>QEPC01000105.1:142768-194981 GCA_003113815.1 Sphenodon punctatus
GGCGAGGCCGAACCTGGGTAGCTCTGTCAGTAGGCGAGCCGCCATTAACTCCGCAGCTGTCCATGGCATGACAGCAGCGGCTGGGTGCCCCCAAGGAGGCTGGCACAGGGGGGTGAACCTGAGCTTGAGGGAACGGGCCTGGCAGGCTGGGGCCCCAACCTGGTGACCCATCGTCCACATGTACCGCGACAGGAGCCGGAAGCTATCCTCCACCGACAGGGGGTCACCCACCAACAGCTGCACATTGGGGCTCAGCCAGAGGGTCACCAACAGCATGTCTGCACAGGGAGACCACCCCTCCCTGACATCCCTGGCTGAGGGCCCCGCAAAATGACTGGCCATGACAGCAGTGGGGCCCGCTCTGGTGTAGCAACAGGCAGGAGACGGAGGGCTGCCGCAACTGGGACAGGTATGGACCGAGTGGCTACCCTCGCCCACAGGCAGCGCAACCCACACACAGGATGGAAGGGATGCAGCACAGATGCCAAGAGATGAAGGGGGCCACAGCCGGGCACTGCGCCAGGGTGTGGACCCGAGCCAGGCATTGTATCCACACCACGCACTGCTGCAGATTGCAAAGACAGACCCTGGCTGGGGGGACTGTAGTGCAGTTGCAGGGGCAGGGGTACCCTGGGGAGTGCGTGGTCCCATCCCCCCCGGTGGGCATGCAGCCGGCCCACTCGTGGGGATACTCTGCTGGACCTGGCACCTGGTAGCTGCCCCAGCACACCCCCAGTGCAGCACCAACCGGTGCCCTGCCCCCACCGGCCTACACAGTACATAAGGGACCTGTTGCGGATGGTCGGGTGTGGAGCAGAGGGGCTATAGCATGGGACTGAGCAGCACACTGAAAACAGCGACCTCGGGCTGGGTAGACACAGAAGAGCTCCCACGATACCAGGGGAGAGTGGGTCGTGTGCACAGGCCATACAGTGAAGTGTGCTGCAGCCACAGCACGTGCCAGTGGAGTGTGGCTGGGAGTGGGGAGCTGCAGAACCATGCTGCCAGGGGACATGGACCCAGAGACCAGGGACACGCTGCTGCTCCTCCTGGGCGCAGGCCTCCTGTTGCTGCGCATAGCCTTGCTCCACCTGCCAGGTCGCCGGTCCATCCTCCTGGGGGCACAGCAGCAGAGGGCAGAAAACCTCAGGAGGGCAGAGATCGTGCGATGGGCAAGGCAGGCGGCAGTCCGACGCCGTGTCCTGTTGAGCTCCACGGTGTCCCAGCACCGGTGCACAGGACCGGCTCAGGGCCCCCGTACCAACATGCCCAGGGAGGGGCATTCCAGCGCATCTCAGAGGAGAACAGGGACACCATCCGCCGCCGTATTGCTACCCAGGCAGCAGAACACCGGGCAACACCCGACCCACACCCATGTCCATAGGCCTGTGAACCCCTTCAATAAAGCTGGCTCCTACCTGTTACCTGCAACCGGGCCTCCATTCCATGTGTGGGCTAAGGGTTCCCGGGAACAGGTCCTGTGGGTTCCCTGAGTGCGAGCGCCCTCCCCTCGGTGTTGGCCGTGGGGTGCGTGGGCCCCGCACAGCCCTGCCGGCCAACAGTCACCAGCTCACCTGTGCAGGTTCAGTGTACAACTGTTCCAGCCACCTCAATTGCATGAGGCCTCATGACCCGGCCTCCCTGTCATCCACTGGCCTCTCCACACCGGCCTCCGCTGACGGTCCCTGCGTGGAGAACCAAGATTGGGGTAAGCAATCCTCGTGTGCACTCACCTCTGTCCCATGTCAGGGCCCAGGCTAGTGGGTGCCCCATGGTCATCCAGGGAGTCCCCTGCTCTCCACACGAGCATGACTCATGCCATAGGGTGCTCCCTGTTGGTGCGCAACCCTGGACGGCCCACCCATGGTATTATGGCACATGCCCGTTCCAGTACAGCGTCACTGAGCAGGTACACATGCCTCTGGCAATGACTGTTGCTCCCCAGCTTCTGTAGTGCGTGTGCTCAGAGGGGGTTCAACAATGTGGTCCCTACCAGGGTCCTGCCTCACACAGATCCCCGGATTCCCGGTGCCCCCCCAATGTTGCACCCCCAACCCCCAGGGGCCCGGGGTGCTGCAGCCTTACCGGAGGGGGTGGGGCGGCCGTCATGGGTGGTTGGTCGTCCTGGGGTGCACGGTCCTCAGGTGGGGGTGTTGCCTCCCGGTGGAAGGGTCAGGATGGCAGCAGGGGCGGGACCACGGAGGGTGCGGGCTGGAAGGGTGGCCCTGCAAGCGGGTCTGGGTGCCCTATGTAGGGGAGGGGGACCCCGTGAACCAGAACTGGGTAGGGTTGCTGCTGGGGGAACCACGGGTGGCTGAGGTGTGGGGGGGCACCTGCACCAGTGGGAAGCCACCATGGTGTTGGTCGACTGCCAGCCCTCCTTCTGCAGCATGGCAGGCCTGTCGTGCTGGGGGTCATGCCACAGGGCCTCCATGGCCTCCCCCATGAGGTCCATGAACCATGCAGTCTGACCCTCCAGTCTGTCACAGGCATGCCGCTGCTCACGTTGGAGGGTGGCAGCCTGGCACTTGTCCCAGAGGTGCTCGGTGCGGGACCAGGCCATCATGGCAGACAGGATCTCCCAGTCCCTTTCCCCCTCCCCTCTGATGAGCTCCCTGGTGAGAGCGAGCTCCTGGGAGTGCACCTCAGCTAACCATTGTGATTCCTCCAGCAGCTCCCTGCCGAGATCCTCCCTCCGACGCCGGTTCCTGGCCCGCATCTCCTGGTTCTGCTCCACGCTGCCAGCAGCTGCTCCCCTCGTGCGAGTAGGTGCCTGGTCTGTGAACGGGAGTTTGGACAGACCGCTAGTGCTTCCGGTCTGTATGCCCCATGGCCCACTACCGCCGGACCTGGGGTGCTTGGTGGAGTGGCCCTCATAGTGTGGGGACTCCCCTCAGCCCTCCCCTGTGGGGTCCCCCAGCCCTGCCCTGTCGTGGGATGTCCCCCCAGCCTCTGATCACCATGGGAGGGGCCCTTAATGGTCAGGCTGCCGTGGGAGCTGCTGTGGGACCACCCGCCCCTCCTNGCCCCTGTTGGGCCCTGCTGGTTGTGGCTGCACGCACCTGGGTGCCCCACCTCCCACCCTGTACCTCCACCCCCTCCACCCCCGGCCCCCCATGGCCCCCTGGCCTGTGTGCCCCACCATGGAGGATCACCCACCTGGTGGTGGTGGAGATGCCTGGCCCCCCTCTTCCTCCTCCTCCTCCACAACCTCCACTTCATGCACCTCCAGACTGCCTTGTGCTGCAATAGGAAGGGGTACCATTAGGGTTTGCTGGCCCCTGGCCTCGGCCGCTGCACCTCCGTCCGGGCTGTTCCCCACCCCAACCCCCCTCCCCCAGCCCTGCTGGGGCGCACATAGCTGGATCCGTTTCCCCCGTTTCCTGGGGGCCGTCCTGGGTCTCCGCTCACTCTGCGCGCATCCCCTGTCCCTGTGGCCGGTAGGCCTGTGGGTTTTGGGGACACGCGCGGAGTGTGGTAGTCCGGTGCTCAGATCCCCGGGGCACCTCCTCCCCCTGTGGGCCAGGGCTGTCCCCTCCCGCTTCCTGGCTGGCCTCACCAGGGGCACTTCCCCCACCCTGCTCCGTGGGGTCTGTCGGGGGGGTTGCATGTTGGCCCTGCGCCTGCCCCTGGTGAAGGCGCTGCCTTGTGTGCAGGAGGCCATGATGTCCCGTCCATGCAGAGGAACCTGTCAAACTGCTCCTGGAACTCAGCTGAGTGCATGGCCCAGCCGGACTTGAGATTGTTGTCCTTGATATGTTTATATCCAGACCTCAAGTCCTTTGCCTGCTGTGTGCACTGGGTGACATCCCTACTGTACCCCTACTGCTGCATCTCCTGGGCGATGGCTTCATAGACCTGTCTGGTCTTGTAGCTGTGCACCAGGTCATGCTGGACCCTTTCAGACCCCCACACGCGGATGAAGTCCCTGATCTCCTGCCTGGACCAGGGCTCCCCTTTTTGGGACCGCGTGTGGGGGGCCAACTGGCTTGGTGGCATGGGCTCCGCCCTGTGGATGTGGTAGCCATGGTGGTGGTTGTGTCCTGTTGGGGGTAGTGCATCAGGGGTTACTCCAGGTCCTGCTGGCCCCCTCCACGCACCCGTGGAGCCTGCCCACCCTTTCCCCCCTGGGGTTTTCCCCTGCTCACCTGGCTGTCTGGGGGGCCCTCCTCAGCCATCGTCCCAGTGGTGCGGTGCTCCATTGTCTGGGAGCTGTCCTGCAGGGATGGGGGACCGAGTTATGCATCTGCCCCCTGCCCTGTGTTCCCCAGCCCATGGTGCTGGGCCTGGGGTGCGGCCCTCCCATCCCTGGGGGTGGGGGTTCCCTCGTGCTCACCTCACTCTCACTGCTGCTCCTCGGGCCATACCCCTGGGAAGTGCCGGGCTGGGGGTCCTCAACCGGTGGGGCCGTCGCTGCAGCCCTTCTGTCCTGGCATGTTCTCCCCCTTTCCCCCCCAGCAGGGTGCCCCCCTCAAGCCTCCTGGCCTGGGTGCCCCCTTGTATCTCCTGTCCGGTCCCCCCATACTGGTGGTCCTGCCCCCCCTTGTGCCTTCTGCCTGGGGCACATTCACCCCCCCTAAATCGCCTTGCCGGGGCTTTCGCCTCCCCCCCCCGGGCACTCCTGGGTCCCCGTGCTCACCCAGCCCCTTCCTGCGTGTGAGGCAGCATCGGCTCCCGTGGCCTTGTGGGCCTTCCTGGTCACCATCATAGGAGCCTGTGCGCGTGCCATGGTTCCATCCTCCTTTACAGGCTCTCGGCCAGACATCCAGCATCCCCCCCTGTGGGTGTGTCTGCATGGCGGCGCATGCATGCCTCACAGTGCCGGCGCACTGGGGCTCCCCCGGTCCAGTCCGTGTGGGTGTTTTCGCTTTTACACGGACTCTCGGGTGTTGAACACCCATCTCCACCCACGGAGGGTGCCGGCTCCCTCGCAGCTGCTCCGTGGGTGTTGGCGGGTGTCAGTGGGTGGGTTGGGCATGCGCCCCACCCACTCGTGGACATTTACACGGACGCTATCCCACCCATCCGATGGGTGTTTCTGGGTGTTCGTGGGTGGGTGGCATCCATGTAAAAGTGGCCATAGAGACAAGTCGCTATGCTACTGCAGTACTCTGATGATACTGTTCCCCATGCACCTTGGGTAAAAAAACCCAGCCTAACACAAAAATCACATTCCCTTCATAATCTCGTATGGCTTCATTTGTCATGTTTCAGACTCCTGTATCCTCTACCCCCAAGCTACAAGCCAGACCCACAGCTGATGTAAGTTGGCATAGCTTCACTGAACTATATTTTGTGAGCTTGGTGTTTTGAAATCTAATTTGTAAAGACTGGGGGGAAATTAAACTAATGCCACAGACTTCTACAATTACCAAATGAATTAATTCTTTCCCCCACCTTCAAGGTGGGGAATCTCTGGGCCATGAGCCAAAGCCAGAAAGTATCTTGGCACTTTGTTGTTTCTAGTTCCTGGATCTGGCCCATGGACCCAGTCGCCTACTGCAAAGCGCTGAAAGAGTGAGCTCGGGGGAAAGGAGAGAAGAGGAGAGCATGCACTCAAGGACAGGAGATGGATCCATGGATCAGACACCCATGATGTGCCCCCTTCTTCCAACTAGAGCACAGCCCCTTAAACACCACTGCTCCCACCTCCTCAAGGAGTTTGTACTAATTTTCAAAGAGGCTCATAGGAGGGAAAAGGTTCCCCCAACCCTGCTTTATAGACTTACCCTCTCCAGTCTAGTCTGCCCCCCTCAAACTACTCAGTATGCCAGCCTATCTATTGGGGATGGAACTCTGGGTAGAATTTCGGTTTTGTTTTTTACCCATTTTGGTTCTTCATGATTTTTAGATCTAGTTTCGGTTTCAGTTTTGCATTGATCCCCCCGCCCCTGGTTTGTTCTCATTGACTTCTCCCGTTGAAGTCAATGAGAACAAGCCAGAAAAAAAACACACACCAATGTAAAATACCCAAATTGCCGGAACTGAAAAAGAACTGCAATTTTGGTTTATGGGTTTAAAGCCAAAATGACCATTTTTGGGCTGTTTCAGTTCTATCTGAAACCAAAATTCCCATTTGTACTATCTATAAGGCAAGGTGACCCTCATGCAGCCCCTCATGCAGTCTTAAATGGCATGGAAAGAGTTTGTCCTCTGCACTAGTGTAGTTCATCCAGAAAGAATGCCCTAAATAATTTATATTAGCAGGTAAATTGGGACCTAATGACCATCCTGTTATATAATATTTAATTAGAATACAGCAATCTGGGCCTTTGCCATTCACCTCAGGAATAGTCTTCTGTATAGCACACATCCGCATCGTACGCTGCTCTCCTTTGGGGGAGGATAAAGGTGCTATTCTTTTGCAAAGTTCAATCCCTAGGGCTTTTAGTACTGGTACTAGTACTTGCCAGAGGCATGAATACCATTCCTGTGAATAGGACTCATGCGGGTGCTAAGACCTAGAGCTGACACTAACTGCCTGTAGGCTCACGTTGCTTATGTTAATTCCTATGAATATTGTTGCTTTGTTTACTGTACACGGAAGCACTAGGAAAGTAGGGTATTGGAGAGTTTAGCTTTTCTTTTGGCGCAGGCTTATATGTTTAATTTCAGGAGAGCCTATAAACTTAGCTGTTGCAAGACCTGAGGGATAAAATGAACACAGTCGTTTATGGCAAAGTTACAGGTAATCAAAAAAGTTATGTCCACATAGTGTTCAGTTTTGTACTAACTACCTCCATTATGCACTGAGGGGGGATTACTCTATAGAGACAGACGGGTTTATCAAAATACTGTTTAACTCAGTTTGGATAGGTCATACCTCTGGCCTTCCTGAGCTATCCCGCATACCCCATCTCAACACACACAGTCCATGGGTGAAATCTAGACTCCATTGAAGTCACTAATATCTTTGACATTGACTTCAGCGCCTTCAGGATTTCCCCCAAAGTCTATACAACATAGAAGTTGATTGAAATCCCCTGCACCTCTAGAATGGATAGTTCAGGTCAGACAGCCTTGCAAAAACAGCAGTTGGACATATTGAAACGCTCCGTAGAAATCTCCATATCCTGTTGCGTTCTCACGGGATCATAGCATTTCTTTGCAAATAGAGACACGGTAATTGAAATATCTTTTATAAGACCATCTTGTGCTGATGAGAGTGTGCAATAAAAAAGTTGATCCAATACGAGAGATATAGGAATTACTTTGTCTCCATCACTTACATTTGCGACCAGCCCATCAGCCTCACTCTCTCTAGACTCTTTGCAAATGGAGTCAGATTTCATTTCAGTAATGAGGCAATTTTCTAGCAACTTTTACCACTGCAGAGTTGCTCATTAATAGCTTGGTTAAACTTAGAACACAAAAGCCTATGTTGTTTAACCAAACACCACCTTCTTTAAAAGGAACAAATAATACATAGCAAATATTACTAGAGCTTTCCAGATACAGTAACTACTAATCATAATTCGGCACTAATAATGCAATTATTCTACCTGCAATTTCTGTCTTGGTGAAGGAAATCAGGTGTAATTATTCTCCCATCGTTAGTGTAATTTAATTTTTCCATTGATTTTA
This sequence comes from Sphenodon punctatus, assembly GCA_003113815.1. Taxonomy (NCBI): domain Eukaryota; kingdom Metazoa; phylum Chordata; class Lepidosauria; order Sphenodontia; family Sphenodontidae; genus Sphenodon; species Sphenodon punctatus. Next base: position 150,353 of record QEPC01000105.1, read on the forward strand.
TGCCATAGTGTGGATTAATGCATTCTAACATTATTCGAGAGCTGTAAAGTCTCCACTTTTATTGAGCCATCCATCTTGCGATTTCGTTTGATGTATTAATAGATTTCTTTATAGCCAAATATTTGTAGCCTCTCACTTCACTCCTGTTTAATTCTGTCATCAAGTAAACATCAAGGTCTGCCTGTGGAGAAGTGGCTTCTGTACTTACTGGTGAACCGTTGCAATTGATAAGTAATGAAAGTTACAGATATTATAGATACTGGAAACTAATTGTTATTTCAATGCAACTTTAATTCAAAATGAAGAATGGATACTGACAATGTAGGGGCTGGGAAGGATGGAAATCAGGCCTCTTGGTTTCTAGCAGTGGAGTAACAGCCCAAACACCAAGGAAAATTGACAGCGCTCCCCTTGACACCCTAAAGCCTGCCTTCAATGCTTTCTTTGGAGATGTCTTCCTCCTTCTCTCCTATGTGCCTCAGCTGCGCCCCACTTGCCACTGCACTCCTCTACTCTATGGTCTCCAGGCCTGGGACTCCAATCTGCTGCCACTATTCAGAATCCAATCTCTCTGGGACCGTTCCACTACCACCCGCTGCTCTGGGGGTCCCTCTCTGCAGTAGTAGGCATCGCCGCTGCAGAGAGGGCCCCCCCAGATTGGTGGAGAGCAAAATTAGGGGTGGTCATTTGGATGAGAATCCATTTTCTTTTTTTCCATTTTGTTTCTGATAGTTATTGGATTTAATTAGGGATCCGCATTACAGATCTGTATTTAAATCAAATAAAAAATGAGCAAGTTACTGCACATGCACAAAATAGTCATCAGACTGTTCTGCAGATGTGCATGCTTTTTTTTTTTTTACAATGGCGGCAGCAGCATCATCACTGCTATTTATATTAATTGATAACAGCAATATCCAAATCCAAACCTCTCACACCTAAGTAAGATTGCATCATGACACAACACGGATGCCCCCTCCTCACATCAGAGAACCCATTCCATAGAAACGGGCAAAGCAGCAGCCATTTTGAAATCCCTGGCTGGCGGATCACAAAAGAGGCAGTTGCTGCTGTTGCAAAAATGAGAGAGTAACTGCAACAGAATCCCCCCTTCCGAGTGAGTGAATAAATCCCCACAGAACCAGGTCCATTACACCCGCCAGCATTCTCAGATCAGGTGCCATTGATTCACAGTCGTCTTACTTACTCCATCTCCAATGGCTCCTGAGCTGCAGGCCTGCACCCATGAACAGCACTTTCCTAAACAAGTAGCAACCTTCCAGCAACTTCCAGCCCCTTGGGGTTTTTGCTCTTTTCATCCCTAGCCCTACTTCTCCGGGGCTTCCTGCTTCATTAGCCCTAACAAGGCTCAGCTGCATGAATGCCTGTTCTTAGCTACAGCTGTTAGCGGCTGGGTGGCAGGCAGGACATCTACCTTTCCCGGGTGGGCTCACTTTGGCCAGCAACCTGTTGGATTGTGCAACAGTCACAAGTAAAAGCCCATTGCAAGCCTTGCAAGTTTAATATGGGGCTTGTCCAGTAGGGGGAGGGTCAGGGAATGAAACAGGTTTTTTTCCTCCTTTATTAATTATATTTTATTATTAATTAATTATCATTATAAGCATTTGTATAGCACCAGCTGTGTACCTGGCGCTTTACGGAACAATAAGATAGGCGTGGTCCCTACCTACGGCTTACAATCTAATGTCTCCTCTCTTCATCTCTCTCTGTCCTCCATCTTGTCCCATGCAGTCTGTACAGTATGGAAGCATGTCTTCTCCTGAGCTCTTAGTAAAGCTCTGTTTTGAAGAAACTTCTACTGTGTGTTATTCAGCAGAAAGCTAACTCTACAATACAACCCACAACAGGGGACCTTCCTCCATAACCCAAACTCAGGGGGACCCATGCCGTCTTGTTTTCGCCTTTGCTTTTTTATGCCTATAACATCTCTTCTGCAAAGCACAACAGACCAAGTGAAGAAGCCACTGAGACTGTGTGTGTGCTTAAACTTGATTCTGCGTTTAATGCTGTGCTAGATCAGGAACACAGTAATAAAGATAAAAATTGAACAGTCTTTTTTTTTATCATCATCCTAGTTCAGACTTGCAGACTCACTTAAATGTTGCCTAGACTCAGGCACAGTAATATACAGCATAGAATTACCTGCTTTTATGAGAGGAATCGTTTAATAGGAATTATCCAAAATTGCTTTAAATAATAGTTTGGCAATAATAAAAAATAAATTAATAGAGAGTTATTAAAAACACTGCACATTAAGGGCACCCAAACTTATATTGAGGAGTATCTTACTCTACCGTCAACAGCAATATTCCCAGAGCAGGGGGTCAAAGTAGTTAAAATGCTATCTTAACATTTATTGGAGCCGCTTCTGTTAGTGCCTGTGTGCAACTACATGCTAGGGCATTGAAAAACTTGCAAATGGACATGGCCTTGAACTAGGCGCCCCGGAGGATTCCAGGCAGTGGCTGGCCCTGCATGGCTGTTACTGCTGACCTGACAAGGAGTGCTGAGATGGTCCACACACAGCAATGTAAGCCGCACCCCTCACTTACCGATTGGCTGTAGGAAGAAGAAACAGGGTAGAACAACTTACAAGTCCTCTGTATGGAGTGTGTCATTGACTGCCCTGTTTCATGTTTGATGAAGTAAGTAGTGCCATATTGAGTCAGACCAATAGCCCATCAAGCCCAGCATCCTGTCTCTGACAGTGGCCAATTTCGGTCACATGGAAGAAGTATCAGCAGTCACAATGGGCAATCCATTCCCTGTTGAATCACTCCCTGCTCCTGACAGTAGGAAGTTCCTATTTTGTAAGCTACTTGACTAATATCCATTAATGGACCTACTCTCCAAGAACTTATCCAGCCCTTTTTTAAACCCAGCTATACTACTGGCCTTGACAATCTCCTCTGGCAACAAATTCCACCATTTAACTGTGCGTTGAGTGAAAAAATACTTCATTTGTTTTAAATCTGCCACTAGTTAGGGAACGTTTATTTACCCTCTCAAGTAGTAGTAGAACTAGGAGACACTCCTATCTACTTGTTCTACTCTACTCAAAATTTTATAAACTTCTATCATATCCCCTCTCAGAGTAATTTCAGATGTTACGAGATCACAGTCAACCACGCTGAACCACACACAATCCCGAGGTGGGGCCAAAGAGCCCTGAACTTCTCATTTGCGGCATCCAGATGTTCACCACAGTCAATCACCAGTAGGGGACAAACCCAACCACCCTTCTGGAGGTCAGGACAGGACCATCTCCAGAAGCGTGGTCAAAGAAATCCCCACCGGGAAACCGCAAAACGTAACGACTGAATGGCAACCACCAGCCGGAATCAAACAAAACAATCCCCAGCCGTGGCGAAAGCACGCAACGTCGCTGCCAGACAGCAAGCAACACACAGACCAGGGAGGGAGATTTAAAGGGTGCACAACAGCAGGGGAATGTGGCGGGATGGAGCAAGGCGGAAGGGAGAGGAGAGTGGAGAGCGAGCGAGCGAGTGAGCAAGGGAGGAAGAGGAGGAGGTGGTGTTGGAGATGGAGACGATGGCGGAGGAGCAGCAGTCGGGGCAGGCCGCCCCAGAGGGGACAACCAGCCAGGGGATGGCGGCACCCCGTAAACAGGTAAGGAGAGCAAGGGGGGCCCACACAGCAGCCAAGGGGGGTGCCTGATGGGAGGGGGGCAGGAAGGCGGGCCACAGGTCCTAATGACCGAGGCACCTAATTCCCCCCCCCCATGACCCACAGACCCAGAAACGGGCTCGGGATAGGGATGGGCGAATGCGGTTTGGATGTTCGGAGTTCGGACCGAACTCGGTCTGTTCGGACATCCGAACCGAACGTCTGAACTGAACTCTCGAATGACTGAGTCAAAAGAAAAATGTCTTTCCAGGTCCAAAAACTAGGTTTCGGTTTCAATTTCATTTCGGTTTCGCTATTTTTGAATGTTCAGCCAAGTTCGGCCAAACCGAACTCAGCCAAACCAAACCATCGAACCTGAACTCGGGTTTCGAACCGAATGACCGAACGACCGAACATCTGAACCGCGTTCTGATCACCCATCCCTAGCTCGGGAGCCAGAGCCCTCAGAGGAGACTGGCGGAGGGCAAGCAGAGGAGCAGGAGCAGGAGGAGCAGGGAACATGTGGAAGATGGCGGTACCAGCGAGGGGGGTGATGGGGGCACAAAGAGACCCAGGACTTCATATGGATCTGGGGGTCCCTGGAGCACCAGGTGGAGCTTGCTGTGAACATGAGGAATGAGCACGTGTACACGGAGATCGTGCGGGACATGGAGGTGGCGGGGCACCACAGGACACTGGCCCAATGCCGCTCCAAGGTCAGGAGCTCAAGAGAGGGTACAAGGCCATCAAGGACAACAACTGGCAGTCCGGACACGGAGCCCGGACCACCCTCTACTATGACGCCCTGGACTGCATTCTGCACATGAAGGGCTCAATAGTCACCCCACAGTTTGCGAGGAGCGCTGTGGTCCAGGGCATGGAACGGGCCAATGTAGCCCCACCCCTGGCAGCCCCACACGCAGTCACCAGCTCTGGGGGACCAACCTCTCCAGAGGAATGCCTCAGGCCCTCGGGGACCAGCAGGACCCCTCACGAACCAGCACTTGGAGCCCACAGTCACAGTTCGACTTGGGAGGATCCGAGGCTGGCACACTAGTCACCCTCAGCCAGTGGATTCTGGGGGAGCACAGCCACACAGAGGGGCCGGCCTCAGAGGACCCCAAGATGGACATAGAGGATAGGCATGCGGGGGGACAGAGCACAGATCATAGGGGTGGACCCAGGGGTGGGGGACCCCCACAGGGTGAAGACCTGTCCCCATGGCCCCCAGGAATCAGAGAATGCAGGAAGCGGTTCAGGGTGCATGGGGGCCCGCCCGGGCATAGAACAGGGGGAACAGGCGCTGCTGGCCAGCCCCCGGTGCCAGAGAGCGGGGGGACGGACGGTGGGAGGGAGGAATGGGCCCATGCAAGGGTAACGCAATACCCCGCACTCGTTCCTCAACAGGTCCACATGTGCCCCAGCACACGGGAACACCAAGCGAGGGGGACAGCAGGGAACAGCCGCAGCAGCAGCCGGTGGAACAAGGTGAGGTACCATGGCGGGGGGTCCAACAGGGGTGCACAAAGGGCACACAGGAGCAGGAGGGGTGCGCCCCCCCAGCCCTGGGGCGGCGCGGCCGGTAGCTCGGGGTGGGGTGCAAGGGGGGGGGACAGCAGGTGCACAGGGGGATCCCAAGGGGGAGGCCAGCACCGACCTACCTGCTCGGGGGCCCACCAACCTCCCCCAGCACCGCACCGGGAAAGGTGGCATATGACTGAGCCCGAATAACGGTCTCCAATCTGCTCCCCAACAGGGCAACCAGCAGCGCCCCCACCAGCTGACCCCATGCCCCTGGCACAGTGGATGTGGGAGCACAGGGCATGGGGACAGTGCTGGAGGGAGGACCTCACAGGGGACATAGCCCGGACCAACATGGTGGAGGGTGAGCGGATGATCGCAGCCATCGACCACATGGAGATGTCCACGGAGAGGGCCCTGCAGCAGACGGAGGCCAGGGACCAGTGGCTGGAGGCATGAACCATGCCTGGAGAGGAGGCAGGAGCACTGGGAGAACACGAGGCAGATGGAGACATTGGGGCTGCTGCATCAAGCCATAGACCGGATGGCCGTATACCACATGCGTAAGATGGACTGTTCCCTGGATATTGGCACTTCACTGCTGCTGCATGCAGGGAACATGAACGTGTACGTCATGGCAGCAGCTCTGCCCTGCACCTTACTGGTCCCAGCACCACAGCTGCCCTCCGCAGTGCCCCCACTGCCCCCACCACTACCCCAGCCGGCAGCATGCCCACAGGGCTTGCAAATCCACCTCCCGGTCCTACCCAGCCTCCGGAGGCAGCAGCCACCCAGGGGGGCCCCACCAGCACCATGCCCGCCCCCCATGCCCACCCCAGTGGCCGGTCTGGAAATGGACCCCACCCAGGACACGGGCGGGGATACAGACAGCAGGGGTGAGGGGAGCTTCCAGAGCTCTATGGTGCCCGCAGGGCAACTGAGGGGATGGCCCAGGAAGCAGCAGGGCAGGGGGGGAAGGGGGAGGTAGGGCAGAGAGAAGCTGTGGGAGGGGGAAGGGGGGACGTGGGACACAGAGTGTTCAATAAACGCATGGGTGAACTCTACCTAAGGCTTTATTGTGTGACTATATACAGTGGGAATGGGTTGGGGGTTTGCCGCAGGTGAGGCCTGAGGACAGGTGGGGCCAGCCGAGGGGTGGCCTGGAACGCTCAAGCCATGGCATCATGGGTGAGTCACCTCGCCAGGGCAGCACGGATCTGCTTGGCATAGCGGTATTCCCTTGGGTTCTCCGCATTCACGTAGAGAGGCACGGGTCCAGGTAGGCGCCGGGGCACTGGAAAATCGATGGTGGCCCCATCTGTCTCACATATGTTGTGCAAGACACAGCAGGCACCAATCACGAGGGCCGAGGTTTCCACAGTGTAGTCCAGTCGACCAAAGAGGCACCTCCAGCGCTGCTTGAGGACACCAAAGGCTCTTTCAACCACGGTCCTGGAAGTACATAGTCGGGAATTGTACAGTGCCTCCACAGGGTTCCTGGTGATCGGATATGCCTTCATGAGCCATTAGAGAAGGGGATAGGTCGGGTCCCCCAGGATGCAGGGGGCATCAGCTCCCCCTCGGTTCTGGACATCCCCATGTCCGCGAAGTCCCCCCGGTACATCTGGGCATAGAGGGGTGAGATGGTCAGGATCCAGGCATCATGGCTACGGCCAGAGTGGCCGGTGAAGATGTCTGTGAACCGGCCCCGGTGGTACACTACCGCCTGGAGCTTTAGGGAATGGTACCCGTGTCGGTTGATGTAGCTGGACCTTCTGGGAGACCCTGTGTGACCTGTGGCCTAGTACCCCCCATAGCTGGACCTTCTTGGAGACCATGGCCCTGTGTGACCTGTGGCATTCCCCGGCCGTGCAACTGCTCCTGTGCTGCCCGGATACCCTCTTTGGTGCCTCTGTGAGTCTGAGCTCTGGACTTCGCTACTTTGGTTATGAGGCCAGCGCTCGTGCATGCTGGCTACATGCAGAAGAGCTGGGCCTCCGTCCCTTTCCTGATGGGCGCATTCCGGAGATGAGGTGCTTGCATGTGGCGTGGTCAACGGCGGAGACCGTGTCGACCCTCTCTGTGTGTAGCCTGGCCAGGTTCTTGACCTGCGTGGAGGAGGTGGGCCCTGCCCTGGCTGTTTCCTTCTTTGGCTGCATCCATGGGGCCTGTGGCTACAAGCAGTTGCATGGGATGGCGTATCACTGCCTGTTGGAGCTTGGGCACCTGCCGTGGCCCCCTGCTGCTGACTATGCCTTGTCGGAGCCCACCGGAGCGGAGCTGGCAGCGCTGGCTGCTGTGTGGACCTGTGCTGATGTTCAGGTGTGGCTCACTGGACCTGATCCTTTCGAGGCCTACTACCTCATCGCCCACCACGTTGGGGCTGGGCTACTGCTGGGGCATGCTACAGTGGCCCCAGTACGTGCATCTGGTGGGCTAACCCGTCCCAGGCCCCTTCGTGACCCCCTGCAACTGGCTGTGAGGCCCCCTGTGTCTTTGGTGCCCTGGATGACAGCTCCACCGTGTGCTCCCGGCGTCTCCCTGCCGACTCGGGGCACTGTCCGCTCGCTCCTTGAAGTTCCAGCCTTGCTTTTGTTCTGGCTGGGTCTGTTGGCTCCGTTCTCATCACCAGTTTCTCTGTGCCCCCTCCTCAGGCACCCCCTGCCCTTCACTGTCTGTGATGTTCCCCTCCATGCCCAGCCCCCTTCATTGCTTTCTCCTGCTCTCCAAGTCCGCTACCGGCTCTCCCGGTGGTGTTGTCATCCCTTGCCCGGCCGCCCACTCACCTGTGTTCGTGGCCTCCCCCCCACTGCCTCCTGGGTGCCTCTGTAACTGTGTGAGTCAGAAGGCCCAGGACCGCGCCTCCAGGCTTCCACCGGGTGTGTGTGCGTGTCCGCATTTGCTGCACATTGGTTCCATCTCGCCTCCATCCCCAGCCTTGCCTTTGCACCGGTGCAGGGGGTTCCCTGTCATCTGCCTTGGACCTCTCCGGTGCCTTCCCCAGCTCGGTTGCCCTCCCCTTGTGACATTGCTCTGTCCCCGTGGGGACCCCTGTAACTTGGGCTGACTGTGTTGCTGTTGGGTGGCCTTTACTGCCTGTGCTGTTAGTGGGGTCCTGGGTGCCTTTCCCAGTGCCTGTCCCCTCCGCTTCCATGACCCTGGGTTCCGCCACCCTTGCTCATTGTGCTGTGTGTTTTGGCCTGCCTGGTGTGCTCCCCCCTTCCTTCCTTTCTTTCCCGTTCGGGTGTGGTTGCGCTCAGGTGTGTGTTTCTGTTTTGTGTTCTGCTGTGTCTGCGGCTTCTCTGTCCCTGTTGTGTGTGCTGGCTCTGCAGCTCTTCTCCCTCCTCCCCCTCCCTTCCCATTTCCCTTGTGTGGGTGTTGCCGTTGGTGCTTTTGGCTTTGTTTGTCCTCGGTTGGCCATGTGTGCCTCCCGCTCCACCCCGGTGGCTTCTGGGTGTTCTGACCATGGTCCAGAATTGGTATAACATGTGTTGCGCTGCCCTGGGCCATGGTCCATCCATCAGTTTCCTTGCCGGGGTCCTGCTCCTGTCATGTCTGTTTGGGGCTGACCTAGACCACGTGTGTGTGTTAGCTGGCTTGACACAGTTGGGAATCCACTGTGGTGACCCGGGAGTGTGTAATGTCTGAAATCATCCTCAGACACTTTTTACACGAGATGGCCCCACTCATGCCCACAGAGAATGTCTGAGTGAGCATGAATGGGTGCAGCCTGTGTGCTGCATGCCATGGGTGGTGAGTGGGGGTGCATGCGTGCTCTTGCAAAACACGCATCCCCACTCACTCCGCATGCATCCCCACTCACAGAGCAACAGGACAAAACGAAGGTTGCTCCGTATGTGGGATGCGTGGGGTGATGCATGTGCAGCCATGTCGTGTGCACACCCTACCCACCCAGCGTGCATGCACCGGCGTGCCCATGGACCCTCCCCCCCCACTCTGTGGGGGCTGTGTAAAAAAGGCCTCATTCTTCTCCAAGTTGAAGAACCCTAACCTATCAAGCCTCTCTACGTATGGAAGATGTTCCAAACCCTTGATAATTTTTGGTGCCCTTCTCTGCACCTTTTCAAGTTCTACTGTATCGTTTTTGAGATGGGGTGACTAGAATTGCACACAGTACTCAAGGTGTGCTCGCACCATCAATTTATATAGGGACACTATGATATTTCCAGTTTTATTCTCTATCCCTTTTTGAATAATTCCTAACATTCTGCACATTGAGCTAAGGATTTCAATGTGTTATCCACAATGACTCCAAGGTCCTTTTCCTGAGTGGTTACTTCTAATTTAGAACCCAGTACTGTGTACATATAGTTTGGATTTATTATTCCCTATGTGCATCCCTTTTTAGCTGTCCACATTAAATTTCATCTGCCATTTAGATGCCTAATCACCTAATCTCACAAGATCCTCTTGCAATTCTTCACAGTCATCTTGTGTTTTAACTACCTTGAATAACTTTGTGTCATCTGCAGACTTGATCACCTCACTCTTTACTCTTTTTTCCAGATCACTGATGAAGATATTAAGCAACACCAGACTCAGTACAGAGCCCTGCGGTACTCCACTATTTACTTCTCTCCATTGTGAAAACTGACCATTTAGTCTTACCCTTTGTTGCCTAGCCTTTAACCAATTACCAATCCACGACAGGACAAAGCCTCTGAGCCCATGACTACTTAGTTTCCTCAAGAGTTTCTCATTAGGGACCTTATCAAATGCCTTCTGAAAATCCAGATACACTATATCAGCTGGCTCACCCTTATCCACATGCTTATTTACTCCCTTAAAAAATTCCAGTAGATTAGTGAGGCACAACTTCCCTTTACTAAATCCATGTTGACTGTTCCCCATTATGCCACATTTATCAATATGTCCAATAATTCTGTTCTTGATGATCATCTCAATCAATTTGCCCTGCACTGATGTGAGGCTCACCAGTCTGTAGTTACCAGGATCACCTCTGGAGCCCTTTTTAAAGATCGGCATTACATTCACTACCCTCCAATCCTCAGGAACCATGGCAGATCTCAGCGATAGCTTACAAATTACCATTAGGAGGTCCGCAATTTCATATTTGAGTTCCTTCAGAACTCTGGGGTGAATACCATCAGGTCCTGGAGATTTGTTACTATTCAGTTTGTCAATTTTCTCTAGAACCTCTTCCAGAGTCATGTTAATTTGTTACAGTTCTTCCGATTAATCAACTACAAAGATTAGCTTTGGTGTGGGTCTTTGTCCAATGTCCTCTGCAGTGAAGACTGAAGCAAAGAATTCATTCAGTTTCTCTGCAATATCCTTATCGTTCCTGAGCACCCCTTTTACCCCCTGGCCATTGAACAACCCAACTGACTCTCTAAAACTTTTTTATTATTAGTTTTGGCATCTTTGACCGCTTTTAGATGAGCGGCGGTCCGTTTCGCGTCGGCGGCACACATATTTTGAAACTTCTGCCTGGTCTAATTAGACGAGACGGAAGTGGCTTAATATGCGCATATTACGGCGGAGGCGCATTTTTTAAGTGCGCAAATTAAATACCTCATAATTGAGGTATTTAATTCACGCACTTAAAAAATATTAAGTCACTTCCGTCTCGTCTAATTAGACCAGGCGGAAGTTTCAAAATATGCACGCCGCCGACGCAAAACGGACCGCCGCTCGTCTAAAAGCGGCCTTTAGCAAGTTGCTCCTCAGATTTCCTCTTGGCCTGCCTCACTTATTACATCTACTTTGGGGCAAGGCTTATGCTCTTCCCTATTGACCTCATTGGGACTAGCTTTCCATTTTTCAAAGGATGCCTTGTTGGCTTTAATAGCGTCTTTCACCTCAACAATTAGTCACAAAGGCAGGCGATTGGGCCTCTTGCTACCTGGTCACAGTGGGCTTGATCCTAAGCCTGCGCAGAGCTGCGTACACACAGCTGTGCGCAAACTGCTTGGATCCATTGTACCCTGCAGAAACCGCACATGCCCAATCCACAGGGCATGGGATCGCGGTCACTGCCTCCTGCTACCCTCTTGGGCACCCTCTGGTCTCACTGTCTCAGCCACACACCCCTGCCTTTGCCCCTGCAGCTACACGAGGGGGGTGTTTTTACATGTCATGCTAAATATGCAGAAAATCATTTGCATGTGTTCAGCACACACAAAAAACTGAATAGCTGCTAGTTTAGACATTTATATTCATATGCATGCCTGCATTTTCATGGTTATAGCCCATGTCCCACCCACTACTTCAGGGGGTGGACAGACTTATGGCCACATGATCCACTTGATCAAGGTGTCAACCTCAGGCAGTTTACCGCCTGACCCCTCCCACTGGCTCCAGTGCTCCTGACCAGAACCCGTCTTGCTGGTTCCTAGCTCTGGTCTCTCAGCCACCGGTCTCAGGAGTGGAGAGGAGCACTCCCCTTTAGAGAGAGCCTTCCCTGCTGCACTGGAGGAGCTCTCCTAGCCAATCTCCTCCCTGGAGCCACTCCCTGGGGCACCAGTCTCTATCCCCACCCCGTAATCTACTACTGGAGATTAGCTTGTGATATACCAGAGCATCACAATCTACCTCTTGGCCACCTCTGCACTATTTGTTATCCAGATTGATCTCTCACCAATCCGCATCCCACGCTGGTGCAACATACCCTGGAATCCTTATGAATTGCATTTTGGGATGTCACTAGTTGTTGCACGCTACTAGTTGCCGATTTTAAATTTAGACTGCGTGTTGACGGCTGCGCAGAGTCATCTGAAAACCCCACTCCCAAACCAATGCCACCCAAACCCAGAAAACTTCAGCATTTCTCACAAAGAAAGATTTATTAATGGAGACTGTATCCTGAGAGCCCATCTAGGGGCATCAATAAAAACATGCTATAAAGCCATGAGGTGCAGATGCGTTCTATCTATCATATACTCGAGTGTACTCTCATGCAGTTTAATTACTATGAAATAACTGCGCATGTGCTACATCGGAGGTTTGCAGATGGTATGTAATCAGTCACCTGAAATAGCATTTTCATACAAAAATCTACCAAGCAAATGGAAAAGGGGAAGAAGAGGAGGAAGGCAAGACTGTGTGCATCACAGCTGCATGGTGTGGAAAAGCAACTGTTACATAGAACAGAAAAGGCTTTAATGTGTGCTATTGACACTTTGGGTGAAAACAGACATGACGCTAACCACCCTTGGTGGTTATTTATGCATGTTGCAGGACTGCATAGGGCACCAATACAGCCCTGCAACATGCATAAATAACCACCAAGGGTGGTTAAAGGGTGGTCAGCATCATGTCTGTTTTCACCCAAAGTGTGCAGTTTCTGCTCATCATGGGGAAGACCTGTGTACATTTCCTGGCACATAAAAGTTAATGTACAGCACTGCTGACAGTACATAAAATCATCTCGGCAGTTGCATGGACTCTTGCTTCACTGGTTTGGCCCTCTGCATTTGTGTGAAATCAAGCCCTGCCTAATGTACTTAAAAAAAAAAAAGGGGATATTAAAAAAGGTAAGCAGTAATATACATGACAAACACACGAGTTAGAGCACAAAACATTCTCAAGCACTTAAGTGCTTTTCTCCCATGCTCACACCCTCCATGCATAAGACATCATTCTTTCCCCTTAAGGATGTGAACAGGTTCTCTCATCTCAGTATAACACTTTACTGCACCTGGTGTCAGGTCCACAATGTATTCTGTAAGGTAAGGATAGTTTGGTGAAGGGGCAGCTTTGCAGCAGAGCAGGATCTATAGGATATGGCAGCTGTAGTAAAAAAAATTCCTCCTTGAAGGCCTAAAGTATTCTTCAAACTACCAGCGCTGGACAAACAGACAAGCTGACAAAAGAGTAAGTGAGGTAGAGGCTTAAGTGCCTCAGACAGTTATTTCACAGCATGTATGTCCAGATGCTCACTTCCAGATAAAAAGTGCTACTAAGGGCTTGCTCTCATTGTTCCCTATGTAATTTCATGAGTAGAGCACCCTAAGTAAGAGAAAACAAGACATTCTTTAAATTATACATGGATTTTAAGACTCTTTTTAAACTTGAAATTATATATATATATATTTCATATACACACACACACACACAAACACAAAATATTATATAGATGCACACACACAGAGTAAAACAAAACAAAAACCTCTTCCACACCATGCTAGCAAAAAATTATAGCTTTCTTCAGTATACAATCTTAAATTATGCTAGAAGGCCAGAATGTTTTTCTCTGTGGTTGATATCCTGTTGGAAGCAAACCAAACAATACTTTTCTTCTCTGCTCAGCAAAACTATTTCGTTGATTGAATGGAAGCCAACATGCACACTCATGACCTATCTTGCCTTAACCTTATTCATAATGCAGTTAGCACAGAATTGCACTTATGATGCTACAGATGAGCTTGTGCAAGGGCTGTAATTTTAACCTCTAATATACAAATTGAGGTTGATGATTTTTATTTATCTGTCGGCACTGATGACAATGCACTCCTTCTATCATTGGCCATCTCAACAGATCAGATTCTGACCTTATTTCAAGCTCTGAAAAAAGGGAAGGCACCTGGGATGGACCATATGCCTCTGGAAATATTTAAAGAATTTGCTAGTTGGTGGGCACCTATTTTAGCTAAATTCTTTTCATTTTTTAGTACATCTAATTCTTTCCCAAGGCATGGAATACCTCTGTTATAGTTCCCATCTATAAGCGGAGATGTAAATCTGACCCTTCTAGTTATAGACCTACAAGTCTCCTACCAATTGTTAGCAAAATTTACACCAGACACATATTGGGACTCTTACTAGAGTGGACTAACGAGAACCATGTACTTGCAGAAGAACAAGCCGGTTTTAGACAAGGTCGATCTGTGTTGGATCAGTTTTGTATTATCACATTTGATAGATCAAATAGGGGTGGTAGACTTTTCGTGGCCTTTATAGACTTTTCAAAAGCATTTGATGCAGTGGACCGATCTATTTTGTGGTCCAAATTAGCCAAGATAGATATTAACCGGGATTTGCTGGAATTGATAATTAAGATACATACTAGTACTCAAGCACAGATTAGATTGGATTATGATGACCACCTTTCCAGCCCATTCCTTACCCAGACAGGTGTGCTGCAAGGTTGCCTGCTAGCTCCAGTACTCCAGTAGCTTTTCATCAATGATTTAATTGATAGGTTTTCCAGGACTGCAGTAGCTGCTCCACACATATCTGGTAGAGCTGTGGCATGTCTATTATATGCAGATGACATGCTTCTTCTGTCTCAAACAAAGAAAGGTCTACAGAGCAGCCTTCACCAAACTATATGAATATTGTACTGAAAATAAAATGGTGGTGAATCCTTCTAAATCTCAGGTTATCTGCTTTGGTCATGCCCAGATGAGGTCTGGAAACTTGGTGAAAATATGTTACCCCAGTTTTCAAGTTATACCTACCTGGGACTAATTTTTACAAGTAGAGTTACCTGGACAAAGCATGTTAAAATGCTAATTACAAAAGCTACTGGCACAATGGCAGGCATCCTAAAATTATACAGGTCATCTAGATGTGTGCCAATTAAACCAGTCATACAGGTATTTAAAGCTAAGGTATTGGCCCAACTTACCTATGGAGCAGAAGTTTCTTTATTGCACTCTGTTAAAAGCTTGGAAATTGTGCAGAACAAGTTTATTAGGGGAGTTTTGGGTGTTCCAAATTGTACGCCCATAGTAATTCTGCATTCCGAAACAGGGATGCTCCCTGTTTGTGCAACTGCACTCTTCAAGGTTTTATGTTTCTGGAATAAGATTTGTTGTCTCGAGGCAACAAGACTCCCGTACTTGTGCTGGAAGGAGTAGGCTGTACATGAAGGAAGCAGAAAATATAAATGGTGGCAAGAGGTTTCAAGAGCTCTGAACATGTTAGGGCTCTCACCAAAATTCTGTGCCAATATAAATGCCTCACAGTTGGATAAAGTGCTAAAAGAGAGAATATGGATATGACTGCACAGGAGGAGAGTGCAAAACTGGTTCACATAAAATTAGCTCCCGGATATCCTAGAGTAAAAATGGTTTTCCAGTTTGAACCATATCTGTCTCTTCTAACAGATTATAAATTACGTAGAACGATGACACTGGTTCGGACTCAGTTGTTCGATTTGGCGGTAAAGCAGGGTCACATAGAAAAAGCTGTGATGGAGGATAGACACTGTCTTTGCTCAGATCAAACTGAGACAGAGCACGTGATCTACGACTGCCCAGTGTATGTAGATTTAAGATTGGTGTGGCTTGTCCCTCTTTTCCCCGAGGGAAATCTACCGCCCATATCTCAAGGCATATCCGAGATGCTGACTTTTGACAGGGCAGATAACCTTAAGGCTCTGACCTTATATTTTCCTTTGGCCCAGTGCTGGAGAACTGCTTTAAAGCAGCTTTCCAGCTCTGGATCTGAATAAACAAAAGGATGAGGAAGAATGGGGAATGATGATGTTGACTATTTAGGACAGGTTCTTTTGGCTAGGCCATGAGTACTTTAACAGCTAAACAATTTTTGAGACATAATATATGGAAATTTAGAACCTAGTGTTATCTGTACTAGGTTATGGTTTTGTGTATGTTTTAAAGTATAAACTTTTATATATTCTGTTTTATTTTATTTTACAAATGTATAAATTTGTGATATTCCTTAAATGCATTTTGTTATTTTTGTACGTTGGCCATGGCAAAAGCCCGAGCCCAATAAACTAAACTGAAACTGCTTCTTACCAGACAAAACATGTTGTGTAGATTCTTAGCTGTCCCACCCATCCCACCAATGAAACTTTGGGGTAGGCGGGAAGAAGAGATAAGTGAGGCACTCACTTTTCCTGAGCAGAGGGAAAAGAGATGTAATCTCTTCTGCTAGATTTTGTATAATAACCATGAAAAAAAGGAAGCTGGCTAATATTTTAGCGCTTTGGCTTGCAATTGTAAATGTACTTGCTCGAATGGGGTCCTCCTGAAGTCAGCATCAATGCAAGTGCATTGTAGCATCATAACCTGTCTTGTCAGCTGAGAAATTTATTTCAAAAGAACAACTTTACTTCAAAGCATCCATTTCAATTACATGAGATGCTTCCCCATTACACTCAGCATGTACAAACTGCATACATCTCTTTCACTTATCTGTCTGGGAATACTTCATTTGAGTGGTAAACAATGCACCCCAAGTTCCTGATATGAGCCCAAGGGCCATCTCTATTAAAATCGGTGGTGAAATACAGACATATGTATGTTCCTATTAATGGGTAAAAACAGACATGACAGCAGCCTGCTGTGAGCCACTTTGCACCAGTCCTCACCTATCTGTGCAGGTCTCGCCAGACTCTGAGCTGTGTCAACAGTTTGCCCAGGCTCGGACCTCAGAGGTCAAAGCTCAGGCTAAGGCCTGCCTCACCAGGCCAAAGCAGGCTATCACGTTTGTGTGATCACATCATTGGCTGTCAGGGCAGGGTACTAGGCGCAGCCCTGGGTCAGCCAGCTGCACATTTATGCTTCTCCCCACCTTCCCGGTCAACTTTATTTGGCAGCTCAACCCAGCCTGGACGGTCACCCTGGTTTCCCTCCCCAGGCTGTGCTGGGCTGCCGTACTGCCATCATGCGTATTTTTACCTTCAGTCATTGGGAATTTTGCTGCTGGCTTCAATGAGAGCAGAAATTAGCACTGAGAGCAGTAGTGGCCTAGAGGGACAGCTGGCACAGGAACATGCCTTCACCAGCAGACTTTTCTGAACACGTGGAATGTTCTCCACTAACCTTCTCTGGGTATTTAAAAACCACTCTGTGCCATGCTGTAATGGATTTACCAATCTAGCCCACAGACAAATTGTTTAATGTATGGGAGTGGTTTCCAAAGTTTATACCTGTGTAGCACCATGTTTGATACTGCAACATCAAGTATGACCCATCTATAGAGGATGTGACTTAATTATTTCAAATGTTCCAAAAGCATCCTTAGTGTCTTGACATTAGAAAATTATCCTCTTGACAACAAAGGGGATAAAATTATGAATGCAGAGACACAAATTCTGAAACAACAGAAGACAGCGGTGGGCATGTGTTCATTCTAGTACTTACTAGTGAAGAAATTCTCAGCATGTGTATGTAGAGGTGGTTGGGTACCATGACCTGATTGGCACATGTGGTACCTGTATGGTCAGGGATTTCATAAAGAGCATGTGGCCCTCAGTGATTTTAATATCTGGCCATAATGTTTAAGGTGGTTCCTTACTGTTTGCACCGGTCATGCAGCTTAATCAACAAGCACATTAATGTCAGATAAACAGAGCATTTTATATGAAAGAGGTGGAACGTGGAATTAGTAAGTGACTGAGGAAGATACTTGAGGTTTACAAGTAAGCAAATCTTAAAATTTAATTCATCATAGGCAACATAAAGTGTTTTTTTTTGTTCACACCCAGCAAAAGCTTATTTAAATTGTTCTGTCTATGTGCAAAATACCAAATATCTATGCCCTATCAACGGTACTAGTTGTAATGTTTTGCTATGACTTCCTTTTATTTCATGAAAGCTCCTTTAGGAAAAGCAGAAGAATTAGTTAACAACAGTCTGGTGCTTCAGTTCGTGTCTTCATCTTCTATTAGAGATGAACTGCATTGAAAGTTGGGAATGAGACTCTGTAATTACAAAGACCAGATGAAGGGTGAGCTACAGCACTTACAATGTTCAGCAATACATTCTTTTCTAACATTTTTGCAGTGCCTACGCAATTATAAGGATTTCCTCACTCGACTATCATGGTACATGATATACAAACTACATCTTGAAAAGATAAACAAAGGGTGTTTTAGACAAGTACCTCGCCACCCACCCATCATACATGTTGCAGGGCTGCATTGGCACCCTATGAAGCCCTGCAACATGCATGATGGGTGGGTAATAGAACAGGTGGGGAGGCGCTTGCCTAAAAACACCCAAAGAATGCCAAAATTCCCTCCTGTTCACTGTAACCTATGAACTCGAAACAAACAGAAATACAAGAGATTGCTGAAAGCAGTTACTCAGCCCAGTTAGGATTGTTTGCTACACCCCCAATCAGGAATATTTTTGTTAAAATATATATATACCCACTAATTTAAGTACTATCTGGATGTGTCCAAAGCTCTGATCTAATGCCTCGGAGGATACCAGAATATATACACAAACCTTGGAATGGGGCAAACGTGGATATGAGGAAGGCTTTTAAAGGCAAAGCCTTGACATCTCTAAGTCTCAGTTCAGACAATCGAAGGAATGAAATCCAAATTTTTAAAAACATCATTGGCAGCATAAAAGCAGAAGTGAAATGCTAGTAAGCCTTCAGATTTGCATGGAATCATCAATATTATCAATATCATCTCTTCTGCTGCATTCTTCTTGACTACTGGTACAAAGGATGTGGTGAAGCTTACTTATACCCTAGGAATTCCTGGCTACGGAAATATGAATTAAAGGACCACTTTGGCTGCTCTAAATTATACAAAGTGCTTCACAATAGAATCTAGAACCTGAAGCTTGATTCCTTATTAATCAGAGGAGATCAACGGGTGTAAATGGTCAGCATATTTTCTGGCTCACGCTGGTACCCAAGTTGACAAAGAACAAGGAAATTTTAAGCACCCAGCTATTGTGACAATTCCCTAATCCAAACTTTCCCCAATAATCTTAACCACAGAATATTAGGCTCCAAAAGAAAGGATGTACTAATGGTTCTTTGGAGGTCCAGGAGACACTTTCCCTTCTTCAGGAAAATATGACATTCTGATTTTCCCCACTGGTATGCTACTTAGAGAAACAAGAATGTAGACATATGAATGTGAACTCTTTTTCAGACTGAAAAAATTAATCAGAACATTTCTAGTCTCAGGAACATCATGTTATACCAAAATTAAACGGATAGTATTAACATTGGTTGACCTACTATGAAATCCAGAAGATGCTGGTTCTCTTACATTTAATACTCAGGGTTAACACAGCAAAGAATCCAGCCAAAAAGGTTTAATCAGAAAGACTCTTTTTGGGGATGCAGCATAATCTAAATAGGATGACACTATAAAGGCGTCCTGGATTCTACTTCTGGTTCTACCACACTCAGCTCTTGATTTGAGCCAAGCCAATTCTGCTTTCCTTCCTACAATGGGTAATTTCAGACGTTACGAAAACACCTTTCACCACAGTGGATCGCCTGTGGTGGTGGCGTTTCCGGGAACGTCTCCTGGCCAAATGTTCACCATGGTGAACCCCCGGCTGGGATCAAGCTTGACCACGGTTCTCGACCTCTGGCTGGAGGTTGAGAACTGTGGTTAGAGTGGCCATGATCCGGGATGGGGCTGGCGATGGCGGTGCTGCACGTCCGCTTGCCAGCCCCGTCCCGGAATCAGGCCCCAACCACGGGATGCGGTCAGGTGCAGCAGCTTCATTGGCCACTGTGCCCGCCCGTTTCCCCATGGGCGGGCAGCCGAGGGAGCATGGGGGGGGGGGGAGGAAGGGCTTAGCAGCCGCACGTCACACCATGCAGCCCCCCCCCCTCCGATTCCCCAGAGTGATGGAGCTGGCACGTCTGAAGGGCGGCTGGCTTCATCACGGACTGGGATCTGTGAGAGATCCCGGTCCAGGGTTCAACGTGGCAGGCCTCCAGGCCCGTCACATCTGAAAATACCCCTTGTGACTGTAGTCTATTTAGTCTGTGTGACTGTAGTCTATTTGGTCGGTGATCCCTCTGAGACCTCAGTATAGTTCTGCAAGCTCAGATAATAACAAAGGATTACAAGATACATGAAATCCCAATCGACATTGTGACCTACAGGGTCCTGAACCTCTGCTTGAGCCAGTATTGCAAAAAAAGAAAAAACCCAACTATTAATAATCATGGTTCAATTTAAGTTTCACACAGACAAGCTTAGATTTTCAGAACTTCTAACGCTGCTCAAGTATAAACAAAAACGCAGCCATTAGCAAAAACTCCCTCAACATGTATAGGTTTCTTTTTCTAAGACTTCCTTACTGAAGAAACAGGAATTCAGACATGATAAACCATTGACCAACAGTAACCAAATCTATTTACAGTAGCAACCGCTTTATGCTCCGAAGTACATATCTTTCACAAAGCAATCAGCCATCATTATAAGATGCTGCAGTCTGTTGTTGGCAGATGGCATTATCTATAAAGAATGGTTTTACACGTATTCAATATATGCTAGTTTGAGGGATGGATAAAACTCAAATAAACTTTAATATACATTTTCCTTTTCTTTCATACATTGAAAGGTGATATTGACCCTACCTAGAGAGATTGTGGGTGCTGACCTAATTTTTTCCCACTGCTCTATACCAACCTGAAGTTTTACAATGAATATTCATGAAGTATAGTTTTGCAGTTAAAAAGTTGAATTAGCAAGAGTGTAGGTAATAATTTTATTTTGATAGACATATAGTTGGAATAGCTAAAATGTCCACGAAACAGATAGTATGTATAAAAATGCTGGATTTTTAAATGGACAAGTCACTTACTGGTTAGTTTGCAATGAGTACTGGTATATTCTTTATGGTAGCACATTAAGGCCTTTTTTACACAAGACACACCCACTCATAAACACGCAGAAATCTGCATGTTCATGAGTGGGCATGATCTGTGTGAAGGACATGGCACAGGCGTGCTCTTGCCTAACATGCATTCCCACTCATAAGAATATAGGAAGTGCCATACTGGGTCAGACCAATGGTCCGTCTAGCCCAGCATCCTGTCTCCGACAGTGGCTAATCACGGTGGCTTGGGAGAAGCAGCCAAAAGGTCACAATGGGGGATCCATTCTCTGTTGTTTCCCTTCAGCTCCTGTCATGTTCCCTGATCCTGTCTGGCTAATAGCTGCTAATGGATCTATCTTCCAGAAACTAGGAAGGAATTGGGGAACAACACGCACAGAGCAACTGGGGAAAACAGAGGTTGTTCCGTGCGTGAGAATGTGAGTGGAGATGTGTATGCAGCCGTATGCACCCCCCGCCCACCCACTGGCATGCCCCCGCCCCAGTGGTGCTGTGTAAAAACGGCCTAAGCGTTTCTCCTGACTCAGACCTTTTTATGCGCTTATTATTATGATGCAAAACCTCCTCCCTGCCCCTCCTCCCCAAAAAAACTTAAACACAGTTCTTAATACACACACACACACACACACAGTTTGGAAAAACTCATGAAAAATAAATGCTGATTTTTTATTGGTGTCAGGGCATGGCTGAAATACAGTAGACAATTTTGCAATTAGAAAAATATTAACTGGGTGTCTTAAAAATGGGTTAAAATTAAAACACTTTGAAATTAAGGTAAAATATATATTTTTAAAATTGCTTAACACTGGAGATCATAAATGTTTACAAAAGGTTAGCCTTACACACACCAGTTTAAATATTTAGATACATATTTGGCAACAAAAGAGCTTTTACTATACAAACTTGTTAATTCAAGCTAATAAAAAGTTAGTGCAGTTGCTGTGTTATCTTTCTGTTCTGCACAGTGATCCAATACAAAGATTTTTCTTGGGCTTGTAAATTACCATTGAAGAAGACCTCCGTGACTGACTGGATATAGGTCTCTTATTTTTCTTCACTGGAACAATCTTGTCTTCCTTTGGAAGCGGCACATGAATTGGTTTCCAAGGAATAGGGTTAAAAAAAGCTGGAGCTGGATATGAATTTCCATCTGGGTATCCTATAAAATGTAGAAAGCGCATGCAATTAGTAGCAGAAGACATATTTTTGCTAAAACCAAAATAAAAAAGGTTTCAGAATAATTCTTGAATTCATGACTAGCTATTTATTTGATGACTGTTGGTGGGGATTTTTTAAGATTAACTGTTATTTGGATTAAGTTAAATTAACTTGCTGATTAAAATGTGCACCATTTGGAACAGCTTTTTTGTCCTTTGTGGAACATGAAACGTGTGAGTTTAGTGCAATTTATCCTCTACTTTAGGCAACATATCATCCACCCCTGAACAAATCCATAGTTAGTTCATTCCCTTTTGGACAGCAGTTGCATAAATATGTCAAACACTGTGTTGCTTCTACAATGCTTGTCAAGCCATACTCTCATATCATGAAAAGTGCATACAAACTACTGTGAAATTACTATCCAGTAGAATTCTATTTGGCAGTATTATAAACTTTGCTACACAAAACATTATCCTGAAATCTAAATATTTCTTATTTTCATTATTGTGATCTTCAAACACGGGGGAAAAAACATTCCCTGTATAACCATACCTAACCTATGACAGCAGGAATGTGTTACCCTTGCAATGGCAAGCCACTCTGTCTGTAATCAAATTTCAACATGTACTTCACCAGGGTGGTCAAAACAAAGTCTGGAATATGTTCTATTGTGTGAACAAAACTGGATAGAGGAGTATTTTTAACAAATCACTTAGACAAGTGATGGCAGCTGTCAGCGAGTTATGAGGTTCTAACACAAAGCATGAAAGAAAATATGCATCACCGTTCAATAATCAGACCAAGCCAAAAGAGCAACTGGTTTTGTGTCTGGGGTGTGTGCTGTTCAGTGTTAAGATCTCACAGAAAGAGAAATTGGTAGCCTAGTTCCACAAATAGCTACAGGTTCAAATTAGTTTCAATTAGTTACAATATAGGTATAGCTAATTTTTAAAGAGAATGTCCATTAAGTTTACATACTACTTACACAATAAAGGAATTTGGGAGGGGCAAGTACAGAAACAGATGGCCCACAGACAATTGAAGCTATCTTGTACTCTTACTACGCTTCCATCCAGGAAAAGAGAATATACAACCTGGATGGGAGAAAGTCCTATGGGAAAGTCAAACCCAAGACCTACACTGAAGCTGTCCTGCCCTTGTTCTGCCAGATCTCCTTCAGAGTACGGCTTTCAGTGGCTCCCTAATCTCCACAAGACTGTTCTCTGAGGGCTGCTGGGGTAGTGTGGACGTTAATGCTTCTTTCTGCAACATTACCTTGAAGTGGGAGACTACATTATATCTGCAACGTTTAACCAAGACTAACACGGTCTCAGTCTTTCATTTAAATCTTACTCTGCAGGGCCGATGGAGTGATCCCAGATGGGTTCATGTCAAAATGGCCCTGTCCACAAAATATCACACATATCTAGGGAGGTGGTAGTGGTCAGACAGGACATCGCGTATGTATTTGCTTCTCTAGTACACAACTGCTCGTTGTCTAAGATAGTACACTCTTATCTACCCCTGCTGCCCTCATGTCCTGGTTATTTCCCTTCACCTCTCTGCTTCTGCTCCCAGGCTTACTTCGCTACCCAAAACTCTCTCTGCAGATCTCCCTGCACACTCCAATTGTCCTCAAAGACCACACAGTTATCCTCAAAGACCACACAGTTTCAAAATATTTTTAATCCCTTGTTTCTCAATAAACTTTCTATATTTGACACGTAAAAAGATATTCTTCTTACCTGTAAAACATAAAGGTAATAAATGTGTGATGGAGGGATATATTTTTTGGGCGGGGGGAGGTCTGTATTACTGCGACTCATTTTGACAAAGGGTGTGTAAACATGGCTTTAAAAGTATGACATTATTTAAAGGACAGTCCAAGTGTCTTCCTTAGGAAACAAAGTTTTCCTTTCCTGAATTTTATCTTTTTTCCTTTAGTTACACCTCACTATGCGTCAGCTGACTTGAATGAGTTCTACTGTCAAAGTGGATAAAAATGAACATAAAAAAGCGCTAGTTTTTTTTTCTAACCCCCGCCCCAAAAAACCTGCAAATGGGTACAGAAAAATACATATATCAAGATGGACTTCACAGTGAAAACAGACTTGCAATACATCTTAACGTATTTTGGCAGCTATCTGCTCATAACTGGTAATATTGAGCTCACAATGAGAATTTTAAGTGAACTTCCATTTTTAAATGAATGGAAATGATACATACGGTGATTTCAGACGAGACGGGGCAGCATTTGCCCCGTCCCGGAATCACCCTTCTGATTCCCCGCCGGAATCAGCCCGTCACGTCTAACAGACGTGCCGCTGATCCCATGGGGGAATCGGCGGGGAGACAGGCGGGCGCTGCAGCTAATGCGAGACGGGCCCCTTCGTTGCAGTGGGGAATCGCATTCACCATGCGATTGGCGCCGGCCCCACCAGTTCAGCTGATCGCGTGGTGAATCTGATTCCCCACCGCAATTGACTGTGGTAAACATCTGGGGGGAACTTCCGGTTCCCCAACAGACGTTACGAGGCCATTCCCCACCACAGGGTATTGACTGTGGTTGAGCGTGATCTCGTAACGTCTGAAAATACCCAGAGCCGCCAGGATTGCCGCACTGTTTAAACAGATACCACTTTAGTCTGTCTAGTGCAAACACAAACCTGTAGGTTTCCCATTGGCATAGCCCAAACTACTTAAAGTCGGGCGAGGTTTATTTCTGGCACTTTGTACCCATTCTTTAAAGATCTTCGCCGATTTCTCTCTTTTCTCTTGTAATTCAGCTGCCTGTTGTTTTTCCTTTTCCTACAAAGAGGAAAAACAAGACAGAGCGTTAACCATGTAAAAATCTCTTAACCGTATACTAATACATGTTTTTCTCCAACCTTTACCCAACTCTTCATTAGCTTTTGGTCACTTCACTTTTATAAGTTTTGAGACTGAGGGCTACTGAAGTGATGGGTGCTTTTTCCATAATTACAAATACAATCAATATTTGATACCCAAAACATTCATTAAACTGGCATTGCTGTGTAGGAAAATATTTAATGCATAATCAAAATAACCCAGCAACATAACATGTGGTTTGTCACAGTTAAACAAGTAATTTAGATTCATAGCTCTTGAATTTTCTAGACAATATGGCAAGTGTTAAGTGATTTGGTGGAACTCAAATACCTGCAAGAGCTATGAAAATATCTGTTTTGTGACTTTTGTTCAAAAATGCATTTGGTCAGAGGAAAGCATGTGCATTTACACACAAATGAATTCTACTATTCTTATGCAGTTGCTAACAACAGCTGTCCCATGAATTCACTTGGGAAATGAAAAGTAAGTTTAAATCAAGGCCCTATGGAATAGGGCAGATTATACAGTCCTGTAGGCACATAAAAATTCTGCATGACCTTTGCACCTGGTCCCACCAAACAATCCAAAGTCTTTGAAACTGGTATAATATCATATGTCTGTTAGGCATTCACCAAGATCAGGAACACTCCAAATTTTTTCTTTACTATTGTCTACAGTTATTGTTCCATAGCCAACTCCTACCCATCACTGATTCAGACCAAAAAAGGTTCACCATCAAGTAATCAAGAAGCTAGATCTGTATGGATTGATGCCATAGAAAGAAATTACCTGGTGGGGAAAGTGTTTACAAGTTTTAATATTTTTCTTTTTAAAATTCTTAACAATTTAGACAAGTGTCATTTGGATACATAAATTATATTGTTACATTTATATGTAAAAATGTCTACATTTGTAAAAATTATAGAAGTACCTATTTTTCCTTGTTAGGAATCTTCACTGTGTTCAAAAGGACCCTGAAGCCAAGAGTGCTAAAATATAGGGTGTTTTCAACCAAAACAATATCCTGTTGGACGTCTGTGTTTGGTCCGTGCAGCTCCCACTCGCATGTTTGAGCATGTCGAGCTAATAAGCTCTACATGGAAGATGGAAAGCAGGGGGTCACGGCCAGGTAAGGAGTCTTCTCTGGCTGTACTGCCCCCCCATTCCATCAGAGCTCTCTCATTCTCAGTCCCTTGCCCTCTCCTCTCACAGCTTCCTGTCAGAGGAGAGAGCATCTCTTCTCTAGCAGCTGTGCTAGGCACAACTTTATGGTGCTGGCGGACCGGGATGCAGGCAAACGTAATTAACGAGATGCGGCAGTGCGGGCTCGCATTAGTCCACACTGGCCTGTACGGTGGGCCCGCAATGTCCTTGGACGATGCCATGAGTGAGGCATGAGTGGCGGTTGCATGGGGGCAAACCTCTGGCGAACAACTAATAGATGGGCAGGTGAACATCCACCTGGTGGGTGCTAATGCGGGCTATTGTCCCATTTATTTTTACCCGTAATCTAAACTACTCCAGGTCCTCAGGAATAGTTAGCTAGGAAGTAATTGTTAAATCTTACAAGATCAAAAGTGTATCGGTGGAGTGGTTCACATATCCATATGCTTATTCTTGAAGTCTGCAGCTTTCCATTTTGTTAAAAGATGAAAGAGCAAGCAAAATTAATTCCCCAGAAAGACAAGTCAATACTCTAGCAGATATAGAGTGGTACTCATTATCTAAAAAGAAATCCATTTCCTTGTAATATTTAAATACATTTTTATTAATCCTCACTTTGTAAAGACAAAGGTCGCTCGCTTCATACATACCAGACATGGTAGCTATATAAAAAAACAAAAACAAATGGATTATACCTTCTCTTTCCTTTTCTTCTCAAACTCTTCAGCTCTTTTCTTCTTTAGCCATTCTTGGAATTTTTCTTTGGTTTTTTCCTGTAACACAGCTTTCTCTTGATCCTTGGCTGCCTTTTCTGCCATCTCCTTGCTGAGCTTTCGTTCCTTTTCTTTTTTCTCCTACACAAAACAGGTCATGAAAAGAATAACGTTCTTATACACAACACGAAAAATTCCGTCTCTAATATTTATATCAGGTAAATCAACCCAGCGCAAAGAGCTCAAATTGTTCAAAAAGTAATTGAACATCAACAGCTTTATTATGAAACACCACTGCAATCTGATTTGCAGTCCTCCGGTTGTATTTTCCTTTTATCATAAAAAATTGCTAAATTGGTGTAACACTCAAACATTCTAAAGAACACCAAATAATAAAAATTAAATCTTGGGCCTTGATGAGACTACTCCAGAGTAAGTGGTTTGTGGATTGCAGTCTGTCTCATTTTTTTATTTTTTTTTAAATGACGACAACTTTTCAACAACCCAAGATCCATCTACAGTTCTGGGTGTCAAACCAGTCAAAAATGTGACTTCCCCGACATCTGTGGTTTGTTTGGACCTGAAATGCTGGCAATGCAAACCAAAGTTCAAATCCAATTTTTCACAGCAATGACAACCAGGCTGATTATCCAGGACTACACTACTGATTGTGCGATGACAACCTTGATCACAAGTTGGGCACTGACTACACTGTGCCACAAAAAAGCATTTATTTTGGACTGGATGGCATGGCAATTAAGGCACAGGTGACCCTCTTCTGTCCCCAGCTTTGGTCTTCCAATATCCTATAGAGGAATCGTTTTTCGCGTGAAATTGTAAGGCAACCTGTGTGTGGCTTGTGTCTAACTTGTAAACAAGTACACTATCTGACACTACAATGTTTTTACTGTTTACACAGTGCATGTAACTTAAGGTATCTTTGAATTTCCATGTTTTTCTCTGCTTGTTTGAGGGTTTTTTCCTAATCCTGAAAGGAGGGTTTTTTGGGAATATTTTGAATGTCCATGTTTTGTCCAAAATTGTCTGTGCCTTAATGTTTCTCCTCACCCAGAAAGGTTTTTTTGTGGTAGAATTTCATTTTTTTAAAAAAGGACTTCTAAACAATGCTGACAATGCGTTTTGCTGATGCACCGCCACGTTTTCTGTCTGACATTCTAGGACACGTAGTCCCAGCATACCAGAGAAGGAACATGGTGCCGGCCCCAGCGTGCATGTGCGCGCCGCCACAGGCCCTTTAAACAACCCAGCTGTGGCGGAGAAAGAGTCCTGGTGCTGGCAGAGGCGAAGAAAGGGGGATGGTGCTGGTGGCAGCCTGGTGCAAGCAACAGTGAGTCGGAGGAGGAGAATAAGAGAGAGAATGGGTGTGCTGTGTGGGGGGTGCGTGCCCGGGAAGGGGGGAGTGGCTGAAGAAAATATGGCCACATGAAGAAGTGAGAGGAAATGTGGCTACACGGTTGTGGCAGCAGCAGCGCCCGCCGTAGCAGCAGGGGGCTAGTGGTGCAGGACCGGAGAGAGGTCCAAGAAGCAGATAGCAGTCTTCCACTACCCGAAGGGCTGTCACAGACTTGTTCTCTCTTGTCCCTAAAGGCAAGACTAGAAATAATGGGCTCAAATTACAAGAAAGCAGATTTTGGTTAAACATTAGAAAAGTTCCTAACAGTAAAAGCTCTTCGATAGTGGAAGAAAATTACTGTTACGTGTGTGGTGCTGTCTCCAGTCGTGACCGAGTGTATTGCTGGAAAGCGTGTCTGTGTCTGTTGAGTGGTGGAAGGCTGTGTGTGAGACGGTATGTCTGTGTACTGTTGGGTGGTTACATGTGAGTTTATGCGTATAGTGCATACACTGTTATGTGTGTAGTGTGTGTGTATACTGTATATAGCAGGGGTGGAGAACCTTTTCTCTCACAGCGGCCACACTGAAAATTAGTACAAGCTCTGAGGGCCACATAGTGGTTGGGGTGCACTGCTTAATGAGTACATTCAAGAAAAGGAGGGCCCAGATCATGGATCTATCCCCTACATGTGTGTGCATGCCCTCCTCTCTGCTTCATTATCCTGCGCTCAGTTTTTCAGTACTTGGGGGTAGAGACTAGATGCAGGAGCCAGATTCAGGCACTAGAAAGGGCCCACATAAAAACTTGCCGAGGGCTGCATTTGGCCCCCAGGCCTGAGGTTCCCCACCCCTGGTATATAGGGTTGTGTGTGTATAGGGTGTACAGTCTGTGTGTTTCCAGAACCTTTGTAGCAATGTCTTTTATTCCTTTGTGTTTCAGATTAGGTGTGTTTGGGGAGAAGTCACACCAAATGGTAGGGGGTAGAAAACATTTTGCAAAGTTGACCTGTCTCTAGTTTGTTTGACAAAGATTGAAGCTTCTTACAAATTTTAAATAAATAAATAAAATAATTCAATATCCTCTTTCAGGTACTATAGTTCTAGAGTCACCATAAATTTCCCAGGGTGGAGGGTTATCTAAAAGGATCCCAGCTCCAGTAGTTTGGTTTCTATTGGATACAATGTTCTTCATTCCGCCATAGACTAGATGTATGGTATGGTGAGGACATTTCCTCTGCTGCTGCCCATGCATCAGTTTTGTTTATAAATTAATGCCAAGGTTCTGAAACCCTGGCCACTGTTAGTGTGCTCTCCTCTGTCTTCTGATGAAGCCCAAGAATTACAGCACTTCCTCCCAAGAGCTAATGCTTGAGCAGCCAGTACTGGCTCTTACAGAAGCTACACATACATCAGAGGTCACCATCTCTTTTTTGTTCAGGGGCTGTCAAAGCCAGCTCTATTAACAGAGGTTTGTGGTTTTTCCTCGTGATCCCCCATTGTACAAACTGCCTTCATACCCTTCGTACCCTCTGGGGGAAGCCCAGGCTATGGCCTAGTTAGACACACCCACACATGCCCACTAAAGGAGGACAGGATAAGTTTTGAAGCTTTCCAGCCTTCAGCCAAGTCCAGTTTTCCCCCACCCAACTCTTAGTACTATTTCAAAGCACAATAAACAGCTTGAAGACCTAGTGTTAGACATTAAGGGGACATCTTAAAGGATGAAGGGACATAAATCTGACATAACACAAAAGTTTCTCTACTGCGACAGCCATCTGTGTGACATAAAAAAGCAATCTGTGGATATGTTCTATCACTGAGCTTCACAGCCTTCCACAAGAGTATAATGAGTAGGCTGGTCTCTGTACTGCAAAATGGTATACGACACCTGGTTATACATGCATCACCTTCCAGAGCAGTGAGGTGACAAACCCAGGGTTGTGAACACAGTATTGGAGGGACACAAAAGCAGAAGGAAACAGAGCAGTAATGAGGTGAGTAGTGCATAGACTAGCAGATTCTCTCTTAGCAGCCCTCTACCCACACCTACGGGCTACGTCAGCTTTTGTGTATTATATGGTAGTGCTTACAAACTATACTTTGCACTGTTACACTGGATTTGGTTTGCCTTACATACCTTACGCCTTGGTTTGCGGGTGGGTGAGTGGCGCACCGAACAGGTAGGTGATATGACATGAGCAGTCACACACAGACACAGGCTCCCTCACACACACACATTCATTCTCTCACTCATTCCCTCTCTCTGCTGTTTCTCCAGCTGCTGCAGTCTCTCTCTCTCTCTCACACACACACACACACTCATTCTCTCACATGCTCTCCTCAAAGAACATGCTTTATGGAGGCTGTATGGCATCCAGACTGCAGCTTGGGGTAGCCCACGGACCTTCCCTTCTCTGTGATGGCTACTGGGCTGTGGAGGAAGCTGTAGTGGAATAGTGCACCCAGGCTAGGGATGGCACTTATGAAATTGAATAGCTAGCTCCTACACACATGCCTGCATTACTAAGTGTGATAATGTGGGATGGAAGGAGCATTTTGAGGATTGGTCCATCTAAGCCACCGCATCCCCAAGGCATCAACCTCATGAGAGGGAATAGCAATCTCTTGCAGAACCAAAATTGTTAGTTTAAAAGTTTTTTGCCAGTAGCCTGCTAAGATATAAGAAAACCAGTCAGGGTACTGGTAATCCCAATTGTAGTAGGGTGACAGCAAAAGCAGCAACTCCCAGCAGGTTCTCTATCAGGTCCCTAATGTCTGTAACATCAAGATTGTTTTTCATGCTAGCCCTGCAGACCAGATCAGGAGGCTTGCTTGGAGACATCATAGTGTCTGTGTGTAAGGGACACCCAAGAACAGCAGCTGTAACTGAAGCCATCGTGGCCCCAAAGCACTAGCTTTACATCTCAGAGTGTGGGGCTGCTCAGATGATCTTGACCAGAAGGAGGCTAGTTTGGGGCACAACAGCTTGATGGGTGAGAGCTGCTTGAAACAAACAAGAAGCCAGTGGACGTCTTGCAGAAAATACCACTAGGCAAGCAGGCAGCTGCTGCTTCTGTGTGGTCTTAAAAGCAGCCCATTGTGGCTGCACTGCAGTAACCCTGTTTAGAGCAGCCACAAAGTGGTCCCACACAAGAGATAAAGGACTTTGACCAAGCCCAAAGACTTCTTGGTCACTGCTGTTGGAGGCTCATCTATCTCCAGTACTCACAACCCTCTAGTATGGAGGGCTGAATAGATAGTAACTTAGTCCCAAAAAGACTTATCCAAGCTCACACAGAAAGGCCTAGCAAAACAGGGAATGGAACTTAGATCTCCAGAGTACCCACCCGCAGTCTTAACTGGAAATCCACTCTTCCCTCCAGCAACACCTCTAGATTTTGGGCATGAGTCAGAGTAGCAAGGTAACTGACACAGCCCAAGAGCAGCTGCCTCTTCTCCATGGCCTCCATCTGCATCCCTACTAGCCAGCATCACTTCTAGTTTGCTCATCTGAACTCCCAACCAGCTTGCTCCCCCAAGCTGCACACTTACGCTCTGGGTCTGTTTGGCCAAAGTTTTACTTTATAATGCTAGTAATTGACCAGCCACACCCAACTCCTAGAACTCTCCTTTAGGGCATAAAAATGTCTCCATGGTGCCTCTCAGGGGAAAGAAAGAGACAGGTACTGTCCCCATCTCTGCCACTGAATGTCATGCTACCTGAAGACACAACTTACTCCAGAGCTTGCTTGCTTACACACATACACACACACACACACTGTCTGGCGTTGTGAAGAGCCACTGTGAGCCACTGAAGAAGCTGGCGAATAGAACAGTGAAAGGAAAAATCATGCTGATTTTATAATGAATTGAAAGTTTGTGTTTTTGACACAGTGATGCAGCACCTTAACTGATTTCATGCTGCGCCCCTTCCTTTGTCTGAGGCTATAATAGCACAGACAGCACCAAGAGGGTATCTGATTAAACTAGAAAAGGGTAGCTGTAGAAGAGCCTCAGAAGCTTGTATCAGCATATCTCAACGGATTCCAATAAATAAAAGGAAAGTGTTCCTTATGAAACAGGAGTATAATAATTAAAGGGAGGCATGTTGGGCTTCCATACACTTAAACATACTTTTGTTCAAATTTTGAGTCAATCAAACTTATAGGTAATTAAAAATGAATAAAATGAGAAGTTGGCCAGATTTTCTGGCTTGCTCAAACCAGGATTGTGATCTGTCTATTCTGTGGGTGGTAGCAAAGTATAGCTGCATAATTGTCAGACAGGCCATTGTTACAGCAATTTGGCTTTTCAATGGTGTGGGCACACCGCACTTTAATAGTCCATTTATTCAAGGGGGGAATGGAAAGGGGATCATGCCATGCTGCTTCAGGAGTCAACTATGAAGCCAGCATTATTTAAGGACTATTTAGAAACAAGTCATTCTGTTCAGCATGTACCTGAATGAATAAAACCCAGGTTCAGAATGGGGGAGAACATTCTGTGTAAGCAAGATATGTTTCTTGCTGTGTAAGCAAGACTGTTTCTACAGAGGGGGGCATATTTCTTTTCCTGGTTCAGCTATGATTTGGAACTTGGTGTAATCCAAATTCTGTTGAAATCAGCCTATAGGATCCCAAATTATTAAGGCTCAACAATGCTCAACGATGAGGCTTGGTGGGGAAGGTGGTTCTCTACCATTCCTATTGTTTGAATATCTTTTTTATTGTTGGAAAATCAGGGGGCCTATATCTCTAAGGTCTCCTTTCCCTTCTGCCAAAGGTGACTGAAATCAGCCTAGAAGATTCAAGTTATTTAGGATTAGATGATGCTTAATCTAAGCCAACTGGTTGTTGGTGGTATTTTTCCTGCAAAAAGGAGTCGTATCTCCTCTACAGCTGCATTTTAAGGGTACAGAATTTTAGGACCCTATTTCCCTTTGGGGTTTGTGCCCTTCTACTACATTGACTTAAGTTGGCCTGTGAGATCTAATGTTGTGAAGGGGTTCTGCGTGGATCACGTATGTCTAATCTCCAAAGGAAACTCGGCTGAAAGCAGGAATAGGAAAGCTTTCAAGCATCCCAGTCTGTTACCTTGGATCCACATGCTGGAGCTGCCAAAGAGAGAGAGACACCCCCAACCCCCCCGGAGGAGGAGCCACCACTGAAAAGATGGAGCCGTCGTTTTTAAAGTGCTGGGGCTACAGAATGCGCGCGTGCACGAGGACCCTAGAAATTTCTAAATGACAGCTCCAGCTTTAGCAGCAGCGACGGCTCCTCCTCCTTCAGCAGCAGAGCCTCCAGCATGAGGGTCTCAGGTGCCAGCAGAAGATCCCAGGTGCTGGCAGCGTTGAGTCCAGGAGGGGGAGGAACGAACAGGCAGGAAGACGGGTGGTCGGGTGGGGCGTCCACAAGACACACACACACACTCACACTGCCCCTCCCTCCCAGCACAACTCACAGCCAGCCAGCTTGCCTCCACCACTACACGCTCACTATCGCTGATGGAATCATCATCGCCACTGCCACTCTCTGCTGCCCCATGCTGCTGGCACTGCCACTGTGTTTTTTTTTTAAAAGAAGGCGGCTGCGCTCAGCCAGCAGGTGGCAAACCGTGCTGGAAGTGATCGTGCGTGTGTGTCTGTCTATGTGGGGAGGGGGGGACTGTGTTGCTGTCTGCTCCTGTCACAGTAGTGACGGCTCCGTGGGCTTTTTAAACCCTGCAACAGCGGCAGCGGAGCCCTGGCAGTAGCGACAGAAGCAGGAGCAGTGACTCCTCAGTGATGAGTCCTTGTGGGGGGCAGTAAAACTCAGCGAGTGCATCAGGCAGCCGGGCCTGGGTAGGCGGGTGGGAGGGGCAGTGTTAGTCTTCCCCCCACACTGCTGCAAAGGGGACTCGGGAGGGTATTCGAAGCCCATAAGCTTGGCTGAGTCCGATTAAACCACTGCTAGAATAAGGCTAAAACAATTGAAAAGCAACCTTTCCCCACAGCCTTTAATTTTCTGAAAGCACTGCAGCCCCTTTCACTGAACTGTGAACCACTGCATTTATCCGGTTTTTTGGTCGCCAACAAAAGAAAGCTACAAATCAGCCTCTGACTTTGAAGTGCTGTATCTCAGCCATTTCCCAACGGATGTGGCTGAAAATTACACAGCTTCAACCTCTCCCCCAAGTGAACCTCCACAACAAAACTTGAAATGGTACCATAACCCACTGCAATTTCACATAGGAAGTTCATGCATTACAATGCTAAGCTGTGCCTTAATATACAGGCACTCTTCTGCCTGTATAATGAGAGTCCTGTACAAATGGCATCCTGAGAGAAAGATTTTGTTTTATTTATATTTTTATCCTGTCCTATCTCTGAAGGCTCACATCATGATAAAACACACATATATAATACACAAAACATAAAGCCTCTCCAAACCTAATAAAATATCCATAAAGCACTCTGTATCTTAACCCTGCCTTTTAAATGTCTGACCAAATAAATATTTCTTACATTCCCGCCAGAAAATTGTCAGGCTACGGCTTAGGTGGAGCTCCAATCCTGGTGGAGCGGCCATTGAGAATGCCTTGCTGCGTGTCCAGGTTGAAGAGACCTGGGCAAATGATGGAATTTGCAGGAGCACTCTTGGCCAATCTTAGAGGCCCCGGAAGGACATAAGGGGGGAGATGTGGGTGGGCCACATGGCTCAGGTGGTAGAGCACATGCTTTGCATGTATAAAGATCCCATGTTCAATCCCCGGCATCTCTGACACAAGATATCTGGTAGCATGCCTGGGTGAAGCTCTGCCAGAGACTCTGGAGAGCCAGATTCAAATCCTTGCTGCCATGTCAGGTTGTGACAATACTGGGCTAAGATGGACCATTGCTTTGACTCATTTAGGCAGCTCCTTATATGGTCCATTTTGACCAACCCCACTATGCAAGCTTCCTTCATTGGTGTGCTGTCTATTTCATAAACACTCTGAGAGAAAAGGAGACTATCTTCATGTCCAATTACTACATTCTTGGGGGGGGGGAGGGGATTAAGAATATTTTAGGAGCTAGCTTAGGGGGAGGAGCTAGCTTACGGTAGTGCTTAGTTTAGCAGTTTTCAGCATAAAATCTTTTTTATACATTCCTCAAGGAAATTATACTAGAAAGCTGCCAGCAAAAACCGATATACTAACCATCTTAACCATTCCTATTTGCACTGGCTTCAGCAGGGGAGAGAATGCATTTTCAAGTAGACTCAGAGAGCAGATTCATACCGGGTGGCCCATTACAAAGAGAGATAAGAAGGTTTGCCAATTTGATTAGATAAACAAAGAGGCCCCACCAACATAGCAAGACACTGCCAGTGTTACAAAGCCATGCGATAACCCAGGCTAAAAGGGTGACATATGGTTGCCCACCATGACTACTAACTAGGGTTGACACACCTGTCAATTAACTGGCCAAATATCGTCATTATTGCATTAAGCCAAGAATACCTCTGTCTAGGGGCAGCTTACCTTTTTTATTTCATTATTGCTAGTAAATATAGGCCTGAAAAATTCTGAAAATAGGCCCATTTCAGCCTTTGAATTGCTAAAAGCCAGGTCGGTTTAAAATTGTCAGTTTTTGGTTCTGTGCTGAAAGTTGTTTATTAAACATGTTCTTTCTTATCTATTTGTTGGCTGTATGCCTGGAAAACCCTGCTTTCTTGGTTCTTATGTTAAATTCTATCAATGCTTTTGAACTATTTACTATTAACATATATAGGTGGGTTCTTTGACCCCAAGTAGTGGGTGTTTTGTTAAGTGGGCAATGGTATGTCAAAAGAAGCCATAGCCTTTAAAAAGGTGATATATTTTAGACATATTGTTTGCTGAAAGCAATACTGGATCAAATGGAGTGCCCGTTTTACTAAATGTTATCTTGTTTTGGTTACGTGAAAGACCTTGCTCCAGCTAAGTTGTTTTGATGATATTAGGAGGTCTGGAACGCAGTAAACAATATAGTTGTTAGAAGATGTTAATTAGAAGTTAATTCTAATTATATCACCACAATGGGGTCCCCCCTAGTGGTATATCACAGCATAAACACTGGCTTTCTAAAATAACTCTGTTCACGTGTTTGGATATAATATGTATTTATGATTAATAACGTACTTGCCATTTGATTAAAATTTGTTAGAATTTACTTGCTTATATTGATTTCTTCATCTTTCTTCAGCATAGGCTTTTGATCTATTCACCATCTATTAACATTGTCTTTTAACTTCTGTTAACTTTCTGTTAATAATAATGTAACTTTGAATTGTCCACATTTTAACTGTAATAGGTTTCCATTGATATTAGGTGGGAGTATCAAAATAAACAATAGCAGTTTTTAAGTTGGGGTCTGGTTTTATTGGGGAGACAAGGACTATAGGGATTTAATTTGGCCTAGAAAGCAGTTTGCTTTTTAGTCTGACTTTCAAGATAATTGGCACAAAGGAATTTGAAGAGACACTGGGTAATTTCAGACGTTACGATACCACGGTGAACCCCCCGTGGTGGCCACAGTACCGTAACGTCTGTAGGGAGTTCCGCCAGATGTTCACCCCAGTGAATACCAGCAGGAATCCCTTTGACCACGCTTTCGGACCTCCGGCTGCCCGGAGGTCCAGAAGCCTTGTTAGCTGGACCACGGCCGGAAAGCAGCGGAAGGTAACGTCCGTTACCTCTGCCGATTCCGGGCCATGGCCCAGATCCTGGGAGGCGGGCGGGGGAGCATGGGGGGGGGACAGGGCTGTGCGGCCACATGTCACGCTGCTCAGCCCCTCCCCCTCCAGAATCCGGTAAGCACATCTGGGTATTTTCAGACGTTACGAGACCATGCTCAACCACAGTCAACCTGTGGTGGGAAATGGCCTTGTAACGTCTGTTGGGGAACCGGAAGTTCCCCCCCAGATGTTAGCCACGCTCAATCGCGGCGGGGAATCACATTCACCACGCGATCGGCGGGGCCAGCGCTGATCGCGTGGTGAATGTGATTCCCTGCCGCGAGGAAGGGGCTCGTCTTGTCTGGACGGCAACCACGGCCTGGAATCCTTGGAGGGATTCTGGGCCGTGGTCAATTCGGGTGACCACCCCCATCCCGAATCTCCACTAGGATCAGCCGGCACGTCTGTTGGACGTGACGGGCTGATTCCGACAGGGAATCAGAAGGGTGATTCCAGGACAGGGCGAGTGCTGCCCCGTCTGATCTGAAATCACCCTCTGATGACCGGCTGGCTGGATTCTGGAGGGGGATGAAAAGGTGATTCCGTGCCATGGCCCGAGGGAGGCCTGGCACGTCTGAAATCACCCACTGATAACATGTTTGTTTGGGATAACATGTTTGTTCTAAAGGCATTGCACTTGCCCCCAGCCTGGATCATCACGGGGTGGTGGAACAAATTGCTCCAAAGGCCATTTAAGATCCTGAGGGTTTGTTTCCAAGAGAAGCCCTGCCTCCAACGGAGTAGGTGTTCATGTGACTGGGGGCGTGATTCAGTTTCGCCCGCCACTCCCTTAGCCCATTTCCTTCCCTCCGCACACTACCTCACACTTCTCTTCCTCAGCAGGACCCCACAGACCCTGAGCAACTTTTGGGGGACCTGTGATATCTGTTTGGTGAGATATGTTCTCCAAGAATATATATTTTGTAATCAATAACCTTTTTTTTTTGCATGCTTCCGTAGTGCTTTTATAGCAGTGTGTAAGCTAGTTTGGCAGGGCAATAAACTGTAGTATTTTTAGTCATAATAATTGTGTATTGTGACTTTTTGATGAGGAAACGTAAGTTTTTATAGGGGGATTCCAGACCCCATGGTGGAGCTAATTCCTGGGAGAATCTCAGGGTAACATTATGGTGTCATATATCAGCAAGGGCAGGACTGAGGGCAACTTGCCCCCTAGCCCTGTAGCAGTCAGGGGACACCCACCCCTTACACTCACATGCACACAACAGACTTGCCCCCTTCCCCACCCCCATACACATGGCTATAGACAGCCCCCCCCACTACATTTAGGAGCAGGCACCCCCACTACTGCTCCTCTTTCCTGAGCTTCTTCAGCCTCCTTTCCCTTCCCCCCTCCCATTAAGCTATGTGGGGCTGTAGGAGGTACTCTGTGGTAACAGAGAAGCCCAACCTCGCTGCCTAGCAAAGCTTCTTTTGCTGGTCATCTACTGTAACCGCAGGCATCTCCAAACAGGAACAGGAGGTAACACAAGCAGTCATAACAGTAGCAAAGGTCACAAGTGCCTAGAACTTCCCATGAGGACTCCACTGTGCTTGCTGCAGGAACCTGGGAGTACCCCCTCCATTTGATCTGGCTGTCTGCTCTATAAAGCTCCTGGAAGGGACTGGAGTCTTCTAAAAAAGCAGTAGCTGTTAAAACCAAAGGCTACTAATTGAATTAAACACAAAAGGAACTAGGAGACATTAAATTATAGGGCATAAGGGAAAGCCAAAATAATTTGTTTGGAAATAATTTGTATTTCAGTAAAAAAGTACATGAAAAATCTGTTAAAGCTCAGTGCAAATTCTGTTCTTCTGAGTGACACATGCAGCTAGAATGAAGATGCACTTATTGAATTCTTGTGCTAGATGTCCAGTTGCTGTTAAAGACAGATTACTGCAGTCAAACAGAAAGAAAGGGCAAACGCTCTGCATTAAAATTTGTATTTTTTCCCTTCACATTCTCCTTCAGCAGCATCACGAAGCACAGAATCTTTTAATGTATATATGAGTGACAGTGAAAGTGTTGATAGTTCCATTTCTACCATGTCTTCTATTTTTTTTCCTTTTCCTTGTGCTTCAATATCAAGAAATCCTACTCCTGGAACGTATGCAGATATTCATCAGATTGGGATTAAGAGGTTTTTTGATGAAATGACCAATGACCAGAAAAAGAAAACTGCTCGTACGTTCACTAGAGATATTTATGTCAGCAATACACCATTTCATATAGTTAAAAATCCTTATATGCTAGATTGTTTTCAAAAATTGTGTCCAGTTTGCAAAGTTCCAAATAAGAAATGGCTTGCAGGAAGTCTTCTGAATGCTGAAGTGGAAGATGTGAAAGAAAGTTGGTGTTCTTATTGCACAAGCTTCTCATTTGTCTCTAGTGTCTGATGGGTGGAACAATATTCACAATGAGGGTATCATCAACTTCATGGTAACTCCTCCAAAACCAGTTGCGACTGACAATGCAGCTAATATGAAAGCTGCTTCGTCTCTGTTGATAAACGAGTATCCCCTTATATTATGGATGTGCTGCCCATGTGATGCAGCTCTTCAATCATGATGTTGAGGATCTGACAACTTTCTCATCACATCTATCAAAAGTGAAAAGCCTAGTCAAGTTTTTCAAAAACAAATACCAACAGCCATATTTCAGTGACACTTAGTACAATTTTATCCACACTGGGTGTAAACTGATGGAAAGTGGAGGCTGCCTGCCCCTGGAGCTGCTCCAAGGGTGCACCCCTGTGTCTGGCCCACTTGCTGGCCAGCCTGGGTCTACTTTAGATAAAAGCAGTGGTTTCCCTGGTCCACCCAAGCAGTGCCCCCACACCATAGTGTTGCAAGCCTGAAGCTCTAGGCTGGTGCCTGCAACTCAAATGATGCTGTCAGAGTTAACAGCCGGCTGAGCACAGAACTGAAGCATGGGATCTCCCAGCAAATGGACAACAGCACTGCTTCAGGCTGCTGCCCCAGGTTTGGCCGGCCTGTTCCACTGGCGTTGCTCCAGGATGTTCCAGAGAGCTGCTGGCAGGGCTACCCCAGATGCAGGAACAGCCTGCTCCACTTTCACATCTGGCAGGGTGCTTTTAAATGAACTAGCCAGGCCAGGAGCGAAGTGGGCTAGCGCAGACAAAACCAGGGCCAAGGACCATCTGAAAGCACCCACTAAACCTTATTGTACCTCAATGGACATCTTCTTTTAAATCTCTCAAAGATCTTCACGCAAGCAAGAAAGCACTTCAATCAGCGGCTGTTGAAGGATTGGCTGCATGTTGGCCTCAAGTAATCTGCACTGACATTCTTGAGGATGTTGTGTTTTGGATAAGAAACTCAACATTTATTTCACTGCTTGATCATATTTGTGAGAATACTGTACAAAGTCCGCTTACAGAAGCTAAAGAGAAAAAAAGAACAGACAAAATAATATCACGGGAAAATCAAGTGATCACTCCTGCAAATAATGCTGCTTATCTTCTTAATCCATTTTTCCAGGGCCATGACCTTTCTGATGATGAACTTCACTCAGCTTGCAACCTTATAGTGGCTGTTGCCAATTTTAAAGGATATAAAGATGAACAAACAATTGTAGTGGAGGTAGAGCAATTGGGTCACTCACCTTCGTGAATTGCTTTTCTATTGTTCATGTCCTGGGCTGGCATTCTGGACACTGGAGAGCGATCTCCAGCCTGTCCAAACGGAGGCAACATCTGGTAATTTTCCTTTGTGAGCAAGCGTCTGGGTCTCGCGACCCCACAATTTCAGCTGATATCTCAGCTATGTAAACAACTAAACATTCTTACAAGAACCCAAAACTATAAATGACTAGTATATGCACACCAAATAAGAAAAACTCTATCAGCTTACAAGTAAGAACGACATGTTCCTAATTCTCAATAAGTAATTAAACTTTATTTATTCATTCTAATTAATACTATCGGAGGGATGAATGCCAGCCCAGGACATGAACAATAGAAAAGCAATTCACGAAGGTAAGTGACCCAATTGCTTTTTCTACTGCTCTGTTCTGGGCCGACATTCCGGACACTGGGGAATTCCCAAAGCAGCGTGTCAGTCATACTTGGGTGGGACTCAAATCCATCACCCCTTGCAGTATCTGCCTGCCAAATGCGGCATCTGCAGACTCCTAGACATTGATTTTATAGTGCCTGGTTAACGTATGTAATGAAGACCATGTAGCAGCTCTACAAATCTCCTCATAAGATGCTCTAGCTGCATAAGACCTCGAGGTGGCCGCTCCCCTTGTGGAATGGGCCACTATCCCAGAAGGTGGAGACAGACCATTGGCCACATATGCATCTTTTACAGTTAGTTATCCACTGGGCTATAGTAGTTTTTGATGCCCTATTGCCCATCTGTTGTGAGCTGAAGCACATAAACAAGGCTGATGTTCTCCTGAAACCCTTTGTACGTCCTATGTAATATTTCAAAACCCTTTGGACATCCAAACAATGCCATATGTGCTCCTGGCATTGTTTTGGTTTTGGACAGAATGAAGGTAAAACAATTTCCTGTTGTCTATGGAATACCCAATTACATTTTGGCATAAAAGAAAGATTCAATCCTAAAACTACTGTCTCTTTTTTTGAAAACACAAATTTGAATCCATCAATAAAGCACATAATTCTGAAATTCTTCATGCTGAAGTGATTGCAATTAAAAACGCTACCTTAATAGACAAATAGTAGTTAGTTGTGTCCCCCAGAGGCTCAAATGGAGGACCAGTTAAGATTCAGGTTCCAAGCTGGGAATCTATGAATTATGGGAGGTGCCAGTAGTCTAGCCGCTCTTAGAAATATTTGTATATGTGGGTGATGTGAAATGCGGACCCCTCCTTATAGTGCTCAACACATTATTTATAGCTGACACTTGTTGTGCTAAAGTACTGTGACGAAGACCCTTATCCAGACCTTCCTGCAGGAAAAACAAAATGTCCTTCACCTTGGCTTTCTTTGAAACCACCCCATTTCTTTCACACCAGAGATGAAAGAACCTCTGAGTGCACTGATAGATCCTTGTGGTGGAAGGCCTCCTAGCAGCCAATAAGGTGGTCATGACCTTATCTGAATAGCCTAGCTGTTTCATGGTCCAGCGTTCAAGTGCCACGCCGTTAGCTTCAGAAATTCTGGATTTGGGTAGGTCATCGGACCTTGTTGTAAGAGGTTCCTTTCGTATTGCTAGAGACAGGGGTGGCTTGTCCTGCAATGCGAGTAGATCCGCAAACCAATACCTGCTTGGCCAACAAGGGGCTACGAGAATCAACCTTGCTCATTCCTTCTTGCACCTGGCAATCACCCTGCCTATTAGAGGGAAAGCATATCGAGTCCACCTCGGCCATGGGTGCTGCAGAGCATCGCATGCTTGAGCCTTTGGGTGGTATGCCCTGGTCATAAATTTGATGCCTTTGCATTTCCTGGCATCGCAAATAGAACAATTCTGGTTCTCCGAAGATATCCACTATCCTCTGGAAGGACTGAGGATGCAGAGACCATTCCCCTGAACCTGATGGCGACTCAGATAATCTGCCAGATGATTGCTCTGCCCCCTGATATGTCGAGCCACTAAAGATAAGAGATTCTCTTCTGCCCAACAAAGCATCTGATGAGCTTCTGCCTGCAGGGATGGTGACTTCGATCCTCCCTGGTTCTTTATATAAGCTAAGACAGTGGTGTTGTCCGTCAACACAAGCACAAGGTGGTCCCTGATTCTCTGTGAACCCCTTCAGCGCCAGATGAATCGCTCTGAGCTCCTT
Source organism: Sphenodon punctatus (assembly GCA_003113815.1). Taxonomy (NCBI): domain Eukaryota; kingdom Metazoa; phylum Chordata; class Lepidosauria; order Sphenodontia; family Sphenodontidae; genus Sphenodon; species Sphenodon punctatus. The sequence goes on from QEPC01000105.1 coordinate 192,843, forward strand.
CCAGTTTGCTGAATGCTATTAGTCTCCCTCTGACCAAGACCCTTGGATACATCTGGATTCGAGGTGAGCACCCCAACCTAGAAGACTGGCATCTGTCGTAACTGTTAATCTTTGTGGCTCCTGGAGAGGCCAACCGTTCTGGAACCTCTTCGGATCCTGCCACCGTGTGAAAGAATCTCTTAGATATTGTGGGAGAGACAGGAAAACTGCTTTCTTCCGCATGATTTCCTGTTGCCAGGGCCTGAGAAAAGCCTGCAGTGGACGTTGATGCAACCTGGCCCACTGTTCATGCTGAATGCAGGGGATGAAGAGACCCCTGAAGAGAAGCTAACATGCTCAGAGGAGCCCTGTGTATTTTCAGCACCTTTGTGAGCAGTTCTTGTATTTTTAACTGCTGCTGCTGCGCTATGAATATCTTCCCCTGGCTGGTGTCTGTTAAGACCCCTAGATGTTCTAGCTGTTGTGTCAGTTCTAAGTGACTTTTTTCTGGATTTACCAGAAAGCCGTGGTACTCCATATAGTGTATAGTCAGTGCCATATCTCGAGACACTTGTTCGTATGTGGGGGCTCGAATTAAGATGTCATCCAAGTACGGATGGATTTGCACCCCTCGGAGCCGCAGATTTGCGATTAGAGGGACTAACACCTTCGTAAACACCCTTGGAGAAGAGGCTAGACCAAATGGTAGGGAGGCTTACTGCCAGTGACTCGTTTGGTAAGAAAAGCGTAGTCACTTCCTGTGTTCCTGCCTGATTGGTACGTGTAGGTATGCATCTTTTAAATCTAGCGATGCTAGCCAATCCTCTGGAGAGATCATCGCACAGATCATTCCAAGCGTCTCCATTTTGAACTTGTGTACCTTTACGAATCCATTGAGGTGTTTTAGATTTAAAACCGCCCTACAGGAGCCTGTATTTTTCTGTACTAGGAACAAAATTAAGTACAGTCCCTGACCTATCTCATCCTCCGGTACTCTCTGTACAGCTGCTATCTCGGATAGTCTCTTTATCTCCTGTACCATGGCCCGATGCTTTTCAATCTTTGATTATAGTCGAGAAAAGCGGTAATGCTCCTGAGGGGATTTCCAGAACTCGATTGAGTAGTCTAATTCTATGGTCTCTAGGACCCATCTGTTGGTGACAGACTCCTTCCAAGAAGTTTTCCCCCCAACCATGAGTCCCAACTGAACTGACGTCGTTGGTTGTGTGAAGTCACGTGTTGTGTTTTGAAGACTCCGACTTCTGCACTTGCCTGTTCCTCTCGCACACCGAACCTCGAGCCGATAATAGTCCAGAGTCCTCTTCCTCTTCAACCGTCTCTGTTTGAGAGACCGAAACTTTTCCTGTTGTAACTATTGAAATAATAGTATGAATTTCCTCTTCTGTAGGGATGAAAAAAGGTACGTGAGACATTCAACTGACAGAGATCTTTCCTTTGTTTGATGCATCAGCGAGCACCTGGTCCAAAGAAACTCCAAATAGCTTCCCGCCTTGGTAAGAGGCATTCACTGACGAGTTCTTCGCATGGTTGTCTGCCCTCCAAAAACGTAGCCATAAGCGCCTACGTGCTACTATGCTAGACGCCATGCCTCTTGCCACAGAAAGGTGTCCACTGCTGCATCTGTTAGAAAGGCCACTGCTAGCTGAATGTTATCTCTTAGCCTCATAGCCAAGGACTCTGACAGATCAGGGTTCTTCCCCAAACTATACCACTTTAAAATGGATCTTGCTAAATATGAAGAAGCTGTAGAAATGCGTAACATGTTTGAGCAAGCCTCATACACTGTAGCCCAGCATCTATTCCTCTATTGTTTACATCTTTCGGCTACACATCCCCCTCTATAGGGATTATCGACTGCCTCGCGAGGGGAGCTGCTGCTGAGTCTACTCGTGGTGTACGTGAATAAATCTGTTTTGCGTTTGTGAAGCAATATAATTGTTCCTGAATCCTAGACAATTTGTGCACCCTTATTATTATTATTATTTATTATTAACAAACATTTATATAGCGCCAGCAGTGTACATGGCACTTTACAAAGTAATAAAATAGACACGGTCCCTGCCCCTAGGGCTTACAATCTGAGCGACAGGAGCTGGGGGAGAGACATAGGAAGGGGAACAGAGGGAGAGACAAGGGGTC
>QEPC01000105.1:201940-281762 GCA_003113815.1 Sphenodon punctatus
GCTAGCCCGGGAAGCGTGGTTCAAACGAACCCCATGTGCCGATTGACCGTGGCCAACATCTGGCGCGCCGCAAACAGACATACGGGACACGGTGACCACAGGTGGGTATTCACCGTGGTTCACCGTGTCAACGTCACGTCTGAAAATACCCAAAGTACGCAATATGCTTGATAAACTGCATTATGTGCCTAGCAGAAGGTTCGTTTCAATGGTTCGTGGGTATGAGCCCAGGTAGGAAGCTTCAGGTGGGTGTGGATAGTAGAGGCTGGAATGCCTCCTGGAGGAATATCCCAGAAGAAAGGAACAGCTGGGGTGACTTCTTCCCATGGTTAGTCGTGGCTGTGAGTCATAGCATGGGGAGGGATACTGAAACCTGGGGGTTTGGTGGTGGGAGCATAGCAGGGAAGAGCGGCTGCCCATTCATATGGCTAGTCCCACTAAACCTGTGAGAGCTAGTGCCAACAAAGAGCAGTTGATAACGGCAAAAGGATTGTGCCTGGGCCAGCACTAAAGGAAGTACATATGCCAGCTTATTTAACAGGTAGCACCTGTAGCAGCCTAAAGACTCTGAGGCTCAGCTCACAGTTGGAGGGGGTACTGTACGCAGTAAGTAGTAGAACCCGGAAGCCCCTGGAAAGTGGGATACATCCAAGCCTGGAACTGGCTGAGGGAGTCCCTATTATCTGAAAGAGCAATACATATGGGGTACACAGGCCAAGAGAGAATTTCCTCAGCAGAGGAGTAACACAGAAATGAGGTACACAATCACCCTCACAGCTACTCGTGTGAGGGGATGGTACTGGAAACAGCTAGTGGCATGAAGGGGTTCAGCATTACAGAAATTCTGAGATTCTCTAACTATACTGGGAGCTAAAGCACCTAAGATTGGGCAAGGCTTAAGACCACCTTTGCCACTCTTCCTGGGTGATAAGGGAAGATACATGGTAGAGGTGTCAGAAACAGGAAAATCCCCAAGCAAGTTGTGCAGCACTTGAACACCTTTTTGTTTCCAAGATGATCAACACAGACATAGAGCCTTAACAGAAGCGCACACACTTAAAATAAACCCTCCCTCCAATCCCACCATAATTGATAGATATCAAAAGTTAGTTTAGGACTAAAAACACACCATTTCCTAGTTCTCTACAGAGATCAGGAGATGAGTCTGGCCAACTCAGATCTTGGTACAGTTTGAGGTAACTTCAGGTAAGGATAAGAAAAGATACAAAAGCTCTTGGCACTGATCTTCCCTTGGGTAATTTGAGGGCCAAAATTTTGATGCCATTAGCAACCCAACCCTCATAAGGAAATATTCCAGGAAGTTGTGGCATAGGCACTTGATTCTCATCTGTGGAACTATAGAGAGACCACCACTGAAAAGACATGCAAGTAGTAAACAACTAAAATGCCAAGTCTGAGCTTGTTCAGTATTTATCTGCTATGATTTCAGCATGAGAAAATCCCACAAAGCCCTGCATTCTGTATGGCACTGTAGTTTATGTACTTTCGTCTAACTAGCTTATCTAGGAGGACTCGCACATGAAGAGGGGCTCTTGCTCCTGAAACAATCTGAACTCAGGAGAGGGAATCATTGATGAGCCAATGCACGATCCATTTCAGGAAACTTGGCTATAGTTCTCAAAAGGAAAAAAATGAACATAAGCAAGAACAGAAAACTATGGATCAGGCAGTTTTAGGATCTCTGCAATTTCTTCAGCATTCTATAATATTCTAATAATTTTAAGTTTTTATATTTAATTGTGTTGTGGGAAAACAACCAAAATCCAACACCAACTAAATAGAATTATTTCAAAGCTATTATCCTTTTTTGTAAAAAGAGAAGGAAATAATTAAATGCAACCTCATCCCCAAACCAAATTACTACAAAATTATGGTTGCGTACTTAAAAATTAAAGTCAGGCAATGAAAGAGTTGCTGTTCTAATATGTTAGCTTAGCTGTGTTAGTCAAATCTAAAATTATCTTTCTGAAAGCATAATATACGTTAAATATTCATAAAATACATTAAATATTCAGAATTCAAGAGTCAAATTAATGTTGCTGCTCGAACTTTGACTTGTACATTTCCTGACTTGTTTACATTTCAGATTGCATCAAAGTAGTTTCTTTGCATTTGAGAATACACAAGTTTCAGTATAAAGATCTCTATTTTTACCAACATGTTATCAGTTTGGTACTGTTAAGAGCAATCAGAACATATGAAAATATTTCATCAGCTGTCCTATTAGAATGCAGTCTAGGATCCAATACTACGGATCTATGTATACAATTTTATTAACTATAAGAAATAAAATATAAAATTAAACACATGACTTAGATTCTCTATATGTACTTTTTCCCACACCCAAGTGCGAAGTGGTTTGGCTCAGTAAAAAAATGGGAATTAAATGGGATTGAAGACAAGGTACAGAGACTCTTCTCTTTAAAAAGAGAACTCTGACATAACGTACTCCACCCTCTAATGTGATTTTTTTTTTTTTTTTTTAAAAAGCATAAACAGAAAGCTTTTGTCATCACCCCTTTTCTATAATCCTGCTAATCCGCTTTGTTTGGCACTAATTCATAAATGATTCTCCCTTTGTTATAAGAAAGTTCTAATTAAACTGTCACACCTGTTTAGATGTAGTTCTCTGTTTAAACATGCATCATACAGCTCATCACTCAGTATCAGGTACTCCCGTTTTACAGTAGTTAATCAGGCTGCAGTCAGAGCATTTAGGCCAATAAAGGGCCCAATCCCACAATGGAAAAAACTGTGGATGAATAGGAACAGAAAGGGCTCATAACTCCAGAAACTAACATTTTGTAAACTGCCGCAAATTGCCATGAAGTGCGAGTTAAGCTTAAGTAGCAGCTTACAGACTTCTGAGATGGAGAGGAGCATTCTCCAAGCACATCATGGAAACTGCATTCAAACCAGCAAAATAGTATTAAGATCCTATTAAAAACCGACATGCATACCTGGACACCATAGGACTAAATTCAGTTTTATCCCTTTGGAGGATTACTGTATTAGAGATGGATTCCTTTTTGTATCCATTAGAATTTATACTCAATTATTAGTGATATAACACCAGCAATGTGCCTGGGGATGAACAGTTATGATTAGAATTAGTTTCATAATGCAACACTATAAAAATAGTCAGCTATTATAATAAATTATAATAAAGACTTGACTCCTTGTTAATGCAGGTAAGCTTCCCAACCAGGATTGGAGTCCTCTTTTCCTCTAACTAGAATGAAACTGGTTAATAAGATCCCACAAAAAAGGACTGTGAAGCAAAGAAGGGATTCCTGGAACTTTTGAGATATTGCTAGCTGTAACAAGTGGCAGCACTGTTTGCCGTTCTGCTTTGTGCTGCCACTTTTTAAGCTTGCCTGCTGCCAGTCCGACAGGAACCAATGGCAATTTAAGATACTTCACGGCAATTTGCGGCAGTTTACGAAAATTTACAGCAGTTTAAGACAGTTTATGATATTTTTGCAGCATTTACGACGGTTCACAGCAATCTATGACAGTTATGACAGTTTTAGCAATGTTTATGACAATTTGCAACAGTTGTCCCATGCTTTTCAGCACTTTTTCACTATATGAATACACTGTTAGGCTCCCTCTTCGCAGTTTGCGTTAGGAGTAGGTAGTGGAGAGGAAACATAACTGCTGCAGCATAGAGTAGTTAGGATTAGGATAGTAATAGTTAGGGGTTTCCACAGTAGTAAATTAGTTATATATTACTGCTGTGCTAGCTGGCTGTGCTAGTTAATGGCATTAGTATAATGTAAGCGAGTTACTTTTCTGCTACCTCAGAAAAAGCAGCAGAACTTACCAAGTATGGATCCAAATGTCCTGTTTGTGTGCCTATTGTAATGTGGGTTTAGCTAGACTGGGTAGCTCGGGCGTGCAAGGGGCTGGTGAATGAGTGAGCCCTCAGGAGGGGTCAAATAGGAAGAGAAGGAATAAAGGGAGAGCGACCTTTAACACCTATGTGCTAGTTCTAATAGAAAGAACAGTCACTAAAAACAACAAAGAGCAGGGCTCTTATCATGATCCACCAATCACAAAAACAGTACACACAGCACATTCCGATAGTTCTAAAAGTTCACAGCAATTTACGACACTTCACGGCAATTTACGAAATTTTATGGAAGTTCCCAAAGGTTTACAACAGTTCCCGGAAGTCCCCAAGAGTCTTCAACACTTTCAAAAAGGCTGAGAACGGCGAAATGTTTGAACGGAAAGTAGCAGGAAATATCGGTAAGTGCCACTGATTCAGTGGGGTTTGCCATGTCCATGAAGGCAGTGTTGGATTGGACATTTCTAACAAAAACTGCTGCTGCTGTCACTTGCCATTTCACCCCTAGTAACCAGTGAGCTCTTTATCTGGCCTATCACTCAATCAAGTCTGTAGGTGCCGTATGCTGAACCTAGCAATTGTAGTCACATAAGCAAAATGCCACCTATTTACTGACTTAAATGAGCCTGGCATATGCAAGCCACAAAAAAGACATCATCTTTGTATTTCAGCTTATTTTCTAGTGGATCTGGTGTCAGGAGATCAGGATTCAAATCCCATCTTAGCCATGAATTCACTGAATTGCTTTCGGCAAGTCACATCCCAGTCTCAGTTCCCCATCTATAAAATGGGAATGACTTACCTCATAGGGAGGTTGTGAGGGTAAACTAAATAAAGATTATAAAACACTTGGAACACTGAAAGTGCTATATAAATAATAATAATCATAATTTTTATGTTCATAACATGTCACGAACATGGTTTCACAATAGGCCTAAGAAGTAGATCTGTAGTTTAGAATGGGAAAATTGGGACACAGATGTTTGCTGACTTGTCCAAAGTTATTTACAAAGTCTGATAAAGGACGTAGGATTCTTGGGATTCACAAGTTCCCAGATCCCAAGACCTGGCACAAATCACAACTGTAAATTACATTTCCCTTTTTGGCCTTCATTGTCAAGAGCTTTGGTGAATGCTCCTGCAACTTAAAGTGGTAACACCAACTTAAGTAAATAAAGTAAGATGGCCCTTTCTCAGACAATTAAAGCAACTACCTGGTACATCACTGGCACAAGTTATGCATCTTTTGTTCAGGCTTCCTTCAAGGGTATGCATGCTGCATGGATCTTAGGGCGACATTCTCTGGGAATATTCAAGGTCATAAACAATCATTCTTCAAAAGAAAAGTCTGTTTTGTGGGGGTCTCTCTACTGCAGTAAAAAGGATTATAAGAACACTAATATTTCACTTAGAACTGCTGCGATAAAGAATGATGCACACGGCTGTTGTATCACAACCAGCTATTTAGAGAATTTGAAGATTAGATGTTGGAAAGTAACTTCTGTGGGCTATGAATGCTCACAAATCCAGCAAGAGTTGAGGAACAACATAAGTTGGAACAAAAAAGCTGGTAGAATTATTGCAGCACTGAGGCAATTAGAATCCAATCCATTTTACACACACATTATATATGTTTCCTGTACCCTGGTTTAAAACAAGTCCTAAGTTCACTTCATAAAACATACCTTACTACTGTAAGTTTTAATAATTTCCATATAAAGGAAGGTGTAATATGTTCTGAATAAACAGTGGACTGAGCTATGCTGGTTTCAAGCCAAAATAAATCATTCATTATTCCAGTGGACTTTACCTTTTTAAGGGTTGTTAACTTTTCCCTCCTGATAATTCTAATAGATTTTCAGTCTTTTAAGATAAAAAACTTTTTAAAAAGGGAATTTAATATTCATGAATGGTGCCAAATTTGTGGTATTGGAAAGTGAAATGAAGGGTACTTACCAGTAACCGAGTTCTTCAAGAGGGCTCCATGTATTCTCACTCATGGGATGCGTCCTGCTCTGCAGGCCACAAGGAACCTCGTGTCTATATCACCAACAGTGCCTCCAGACTACAAGGAAGAGTTTGGAAGGATGGCAAGGCTCCTACTCTCTCTCTCCACTATCCTGCATGGGCTTTTTGTCTCGCAAGAGGAGAGGACAGTGGAGCATCCTGCCTCAGTTCCTTCTAACCCCCAAATGGAAAAAACAGCAATACTAAACAAGTCTCCAAGCCAGAGGGGGAAGGCTGGGTGGATAGTGGGGCTGACCCCATTCCCTGCAGACCGCTGTGTGGAGCACATGTGGTGTGTGCGCACAAGCCACACATAGTCCCAGAATGGGGCCTGCAGTGTGCATGGGATCAGCTCCAGTGAGAATACAACTTGGGCCAGTCTCAAAGAACTCAGTTCTTCTTCTTGGAGGGGGGCTCAGTGTTTCTCGCTCATGGGAGAGTAAACAGCAGTTCCAAAAGAAAGTGATGGGGCAGGGAGTCAAACAAATAGCGAGACCACCACTCTCCCAAATCTCTATAAGCAGCCAAATGTGGCGCATAATGTTTTACGAATGTGTTAGCAAGACCACGTGACTGCTTTACAGATATCCAAATATGTATGCATCTGAGATTTGCAACTGCAGTGGCTAAAGTTCTTGTAGCGTGTGCTCTCAAACCTTGTGGAAGAGGTTTCTGTGCTAGCTGATACCACGTATGAATGCACAGCAAAGTCCACTTAGAAAGTCTCCGAGAAGAGACTTGTATTGTTATTATTATTATTTAATGTGTATATGCAGCCCCTGGGGGAGATTGTGCGAAGGTTCGGGGTGCGATGTCACCAATATGCTGATGATACTCAGCTGTACCTCTCGTTTTCAACTGATCCAGGTCCTGCTGTCTCGTTACTCTCTCAATGTTTGGAGGTCGTGGCGGATTGGATGCGGCAGAGCAGACTGAAGCTCAATCCCGATAAGACGGGAGGTGATGGTGGTGGGAAGGGCGAGGGAGGTGCTGGCGCCTCTTGTGGGGGGGGGGGTGTGTGTCCACCCTCCTGTAGCCCAAACAGGTTCAGAGTCTGGGGGTGGTTTTGGACTCGGGCCTCTGTCTGGATCGACAGGTGGAGGCACTGGCTAAAGCCGCTTTTTGTCAGCTGTATCTGGTACGGAGGCTGCGTCCATACATCTCCGGGCCCGACCTGGCCACTCTCATTCATGCCTTCATCACCTTGAGGCTAGACTACTGCAATGCGCTCTACATGGGACTTCCCTTGTTTCTGGTTCGGAGGCTGCAGCTAGTGCAGAATGCGGCGGCCCGTCTCCTGAAGGGGACGGGGCGGCGGGAGCACATAACACCTGTGCTCCGCACTCTGCACTGGCCGCCTATAGCGTACCGAGCCAGATTCAAGGTGTTAGTATTGATTTATAAAAGCCCTACATGGTCTGGGCCCCTCATACCTTGGGAACCGCCTCGCCCTCCTCGCCTCAGAGTGTCCCTTCGGTCTGCCGGGGGTGTCTTTCTGGAGGGCCCCCGTGTTAAACAGGGGGCCACAACAGAGAGGGCGTTCTCGGTGGCTGAGCCGTGACTTTGGAACGCCCTCTTGAGGAAGCTTGGCTGGCCCCGGATCTGCTAGCTTTCCGTCAAACTTGCAAGACCTGGCTGTTCGCCCATGCCTTCGGAGGGGAGGGTGAGGTAGGTAGGGGGGATGGGGGATTAAAAAATTGCTGCTGGTGTTATTTTAAAATATTTTAATTATTGATGATTTTTATGAATATTGTCTTTGTTTTATTTGTGTTGTAAGCCGCCCCGAGATGCCATAAGCATGAGGGGGCAGCCAATAAATTCAAAGAAAGAAAGAAATTAGCCGCTCTGAGTCGCCTTTGGTGGGGAGAGCAGGATATAAATTTGGTTAAATAAACAAACAAACAAATAAATAAAGAGATTCCCACACATTTTCCTCCCTAAGAGATAAGAGAATCGGAACTCCTGAAGTGTTTCGTATGGTCTAATAGAAGGACAAGGATTCCATAGGTCTAATGTACGCAATGCCGCCTCTCCTAAGCTAGGATGTGGTTATGAAGAAAAGACCAAAGGAATATCGCTTGGTTGAGACAGAATGCAGTGACAACTTTCTGTATGAAGGAGAGATCTAATTCAAGATTCACCTTGTCTTTAGGTATTAACAAACAAAACAATAGTCCACAATAGCCCACACCAGGTGGGTGTCCACCCATCGGTTTATTAGGTGTTCACCCTCACCAGCCATGCAGCACCCACTCATGGTGGGGTCTTGGAGAATTTGGAGTTTGTCATGAGGGTGAATATGGGCTGTGTGTTCACATGTCTGTGTCCCATCAATTAGGTTGCATGCAGTGCCTCTGTGTGTACAGGCCCACCAACAATATAGAGTTGCGTGAGAAAATCCTAGCGCATCCAAGGAGCAACTACTTCCTATTCCTCTCTCTGCTCTTGCTGGTGCTGCCAAATAGACACGATAGCATTGGGTACTGACTGGTACCCAACTGCAACCCCATTCGGTTACCTGATGTCCCAGAATGTCAACTTCCAGTCCTGATTTTTCATCTTTTTAAAAAAATAAAATAAATCAATTTATCGACTTCCAAATCCTAATTATTGATTTTCTGTCTTGGAAAATTAACTTCCGGTCCTGGAAAATTAACTTCTGGTTTCAAATAGTTTTTTATTTCCATCCCGATTTTTTGGTATTCCAACCCTATACACCAATCGGTAATAGGAAAATTGAAAAATCAGTACCAGAAGTTACTGATTGTTTGGGTATCTAGGTACCTGACTGGTAGCTGGGTATCCTGAGGTAGTAACCCAAAAATGTGGACATTACCCATGGGTACTAATTTAAGTACCTATTTTAGTTCTAGTGGAGACACTCATAATGCAGCTAGTTCACCCACTCTCCTTGAGGAGAGGACTGCTACTAACAGAACTGTTAGTACCATTGACCCAAATAGGGAAGACATCAATTTAGTCAAAACCAGATTAAGTTCCCATTGAGGCATAGGCTGTGTTACTGGAGGTTAAGCATTTATAAAAAGAGAGCCAATGTGGTGTAATGGCTAAGTGAGCAGTACTTGGACCAGGAGATGAGGAAGGACCCAGTTCTAGTCTCATCTTAGCCAGAAACTCACTTGGTGACCTTGGGCCAGTCACATTATTCTCATAGCCTAACAAACCTCACAGGGTTGTTGTGAGGATTAAAAAGTTGTTAGTTCTATGTAAAGCGCTCCAAGTGCCATGGCACGGGGGTGCTATAATAATAATAAAGATTATTATTATTATTATTATTATTAATAAAAGACCCTTCCAAAAGGTTCTTACTAAAGGGTGTGGAAAAAACCAAATCAGAGTCCCCTGTATCTGTTTCACAGAGACTGAGATTGGCGCCAAGTGTACCTTCGAAGAAGACAGGGACAACGAGGAAGATTTCAAATCCACCAGATATGAGAGAATGAGGGATAGAGATATGGTATCTAAGTTCTCTCCCTTTTCCGAGCACCATATTGTGAATCTTTTTCATTTTGACGAATAAGACCTCGTTGTAGTTTCTTTCTTGGTGGTGTTAACAATAGTACATACTTCCTGAAAGTATCAACCAGACTGAGAGGTGAAGAGTGTATATTGTGATGTACACATGGCGATCAACACTTAGTTCATCCACTAAGGTGTTCAACTGGCCTGCTAGGTGAATAGCTGTAGGCATGATGGCCCACTTAATGCACCAAGGTCACGTCGTCTCTGGTTCTTCTAACAGCTGCGATGACCTTGCCCCACCCTGGCGGTTTCATTTCCACTAGACCTGTGTGTTGTCTGTTGCCACATGAATACTGAGTGCGTGATGTGCTGCACAAAGAATTTCAAGGCCCAACAAACGACCCTTAGTTCCAGTACATTTGTGTGCAGATTTTCCTCAGTGTTGCTCCAAAGGCTGTGTGCCAACAGGTTTCCTTGGTGGGCACCCCAGCTGTTGAGTGACACACTGGTTGAGATACTGCCCAAAGGGTGTAGTTGTCAAACATGCCACAATGAAATGAGGGTAACACCACAAACTCAGTAGCACAAAAGCAAACCAACTAACAAAAAAAGCTACTACATTCACAACTGAAAATGTATTAAAAATGTATTAATGCCACAAATTTGCATATGTCTTTCTCTTATCTATAAATGAGGTAATATCTCCATACAATCTAAAAACAACAATGTATAAAAACTTGTACATAAAAAATTATATATAAAAGTCAATGATCAGACCCTACGCGTTTTGGGTTATGCACCCTTCCTCAGGGGTATCATTAAGATATATAATGGTGTCCCGTTCAAAAAGAATCTGCAAGGTTCTCAGATAAGGAGTTGAACACAATCTTGAATATTTCTTTCTGGAGTACACTCTATTGGAGTTTCTTCTCTCACAGCTTAACAAGCTTGCTCCTCTATGTATTGTCAAGTCCAAGCAACTGGCTATCTTAGACAGTAAACGATCTAGTTAAGATTGATCAACGCTGGGGACCTCAGGGAGGGTGTCCCCGGCCGACCACAGGGGTCGATCCAGAACCCGGGGAGTGAGGTGATTCTGCAGATAGGTGGGGCCCAGGCCGTTTAGAACTTTAAAAGGTCAATACCAACACCTTCAGTTGGGCCTGGAAAACTATTGGCAACCAGTGCAGAGAACGGAGCACCAGTATAATGTGCTTGCGACAATCCATTCCCCATAGGAGCCAAGGTTCCGCATTCTGCACCAGCTGCAGTTTCTGAGCCATCACCAGTGGTAGCCCCACGTAGAGCGCATTACAGCAGTCTAATCTTGAGGTGATAAAAGCATGGATGATAGTGGCCATGTCCGCATGCGAGACATATTGCTTAAGCCGCCACACCAGATGTAACTGGCGAAATGCGCCCTCCACCACAGCTGCCACCTGGATATCCAGCCGGAGCGGTGGGTCCAGGAGCACCCCTAGACTATGGACCTGGGGTACCAGCGGAGGGTGAACCCCATCTATGATGGGGGCCACCACTCCACCGGCAACCCCCACAAGCATCACATCCGTCTTGTTAAGATTCAACTTCAGGCGGCTCACCCTCATCCAGTTCCTGACAGCTGACAAACACCTGGTAAACAACAAGACTGCCGGGCCTGAATCAGCTGAAAAAGAGAAGTACAGTTAGGTGTCATCATCATATTGATGACACTGTACGCTGAACCCTCCGACGACCTGTCCCAAAGGCTGCATGTACACACTGAACGGGAGAGGGAATAAGATGGCACCTTGCGGGACTCCGCATGTGAGGTCCTGGGGAGAAGATGAACCATCACCCTGCACCACATGTTGAGTTCTCCCAGGCAGGAAAGACTGGAACTATTCAAAAACGGTACCGCCCACTTCGGCTCGGCCCCGCAGTTGAGTCACCAACTCATGGTCAACGGTATCAAAAGCAACCTAGAGGTCTAATAGGCTCAACAGGGTCAAACAGCCCTGGTCCAACTCACAGGAGAGGTCGTCGACCAAGGCCACAAGTGCAGTCTCAGTGCCATAACCCGGACGAAAGCCAGACTGCGAGGGGTCAAGGAAACTGATCTGGTCCAGATGCCCCTGAAGCTGACATGCCACTATCCGCTCAATAAACTTTCCTAAAAAGATAGCTGACCAGCGCATCAACGTCAAGTGATGACTTTTTGAGCAGAGGCCGCACCACCACCTCCTTGAGGGAGCTCAGCACTCTGCCCTCCCTCAGGGAGGCATTGACTATCCCCACCAGCAGTGGCCCCAATGTCAGGATGGGCATGGGTCCAGTTCACAATAAGTGGCCTGAACAGCCCCAACATCATCCTCCGCATCAGAGGATGATACACACTGAAATTGACCCAATAAAACAGGACAGGACAGGGCTTCGATTATCCCAGACTCACTTACTGTAAAAAATGCAGCATCGAAACCATGATGAATTTGAGCGATTTGATCCACCCAAAAGTCTGCAAACAAGTCACAGCAAGCCCCAGATGATTCTGATCCCAGGCAGAGGGTGGCCAGACTGACCAGCCCCCTCACCGCCCACAACTTTGCGGATGCTATGATGGCTGCCCACGCAGCCACGGCATAGATACGCAAACTGACTATGTTGCAATCGGTCCACTTCAGTTCGAGATCGGCGCCACTGCTGCCCTTACCGCTTCATCTGTCGCAGGTCCTCTGTATACCATGGGGACCTGCGATGTCGACGATTCGGGAGCATACGCCTAGGAGCCATATGGTTGATGGTCTCAGACAGCACAGACTTCCAGAGCATCACGAGGTCATCAAGTGAATGGTCATCAAAACCAGAGGATATATCCCCCAGAACATTCTGCAGCCTCCCTGGTTCCATAAGTCTTGGGGGGGGCGCGGCAGGGACCAACCAAACTGGCTCCACACCCTTCGAGGGACTGACATGCACCAGGATACTGACCTGGAGGAGATAATGATCTGTCCATGACAAAGGCACTGCTGATACCTCCCCGCACTAGCGGATCCCCTGCCTCAAGGCCTACGCAAAATATATCTAGGGTACCTGAGACAGGCCTTTAGTTGTCACGGTGGCCATGAACTCACACCCTGCACCTCCTAGATTGGCATCAGTGTGGATGTTGAAGTCTCCCAAGATCACCGTCTTAGGGGACTGCAAGACCACTTCCAACACCAGCTTGGCCAGGGATGCTACCATACAGATAGGTGCACAGTACACCAGCAGCAACCCCATTCTGCCTCTGGACAAATCAAACACTAGGTGGAGGCCCTCAACTCCCATGACATGTTGCTGAGGTGCATAATATGGTCCTTTTGTGACCTGTTGGATAGTAGGTCCTTACCACGACCTGCTGAATAAAAGCCTTGAAACTATTAGTATCATGTCCTTCACCAAGACAAATAGTACATTTGCATACTGGTCCATGATGGGCAGTGTTGCAGGACAAGTAAGATGCTGTTTGAAGCCAGACCAATTTCCTGCCTCTAATGGGGGTAGGGAGAGTGAGTTGGGAATTCTTCTTCTTCCCTTCTTCTCTCTTTTCTTCCCTTTTAAACCTAACTACTATCTAAAATAAAGTCTAACAAAAAATGTACAGCCTTGGTAGAGGGACAAGCATTCCTGACTTTGCCTGAAGACAGTTGGCAGGAACTGAGGCAGGAGGCTTGCTCTCCTCTTTTTATCCCTTCTCTGCTCACAAGACAAAAAACACTTGTTAGTGACATGAAGGCAAGCTTCCCAGTGGCCTGAGTATCCCGTGAGCGAGAATCATTGAGCCTCTTGTACAAGAGCTCATTTTACTATAACATGGTATGGCTGTCACTTCACAATGTCTTTGAGGACAGTGGTTTGGGCTGTACTTTTATGTAAGTGACTTTGTTCTGCCATTCAAAATGAAGTATCATATTTACACATTATATATAAAAGTTCTCAAGCTGCTTGATGTGAATTCAGCTTATAAAGCATCTATCTCAATGGAGACTAAAGATTACTGAAATCATAAAGCCAAGGGAAGAAAAAACCCAGAACTCTGTGCCCAGACTCTGGAAGTACTGTACACAGAGCTTTTGTTCCTACTGAACAACAAAATGTCATGTTAATGTAAATATTTTTCACAACTGAACAATGTGCTTTTTGATAGCTTATTACCTTAAAGTGTTATTTCTAAACCCAGTATACCTTTAAAAATTGCAAATGATGTTTACACAGAAATATGCCAACTGATGAAGTTAGCTTTATTTGTTTTCCTATGGCAATTAAAACAAGATCACCAGAAATTTATACAAGTCTCGACTGAGCATGGTATTTTATATACATATATATTTTGAAACACAAGGAAACCTTACACTGCTAGCTACCAAAAGACTTTGGAAGTTTCACCCTGTGGTTTAAAGAGTTGTTATTTTACATTGAAAATGTAAAAAAACACGTGAAAGAATTTCTTACTCCACTAACCAGACCTATGTACAATCAAAACAGAGCCATGACAAAGTTATGGCAACTGAACAGACTACCAAGTCACAGATACATAATGGATTACCTGATTGAAACATCAGACCCAAGACTGAAAAGAAGCGTGCTTTCAGAAGTATAAAAGTCACAGAAAGCAACTGAGAGAAGAGGGAAGGTGGAGGAAAAGGGTTCTTGTGACATCTGAACTGGCAGATTTGTGGTGCAGCAGTTGAAAAGTCCACTGACTTCAACTGCTGCTTCACAAGGCTACTGCATTACAATAACCCTGTAGAAAACCGCAAACAAAAATAGGTATGTTTGAAGGCACACTAAAAAGGAACTGCATACCTACTTTATCCTTCTAAAGTTATGGGAGGTGGGGTGGGTGGCTTTAGCCTCCCAGTGAGACGGTAGGGGGGGGGGGGGNNNTTATCCCAAACAACAGGGAGGGGGGACTCCCTGTGAGAGAGGGAGACCCAGGCACAGGGGATGGAGAGGGATACTTTGGGAGAGGGGATAGAGATCTCCCTCGCGCCTGGACGGGACAGCTAGGGAGGGGGGGCCAGGGAAGGGGGTTAGCCGGGGGTGGGGTGGGCAGCTATTGGGGTCTTGACAGGTCGGGGGAGATATGGTCTCATGGGGAGGGAAATGAGATCGGTGAGGCGGGATAGATGCCTACTGCATGTCCCGCTCACCTCTCCCCTAGCAGTAGAGCAGGTAGGACTCGGTCAGGGGGTCCCCAACCCAGTGGTGGTGCTGTTAAATGCGAGGTCAGTGGCGAATAAAGAAACGACGGTCCAGGAGGTAATCCTGGACTGTGCCGCCGATCTCGCGTGTATCACGAATCCCTGGCTGGACAATGAATCTTGACCGATCTTGTTCCAGCCGGGTATTCCATGCAGCACCAGCCATGGTTAGAGGGATGGGGGAGCGGTGTAGCTATGATTTTTAAAGAGCGTTGGTCTCTGAGGCGGTATTCAGTGCGATCCATAGTGGGCATTGAAGGTCTCCATCTTGTGTTTGATTTGGCAGGGGACAGTTTGGGAGTGCTGCTGGTATACCGTGCACCTACCAGTACAGCTGCCTCCCTGCATGCTCTGGCGGAGGCTGTGTCGGAGGTGGTGTTGCGGTCCCCAAACACGATAGTCTTTGGGAACCTCAACATTTACGCTGACGCAGTTCTCAGGAGAGCCGAGCAGGAGTTCATGGTCACCATGGCAACCATGGGCCTGTCCCAGAGGGTCAACGGCCCGACACATTTTGGAGGACATACCTTGGACCTTATGTTTTGCACTGGCCTTAAGGTGAGTGCTCCCTTAATGGGGGAGATATCAGCTGTGCCCTTGTCATGGACAGATCATTACGTCCTGCAGACCTCCCTTCTAGCACACATCTGTCCCCAGAAGGGTGTGGAACCTACTTGGATGGTCCGCTCCCGGAGGCTGTTGGACCCAGTGCGGTTTCTAGGTGTTCTGGGGTAGTTACCGTCTGACCTTGACGATCGTCTCATCGATGACTTTGTTCAGCTATGGAACACCTTGCTGATGGAGGCTATCGATCAGACAGCTCCCAGACATCCATTACCTAGGTGAAGGCTTCACAGACCTCCGTGGTTTACCGAGGAGCTGCGGAGGCTGAAGCAAGCTGGGTGATGGTTGGAGCGATGGTGGCATCGTTCTCGTGCTGACGCTGACAGATTGCAGCATAGAGCTAGTTTACGAGCCTAAGCCGTGGCTATGCGGTTAGCAAAGGGAGTTCTTGGCTACCCTCATAGCGTCTGCAAAATCCCGTGAAGCGGAGCTGGTCTGGGTTATGCGGGGACTGGTCAGTCCGGCCTCCCTCAACCCTGGAGTTGAGTCGTCATCTACCCACTGTGACATGTTTGTGGATAAAATGGCTCTTATTCACCATGACTTTGATGCCGCACTTAAGGTATTGGTGTTAATCTATAAGGCCCTTCACGGTCTCGCCGCCTCATACCTCAGGGACCGCCTCGCCCTCCGCACTCCAGAGCTGCTCCTTCAGTCTGCTGGGGGTGCCTTCTTGAAGGTCCCCCGTGTTAAGCGGGGGGTCACAATGGAAAGGGCATTCTCGGTGGCTGGGCCGCGCCTTTGGAATTCCCTCCCGGAGGAAGCTCACCTGGCCCCAAGCCTTTTAACATTCCGGTGAATTTGCAAGACCTGGCTGTTCGCCCAGGCCTTTGGGGAGGGGGGTTAGGGGTTTTTATCTCCCTCCACCCGTATTTATTGTATTAAGTGTTTTTGTTGCCCTAGCCTGTTTTAACTGTTGTGATTTTGAGTGTTTTAAATATTTTTATAA
This sequence comes from Sphenodon punctatus, assembly GCA_003113815.1. Taxonomy (NCBI): domain Eukaryota; kingdom Metazoa; phylum Chordata; class Lepidosauria; order Sphenodontia; family Sphenodontidae; genus Sphenodon; species Sphenodon punctatus. The sequence goes on from QEPC01000105.1 coordinate 218,100, forward strand.
TTGTATTTTTTATATTTTTGAAACCGTTAGCCACCCTGAGCTGTTTTCAGGAGGGGCGGGATATAAATTGCTAAAATAAAATAAATACAGTAGAGGTAGAGGTTGTAGAAGCCCCATCATGTCCAATTTTGTGGGATCAATTTCAGTTGGTGACACCCACTGATGTGGTGGAGGTTCTGGGGGTGGTTCGGGCCGCCTCTTGTGAATTAGATCCGTGTCTGTCCTAGCTAGTTAAGAGCTGCCGGGAGACAACGGGGCCGTTGCTGACCAGGGTGGTCAACGCCTCCCTTCAGGAGGGCGTGAGAAGGATCGGGGTTGATTGACCCTACTGATCCTGTTAGATCTTTCGGCAGCATTTGATACCGTTGTCCATGAGATGTTGGTGACGCGCCTGCGAGACAGCGTGGGGGTGGGTGGGACTGTTCTCGAATGGTTCCGCTCATTCCGGACCAGAAAGACTCAGCGGGTGGTGCTCGGTGATTGTTTTTCATCTTACAGAGACCTTTCGTGTAGGGTTCCACAGGGTTCTGTTTTGTCCCCTCTCCTGTTCAACGTGTATATGCAGCCGCTCGGCGAGGTGATTAGAGGGTTCAGGGTGAGGTGTCATCAGTATGCAGATGGCACCCAACCGTCTCTCATTTTCAACAGATCCAGGTGCGGCTGTCTCAGTGCTTACCTGGTGTTTGGCAGCTGTGGGGGATTGGATGAGGGCTAACCAACTGCGATTGAATCCTGACAAGACGGCGGTGATGGTAGTGGGTAAGTTGGTGGAAGTGACTGCTCCCATGGTTGATGGGATCTGTTCTCTGCTGACTTCCCAGGTATGGAACCTGGGGGCGCTCCTCGACGTGCAGCTCTGCCTGGATCTGCAGGTGGAGGCTGTGGCGAGGAGTGCCTTCTGCCAGTTACATCTGGTGCGGCGGCTTTGATCGTTGGTCGTTCCTGACCTGGCCACGATCATCCATGCTTTTATCACCTCTTGATTAGACTACTGTAATGCGCTCTACGTGGGGGTTACCTTTGGTGATGGCTCGGAAGCTGCAGCTGGTGCAGAATGCGGCGGCCCGGCTCTTAGTGGGACTGGGCCACCGGGAGCACATTATACCAGTGCTCTGGTCGCTGCACTAGTTGCCAATAGTCTCCCGAGCTTCATTCAAAGTGTTGGTTTTGACTTGTAAAGTCTTACACGGTCTGTACCCTGTCTACTTGCGAGATCGCCTCACTCCCTAGGTCCTAGACCGGCCCCTGCGGTCGTCCAGGAGCGCCACACTGGAGATTCCCAGGGTTTTCTGGGGGGCCATGCAGGATAGGGCATTCCCAGTGGCCGCGCCTCGCCTTTTGAACTCTCTCCCGGTGGGGGCCTGCGTGGCACCGGACCACCCAGCTTTCCAAAGGAGTTGCAAGACCTGGTTGTTCCGTGAGGCATTTGGCGAGGGAGAGGGATGGAGGTTGGTGAGGGAGAGGGGTGGTTTTTATTCTTTTTTTTGTATTGATTTTTTATTGTATTTTATATCTTATTGTGTTTATTGTTGTTAGCCACCCCGGGTTGCCTGTGGCAAGAGGGGTGGGGTATATATTTTTTAAATAAATAAATAAAACCTTATCCCCTGCTCTTCTCAGTCAATTGCATCAGATGATAAGACTTAAGCACTTTTCTTAAGTGTCTTGTCAGAACCCCTAGATGAAGGGTGGGGAGACCTTTCCTTCCTGGAGACTACTTTTAAAATTAGTAAAAGCATCGCAGCCCAGACAGAACTTCTGGTTGAGTTGCTTAAGGGTTGTGCTCAGAATGGGGAGCAGAGAGGGTCTAGATCATGGATCTATGCCATGATTCCCCTGCCCTTGAGTGTATGTATGCTCCCTTCCCCTGAGCTTATTCTTTCACTACTTGAGGAAAACAATTGGATACACAGGCCAAATGTGCTTATGTGAAAGTGGAACAGGTGTAAAAGACAATAAATACAAGTGTCATCTTCGCAGATGGGCCAGTCATTGCTAAGTACTACTGAACAGGAAATTAGATAAGCAAAAGTGATGAGCATGGTGGTGCTGAACTTCTGTGGTGGTTTTTTTTTGTTAATTCTCTATAGAATTTATCAGCTCACACAAAGAGGAGGAAAATAAGGACATAAGAAAAAAGTAAATGTGATATTTAAAACACTGAATCATTTGAATTATTGTAGTATTCACCTCTTCATTCTTTTTCTGCACCCATTCCTTGTGTTTCTTTTCGGCAACCATCTTTTTCTTTTCATGTGCTTGTTTTTCTTTTCTTTTCTTCACTTCTAGGTTACTCTCCTATTCAAAACAAATAAGTTTACACATAGCATTTGGACTGGTTTTAATAAAATAATAATACTGATGCTCCTGAAATTCAGCTGAAGACAGTAAGCCCAAGGGCTGCATGGCATTGGCTTAAGATATAAACCGTTTTGGTTCCTGTTGTATTTACTGATATTGAAGCACACACAAGTCTTTACAAGTGCAGCAACATTTGGGAGAAACAGGCAATGTTTCCAAGATGCAAATAATTGTTTGGCAGAATTTTCTTAAATTAAAGCTACTGCTGATTTCTGAAATCAGCTTTTTCACATGTATGTTTTAGTGCCACAGTCGCTGGCACAAGTTCAAGAACCCAAATGCTTCCCACCCCCAAATACAAATAGCTTCAATATTCTTGGCATAAGACCCAAAGGTTTCATGTATATATTTTTCTATGATAAACTGTGTAATGATTACACAAATTGCTTCTGACTGGGTCTGGGCAAATATGAACACAAAGACCCTGTCCGCACCATTGTGGTGGTATTTATGCAGACAAACTAGTTGACACCAGGATTTTTAGCATTCTGGCTGCAATGAGCATTCTCAAATACACGTGCACCAGTAGAGCCCCATTTACTTTTGTGGGACTCAGCAGGCACAAGCGCATTTAGAATCATGACCCAAGTCAATTAGGCTTTCTCTGAGCAGAATTAAACAAGATGCACCTTGGTGGTTAAAGTTGTGGCAATAGCATATTCACAATAGACTCCCAATGCTGCTATTACTGTAGGAGCTGGAATGGGATTATAATTGGTTTCCCCTAATTTAGAAAGGGATGAGGCATGAAGAATGGAAGGAAGGAATAGAGCTTGATAAGTTTCTTTGGTGAGTGGCATGAGTGTTGAAAGTTTTCCACTTATTGACTGTGTTGTTGAGAGTCAAACAGCAAAATAGATGTGGCTTTCTCAGCTAGCAGTGGACCAAATCACGAAATAATTATCCATGGTTAACATCTGTCATTCTAGATAGTTTGGTGGTATTCAGCAGTAAACCAATTACTACACTGGCTAGCCACCAAACGCGATTACTGGATAATACCGCAAAAGTTAACAGGTTTACCATGTTACTGTATTACTGAATGTTACCATCACTAGTCTAAAAACAGGTCCAAAAGGTCAGGGAGGAAGTAAACAGGAAAGGAAATAGGAGCAAACAGTAAACCGCAATATGGTAAATCTGATATTATGCAGTAATATGGTAAATTAGTTCATCTTCTGAACACTATGGACACCACTCAGTATGCAGAATGTTCCAGATCATTATGCATAGGGATCCATCCAGATACCAAATAGTGGCAGTTATTCATTTCAGCTCTACTCAACTTATCTAACTGACCCTTCATACAATCCCTCATTTAACTGTCAACTGAATCTGCACTAGCTGTGGTAAAACGTTCTTACTCGGAATAGAAAAAGCATACATTGTATACCTGCAGTATATATAAAAAGCAACTTTAAGATAGGTGTCATATCACCCAACAGAGATTGTGGTTAATATTAGAACTGTTTTAGGGCCTGACCTAAATGATCATGTCTCCAACTGGTAGGCAAAGGATGGGTTTTGCTGTCCTTACAAGAACAAGTCGACAGGGAGTTAGTCATCTTCTGCAAAGGAGGTTAAAGTAAGTGCTATTTAGAATCAGCTCCAATGCTTCTATTTCAGTCTGGCTGCAGACTGAACAAGGTAGTATATATATTGAGATTAGCTGTACAGCCAGAGGAGATAGAATGAAACATGCTTTTAAAACAAGGATTTACATTTGGAATATATAGCAAAGTATTCATTACTCCCTCTCTACTGTTACTTCCCTAACTCACATTTTTATTGTCCATATACTTCAATACAGTATTTTGAAACAGGAATGACCAAGAGGCAGATTGCAATCTACTGGCAGATCACAAACTAGTCTCCAGTAGATTATGCTGTGGGAAGGGGGACCAGTCACTCAAGTGAGACTGCCTCTAGAGAGGAGAGAGATACCGGTGTCGAAGGAGTGTCTCTGGGGAGGAAATAGGCTAGGAGAGCTCCTCCAGTGTCGTGTAGATGGCTTTCTTTGAAGGGGAGTACTCCTCTCCGCTCCTGAGACCACCTATTAAAGTGCCCAAAGCTGGGAACCAGAGGGAGGGGTCTCAGCCTAGAGCACCAAAGCCAGTGGGAGGGGCCCTGGTAGATCACCTATGTTTGATTCCTGAATCTAGTAGATCACATCCACCATAGGTTTGCCCACCGCTGCTTTAAAATATCCACCTTGGATTCTACACTGAGCTGGAAAACATGGAGGCAACCAAATAACCAAGGAGAACGCTGACTAAAACTTCCATTGGGATTTTGTAATTACCCAATGCATCCATGAAAATGCAAGGAAAAGACGAAGGAAGCTGTACAGGTTCAAAATATCTGTTTGTAAATTGAAGTAGCCACATTTTAACCTAAGAGATGCTAAAACCTCAGAATATCGCCATAGGAAAATCAGTGCAGTTTAAATCAGTTGATTAAATCCATTTATTTTAAATAGTATCTATATTGCTTTCTTCAAATTAGTTTACAGCTGACAAATCCAATTGGTTTTGATTATCTGTCAAACTAAGTAAATAGTACACAGATTTTTGTGGGAGCATATCCAGGCATTAGCATTAAATTCAGTGCAGATTCCATGTATAGAATAATCTTACATTTGTTCTTCTGTTATGCACAAATCATCAGAAAATCTTCAGTTCTAACTGTAGTTTTTAGATATGGAATAATAAAGAATTAAAGTTTTTTTTGTAAATGCCTGTAACTCTTTTCCAACAGACCCAAAGAGGAAAACAGAATAAAGCCATTGTTTAAAAGTATAATTAATGCTGTATTTTAACAAGATTAAGACAATTATCACCTCTTTAATATATTGAGGAATTTGTGCTGCAGGCATGTTGCTTCCTCTTACTTATACTCCAAATACCTTAAAAGAAACATGTTGAAAGAAATATCCGATTCCAAATTACTATCTGCAGTATTCCCTTTGTTTGGGATAGTGTCATTCTAAAAAAAAGTCTGCAGTTTAAATTTCTCAAGATCTTTGTCGAGAACGTATTTCTTAAAATAGTGTCAATTTATTTTTTTTAAGCAGAAGTTGTGTATTTTTCTTCTCTGCTGGAAAATTTTACAAACAAAGGGACAGAAAAATACTGCTATCTCAATCTATGTTGCACCCACACATTAAATAAATTGTACAGTTCTGGCCATTCAACCTTTTAAAAAAAAAGATTACAGTGCAGCTAGAAAAGATGAAGAGAATGGCAACAAAGGCCCTTTTTACATGGGTGGCACCCACACCAGAAATCTGGGTGAGTCTATTCAGAACTGTGCTGCAGCTTTGTGGGTGGGGTGGGTGTGCACTCCCATGCACACGCATCACCCATGCACAGAGGCACCAGACAAAATGAAGGTGTCTCCGTGCGTGGATGATGGGTGGCGCTGGGGGGAGGTCGGTGTGTGCTGGTGTGCGCGCGTCAGAACCTCATGCCCACTCAGCGCACACAGACTGCAGTGCACACCGACCCTCTGCACCGTGACCTGTGTAAAAAGGGCCAAAGATGCTCACAAGTATGAAAATTAAGGTTCTTAAACTTAAAAGAGGTATGGCTTTAGGTAGAGGAGGGAATATGTAGAACTTTATAAAATAATAAATAGTGAGGAAAAGGTCAGTTAAGGTAGCTATTATTTACCCTTTCTTATAGAGTAGCAAAACTTGGTGATACCCTATGAAATTTAACATGCAACAGATTTAAAACAAGCCATAGGAAGTACTTTTCCACAAAATAAAATCAATTTGTGGAACTCGCTGCCATGACATGTTGTGAAGGCCAATGGTGTAACTGGATTAAAAAGAGAATGAATAAATTCATGGAGGATATGTACATTGATGGCCATGATCCGAGATAGCCAGGGAATGAATTTCAAACCAGAAGCTAGAAAACAAGGACAGTGAAGGGATCACATGATACATGCCCTTAACGTTTCTTGTACACTTAATCTGGCCACTAACACAGACAGGATACCAGGCTTGATCAACCATTTGTCTGACCCAAGATGGCTGTACTTACACTTTTATACTTCGCTAGTGTTTGCCAGTCAGGATTGCAAATAGTGAATTAGGCCATTTAAAATCTCTTTGAGATATATGGATTGTTTTTTTTAACAGACGGAGAAAGACCAGGGACCCATGTTCATTGCAGTGGTGGCAATGGGGAAAATGCAGCGAACATGGGTCCCTGAGTAACATACAGAATCTTGAGGCCACCGGGTTAGGTCACAAAGGGGCAGGGAGAAGATAAACGGCTCATTAAAACTGAAAGTCACAATCCTATGGAAAGCCCGACTATTCAAACACTCCTAGCCCAAACACTGAAATCAACAGCTAAGCTCCCCAAAATCATGAGATTGCTTAAAAACAATATATGGTTTTTAATTTTTAGAACAATTATTGTCCTTCTAGTTTAAAAATGTCTAGGTTACATCTGGGGTCATTTTAGCAAGCTTCTTTTATTTTATTTTTAAAAAGGAGAGCTGCAATTATCCCAAAATAAAATGATTTGAGGCTGTGGGTCTTAAAGAAATGGCCATGTGTTGTAAGAGGCAACACCACCAGATTCATATAAAGGTAACAGATGAATTAAGAGAGAAGAAACCCTGGGGTGGGGAGCATTAATTGTGTATCTCCTGGGATGAAGAACCAAGTACTTGTATAACAACACACCTAGGTGGTTGACAAAATTGTCTCTCATGCCTAACCATGTACCTTGGCGTGCCTATACACAACATATGCCCTGTCGTGTTTTATTGCTTAAATGCAGGCACATTCAACCATGAGGAAAATCAAGGTATTAATTACACAAATATGTTTTAATCCTTTAAACCTGAACCATTACCAGACAGTCAGATAAGCAAAATGTATATGCCACATTTTCAATCAAGCATGACATTTGGGAGAAGAAAAATGTGTGTAGCATGAATCACATGAGTGTAGCCAAACACAAAAGCGAAGCATGTCGAAAGACATTAAAGATAAATAACAAAGCTATCTAAGTTTTCACAATTAATAGAGAAAGCCTGTATTTTGGTGCCTGCTAGTCTGCTGTCAAATCTGAAGGAAAATCAGAAGTATTCACCTCTAGAGCTCTGGCTTGTAAGCGGACACGCAGCTCTTTCTCTTTGCAAATGAACCATTCTTCCCACGGTGAGAGATTATCTGCCAGTGATTGTTTTTCCTTTTCTGTTACTTTAAAGTCTTCATCACTACTGAATTAGATGAAAAATTTAAGTGCAAAACTTTCAATTTTTAAAAAATTACAAAATGAGCAAGTGTGAATGACATTATTATATAACAATTCTCTATCATGTACATGTCTGTCATGTCAACCATAAAATAAACTCCTTTACATTCACAACTCTGATAATATCCAGACCAATGAAATAAATTACATCTTTTGACTCCCTAATCCATATGCTGTCCATTAATTCATCTTCATGGGAGCTACTGCAAGTGTTCCAAGCCGCTGAGAAGCTTCAAACAGCTGTCATTTAAGAAAACAACAAAAATTCACAAAAAGCTGGTTCAAGTGTTTCATTTTTCATCCCATCTGTGGATCAGATACAAGCAAGGATTCATATGTCCTATTTTCAGTGCTTAGTCAATAACTCACAACCCTTCCTACATAATACTTATAGTTACATGTACCAGGCAACGGGAGACTGTACATGTTCCAACAGGATAGTTTTAGCAGTTAATACATTCTCCTTCAAGACTAGTGCACTTTAATTTGTGGTACACACACACACAAAAATAAGAATCCTAAGTAACATTTTAAAAAAATATTGCACAACTCCTTAGGGGACTACCAGCACAATGCAACCTTCACACCTCCTCCTCCGAGAATCATGTTAAAAAAAATTGGGAAGTGTGTTACTTAGAACACAAGAGGTGTTGTATAAAGATTGTATTATGATGGTTTGGAGTGCCTTGTATAACACAAATTCATGACTTTCCCACTAGTAATCATTGCTTTAAGTGCAAAATGAAACTGAACCTTAACTATGCAGTTGCAACTGGGCCTCCATAATTAATTCAGCTGCTCTGAACTCTTACGATATAATTGATTTAAATTTAATACTTTGCCCTTTCCCTAAGGCTCAGAGTGGCTTACAATACAACACATAAAAATACATTAAAAACTCTTTAAAAACCCACTCTCAACCCTAAATAAAACTCACCCAATCTCTATCCTCCCCTGTCAAATGCTTTGTCAAAAAAAAAAAAAGGTTCTACATTGCCTCTGGAATATGCTCACGTTCTTGGCAGACCTCCAGGGGGAGGGAGTTCCACAACACTGGGCCAACAACCAAGAATGCCCTTCCTTGTGCCCTCGATTGGCAGATGGTACTCGCAAGAGGGTGCTCCTGGCCAACTGCAAGGATCGTGATGCAGTATGATAAGAGAGGCAGTCTTTCAGATATTTAGGGCCCAGGCTGTTTAGGGCTTTAAAGGTCAAAACCAGCACCGTGAATTGTGCCCAGAAAGCTATCGGTAGCCAGTGCAAGCTTTGAAACACAAGTGTAATGTATTCATGGTGATGTGTCCCCAAAAGAAGTTGGACCACCGTGTTCTGCACCAGCAGTGGCTTCCAAACCATCATCAAGGGCAGTCCCATGTAGAGCATGTTGCAGGAATCCAACCTCAAAGTTATGAAAGCATGGATGATGGTGGCCAGATTCGAATCAGAAAGAAAGGGCCATAGCTGCCTCCTCAGATGGAATTGGTGAAAAGCATTCCTGGTCACAACCACAACCTGATGCTTCAGGAGTAGAGAGGGATCCAGAAACAGTCCAAGGCTTTGAACCCGAGTGACCTGCAGAGGCCAGACCCCGTTAATGACCAGAGTCCCAATGCCTACTCTTCCCAAGTCACAGGGCCAAACCACCACCACCATCATCATGTCAGTCTTGTGTGGATTAGAAAGGTGAGAGTCAGGGGGTGGGGGGGATTGGAATCTTTTGGGGGGAAAAACATTTCTCCTGTTTTTCAGTGTCTCTCATGAAATTGCTTTTTAAAAACATGGACATTTGGGGGGGAAACTGAAAAGAATATGATCATGAAATATTTTTCTCTTACAATGAAGAGTTAAAAAATTTATAAAAATATTTAAACATTGTTACAGCTGCACTTCAATTTTTCATAATGCTTTCTTATCAATACAGTATTTAAATGCAGATCACTATTTAAGGCCTTTTTTTACACGAGATGGCACTCATGCCCACACAGATCCTGAGTGGGTGCCACCCATGTGACCGCCACGGCAGATGAGCGGGGGTGTGTGCGTGCTCTTGTGATCCACGTACTGGTGCGTGCGTGGTGGGTGTAGATGGGCACACACCCATGTCCACGCATAGACCAGTAGTCATTTTCACCGGTTGCTCTGTGCGGGTGCAATGAGTAGAGGTGGGTGTGCATGCGCGTTCATGGGAGTGTGCATGCACACACAAAACCACACACACCCACTAGCTGCGGCATGTATACAAGACTCATCCATACATGAACACCCAGATTTTGGAGTGTAAAAAGGTCCGCCCATGTAAAGAGGGCCAGAGGTTGCTCCATGCATGGAGGTGGGGGTGCCCCCACGTAAACCCAACCTCATTTAAAAAGGGCATAAGATTAGTAGGAGTAGGAATTTAGGCAATTAGTATAGAATACAGGTTTTTGCTTCTTAATACATTTGCTTCCTAATGAGTATGAAGTTGGGTACCCCTGAAAAGATCTATGCCAAAGCAAAACATGTTATAAAAGATGTAAAAGCTACTCGCGTTGCAGCTGCAGTCTATAAGCAACAGCAGAAAGTAAAGAATGGTAAGAATAAAACTAACACCAAAACTTCCTAGGAAAAAAAGATGGGGGGGGGGGTGGTATCACATTTGAAAGTCTATAAAAAAAAACCCCACAAAGCAGCTCTTCACAACTCTACAACCAATTGCTTCTGCAAGAACCATAGCAGAGTCAAACAGAACATTATTGTCAGATGTTCCTCAAGCAATATCCAAATAAAATCAACTGTTTCTGAAAGTCTATGGGAATCTCCATTAACAAGGTAGAGGAAGACAAAAGTGAAAAAAATTATTTAGAAATGGGAAGAATTTTGTTGTCAACCTATACATGTTGCTGCAAATCTTTTAGCTCCACGTTTCAAAGGTAGTAGTGTTAGTGGTGAGAATATTTCAACTGTTACTGGATTACTAAACAAGCAACACGCTTGGGTCTTGATGTTGGAAAGTGCTTTCAAATGCTGCTGAATACAGAACCTGTTGATATTTGGTACCAGGAATGCAATTTGGGAATCTGCTAAACATAATTATTATTATTATTATTAGCAAGCAACGTATTGACCCTGCAACATGGTGGCAAGGCCTTTGTACAACCCAGCCTTTAACTCCTCTTGCTTCTCATCTACTTCATATTACTCCATCTTTTGCAGCATGTGAAAAAACTGTTCCATATTTGGAAAAAAACAAAATGAAGAAACTAACATATGAAAGAGTTGAGAAGCTTGTTTTGATTAGTCAAACCTTCAATTTTCTGAAGTTAAATGAAGAGCACAGTGGAAGTTCAGAATTGGATCTTTCAAATTCTGATTAGGGAAGGGGAAAAATTAAATTTGTTCAAGTTGTGCTATTCTTTCAAAGCTATAATAGTAACAGTTATACTGATTCACTGTATGATTAGTTTTAATGACAACGCACACAACCTACTAAAATAAAGTCTCCTGGCAGTGTTATGTTTTGGATATTTAATTTATTTATACTAAAAAGTTTAACCCGCGATCTCCTGCACAACAGCAGCTCGGGGCGGCGTACAGCACAACCATAAAATCACAATAAAATAATCTAAAACACTACAATCATAAAAATGGACATAGTGGTTACGGTATCAATAAAACCCTCCCACCTCACCTACCCACCCCCCTCCCCGAAGGACCGGCGGAACAACTAAGTCTTACAACATCTATTGAAAGAGTGGAGGTTTGGGGACAGATGGGACTCCAACGGGAGGGAGTTCCACAGCCGAGGTGCGGCCACCGAGAATGCCCTTTCTGTCGTCGCCACCCGGGGGACCTCGAGCTCAGAGCCCCCGGCCGACCGCAAGGGTTCTGAAAAAACCTGAGGCAGTCTCGCAGGTAAACAGGACCCAAGTCGTTTAGGGCTTTATAGGTCATAACCAGCCCCTTGAATTGCAGCCAGCGCAGAGTACAGAACACAAGGGTAATGTACTCACGGCAGCTCGTCCCTGTTAAGAGGCAGGCTGCTGCATTCTGCACTAGCAGCAACCTCCAGACGGTCGTCAAGGGCAGCCCCCCGTAGAGCACATTACAGTACTCCAGTCGAGAGGTAATGAAAGCATGGACGATGGTGGGGCTATCTGAGCCCGAGACATACGGCTGCAGCCGTCACACCAGATGTAATTGGCGAAATGGTCCCTTCGTCAGACTCCACCTGACAATCCAGGCGAAGCTGTGGGTCAAGGAGCACCCCCAGACTGCGAACCTGAGCAGCCAGAAGGGGGCAGACCCCACCAATGATGGGATTCACCACCCCATCAGCCCTACCCATCAACATCACCTCCATCTTGTCAGGATTCAGCCTCAGACGGCTCGTCCTTATCTAGTCCCCCACAGCTGCCAAGCACCGGGTAAGCACCGAGACTGCTGGACCTGGGTCACCTGAACATGACATCACACGCCAAACCCTCTCATGACCTCACCCAAGGATTGCATATACACGCTGAACAGGAGAAGGGACAGAATAGAACCCTGCGGGACTCCACACGTGAGATTCTGGGGAGATGATGTACATTCCCCAAGAAACACCCTGAGTTCTCCCTGCCAGGAATGAGCAGAACTATTCAAGAACAATTCAACTCACCCCAGCCCGGTCCCGCAGCCTCGCCACCAACAACTCATGATCAATGGTATAAATGCTGCCAACAGATCCAGTAAGATCAAAATTGTGGATCTACCCCGATTTAATTCATGGCGCAGGTCATCAACCAAGGCCACAAGTGCAGTCTCTGTGCCAAACCTGGGACTGTGAGGGATCAAGAAAACCAACTTGGTCCAGATGCCCCTCTAACTGCCGGGCCAGCACCTGTTTAATAATCTTCCCCAAAAAGGGAAGGTTAGAGACCGGCCAATAGCTGGCCGGGGAGTCAACGTTCAAAGATGGCTTCTTGAGCAGAGGCTGTACCACCATCTCTTTGAGACGGCTCGGCACCCTGCCCTCCCTAATGAAGGCACTGACCACCCCTGCCAGCAACGGCCCTAGCGTCTCCTGGCTGGCCTTCACCAGCCAGGACGGGCACGGATCAAATTAAAAACAGGTGGCCCGAAACGTCCCAAGAACATCTGCCGCATCTGCAGGTGACACCCACTAAAACTTATCCCACAACCACAGACATGGCGGGGCTTCCCATACCTCTGATTCGTCCACTGTCATTAATGCAGCATCGAGATCATGGTGAATCTGGGCAATTTTATCTGCAAAAAAGTCAGCAAACATGTCACAGCGGGCACTGGAAGATTCCAGTTCCAGGCAGAAAGAGGCTGGACTGACCAGCCTCTGCACCACCCAGAAAAGCTCCGCTGGACGTGACTTTGCAGACGCAATAAGGGTAGCAAAGAACTCTTTCTTTGTTACCCATATCACAATAGCATAAGCTCACTAGCTTTATGCTGCAATCGGTCAGCTTTGGCACGAGTTCGGTGCCACCATCACTCCAACCGCTGTCCAGCCTGCTTCATCCAGTGGAGGTCTTCCATGAACCACTGACTTGGCTTGCCCTCATTCCGTAAACCAGTTGTCTTGCTGTCAGGCTCCGGGGTCGGAGCCTAGGGAATGGATGGAAGGAAAGATAAGGAGGGAAGGCAAAAGGAGAAACATGGGATTAGCAAGGAAACCTCTCAGTCGTTCTCTGATATCCAGGAGATAAAGCACTCCGCATAAGTACCAGCCAAGCTGGTCTAGGAAGGCATACAACTCATCATCGAGGTGGAGGGACAGGGAAGAGACACACAGGGCCGGGAACTGGAAACAGGGATCAAGGGATCAACACCAGGGAAGCGGGAGGCACTCGGAGGCAACGAGGGAAGCCTGAGGCAACAGGGGAAGCGGGAGGCATTCGGAGGCAACGAGGGAAGCCAGATACAGAGCTAGGGGGAGAGTCAACAATAGGGACGCAACGAGGGAAGCCAGAAGCAACGAGGGAAGCCAGCTACAGAGGAGCTAGGGGGAGAGGCAGGGATAGCCAGCAGCAGGGAAGCTGATGCTGGTGGGGATAACCAGTGGAAGCTGGCGGAGATAACCAGCTGCAAGGGAGCAAGGGGAAGAAACAACAATAGGGACGCTGGCAGGGATAACCAGCAGCAGGGAAGCTGATGCTGGCGAGGATAACCAGTGGAAGGGGAGCTGGCGGAGATAACCAGCTGCAGGGAAGCTGGCGAGGGTAGCCAGCTACAGAGGAGCTAGGGGGAGAGTCCACAATAGGGAGGCTGGCAGGGATAACCAGCAGCAGGGAAGCTGGAGGGAGTAGGGCAGCAAGGCCCCAGCACACGAGGGGAACAGGGATCACATGCAACAGCAAGGAAGGGGGTTTCATTCATACAAGATACACAAAGGGTTTCACACAAGAGACTCACATATGCAGAACACAACACAGTCACAAGGAAAGGGTCAAGGCAATGCTGCACCAGATCGGAGGCACAGAAACCAACCCTCGGGAAGAGCAGTTGCTCCACCAGCTTCCTGAGGCCCCCAGGAGGCCCTAAATACCCTTTGGGGACCAATCAGGAAGCTGAGAGACAAGCCCCCAGAAATGGCAACCAGGTGTGCAGTGGCGGGACACACACCAGGCAGGGATGCAGGGGAAGACACAGTGAGGAGGATGAACGCACCATTTATCAAGGCAGCAGGTGGCACAAGCTGCTCCAGCGATGTCCCCAACCGGCCAAGGGTTCAAGACTGGGCCAGGACACTTGCTGTCATCCAGTCCCCAACAGCCAGGTACTGGGTAAGCACTGAGACCGTAGGACTGGGGTCGAATGAAAAGGAGAGGTAGAGCTAGGTATCATCAGCATACTATTGCACCTCACTTCAAACTTCTGAATCATAAAACGTCAGGATGTAGAGGGGGAATTTATTAAAAATAAAATTAAAAATTGAGCAAACACTACACAAGTATTCTAAAGCTGTAAAGATTTGCCCCCTCTCCCATTTGCCACCTATGCTTGGAACATAGCGTGAAAACAGACGTGACATTAGCCTGGGACTCACCTGCATGTCTGATCTATTGTCACCAGATGTTCACCCGCTACCGCCCCAGGGCAGGCTGCCAGCCGCTATGGGATACATTGGGAAGAGATTCAGTGCAGGCAAAGGCCCTACCACCTTGGCTAATGGTCTCCCTCTCGTCTGCTACAGGACCACCCAGCACCCCCCAGCAAATGAGCTGTTTGGCATGGCTGGGTACGTGCACTCCTCCAAGCCCTCCTGATCAGCTGTTTGGCATGGTGAGCACACTCTTCCAAGCCGTCCTGATCAGCTGTGTGGCATGCCCCTCCAGGCCCCCCAATCAGCAGTTTAGTGGGGTTGGGGTGAGCACACTCCTCCAGGCCCCCTGATCAGTTGTTTGGTGGGGCTGGATGAGTGTGCTCCTCCAGGCCCCACCAAACAGCTGATGAGAGGCCCAGAGGTGCAACCTCACTCGCCCCAAGCGCACACTCCAAACAGGTGATGGGGGCATGCGCCCTCTGGTCAGGTAAAGACACACGTCTGGCCCCCCCCATCAGTTATTTGGTGGCAGTTATTCCCAAAGTCCCAATTCCACTGAGTAGCAGGGGCTTGGGAGTCTTGTCCCATGTGAACAGTTCCTCAGGCCAACCCGGGGTGTGGAGGGACCTGTGACGGCAGGGGAGGGGGCATTTTGAGTGCAAACAGCCTTCCCCACCAACCTGAGAAGTGGTGGCTGCAGTAGCCTGCCCTGGGAGCCACTGTCATTTTTATTTTCACCCCCTCTCTGAACACACATGGTCTACTCCCACTTTCACAACCTTTAAATGCCTCCTAAAAAACCCTACCTCACTCACCAGGTCTACCCTAACTCCTCACTCCCCTGTATGTTGCTCCTTATACGGTCTCATCCTTCAGGATCCTCCTCTCCTTTGTAACTAAGCTAAGCACATACACCTGCAACCTCTCAGCTTTAGGACTGTATCCCTGTTCCTTCTCATGCACCTCTTGCCTTGTCCATTCTAAACTGTAAGGCCCTTGGGGCAGGGACTTCTCTCTATAAACACAACTGTTTGGCACCAGGCACATTGCTGGCATTATAAAAATAATTAATAATACCAAAGACATAAGAATGATTTAATTTCAGCACTATTATTCATCTATTTTTAATTGTAATTATTAAATTCAATTTAATATTATTTTATTTGTATTATATAATCTCATTAATCAATATGATCAAATTAAGAGGAAAACTGGTATGGTACAACTTTAAAAATGGTCAAATATGGGCCTAACTCTACTCCCACTGACTTTATTGAGAGCAGATTTAGGTCAACACGGAACACTTCTGAAATTCCCACCCTAGATTGGGGGATAGAAGCCATGCTATCTGGGCGATTTAGTTTACTACAGAACAGTTAAAAGACATCACAAGTAGTATTGTAGGAAACCTTCCTGCACTGACAAAAGGAGAATGTTTTCCATCTCCAGGACTCTCATGTGAAGTAGTTTCAATAGGTTAGCAACTGGTGTGTAAAATCAATACCAGTTTTAAGTAGCATATTTTGGTCCTCGTACAGATCTTCTGACTAAAAGCAACAGGCTCAACTCACCAGAACACCTCTTATGTCAAAGTTATAGCAGAATATTGTTATAACAGACTCTAGAACTGTGATGGATTCTTCAGCACTTTAAAAGCAAGACTGGACTTCATTATTATTATTATCAACATTTATATAGCGCCAGTCGTGTGACCTGGTGCTGTACAGAACATAGAATTAGTTAATAGCTCAACCAGAATGCTGGGGCTAGATGCTAGAATAAGATAATAAATTTCCATGGATAGCATTGTGCAAATCAGACAAGCTTTATCGCAAGGATTCCTTCTGGCCTTACTATCTACGAAAGGAGAAAGTAGTAAGTTTTCTATTTCATCTTGACACCTCAACACACCATGCTCCAACTGTCAACCAGTTGTGACACTAGTACGACTCACTAATAGCTTTATGACACAGGTGATCGGAGTACCATTTTCACTGTGTTCACATAACATCCCATTTTTATAGTCAACGGATCATTCAGGACTTACTTTCACAAGTTCCCAAACATGTCAAATTAAATATGAACTAAACAACTGCCCATTCCAAAAAGTGGTTAATAGTTATTTAAATTGAATAGCACTTAAAAGTGTCCAGAATTCCACTGTATTAGGCCCTGTAGAGACACAGAAGTGGATACACCCCATTACCCAAGGAGTTTACATAAAAATGTATGACATTTTTATTCTACAAAACTTTATTATTTTTCTTCACACCTAAACCACGTTGTGATTTCCCAGCAGATATTCTTGAAAGCGTCTCAGCCAAAGCAGGTCTTAAGAAGCAATTTAAAGAGAGAGTACAGAGGTGTAGCAAGACTGTGAGTGGGCTGGATTCAGATCCCAATTACAGACACCCTCTAAGGGCAAGAGGGCAGAATCTCCAGAGAGGGGGTTATTTATTTATTTGTTTTATTATACTCAGCATCTCATGGCGGCTTCCAACAAAAATAAAACAATCTAAAACAGCATAAAAGTCACATTTAAAAATCTAAAAATACAATAATATTATTTAGACAAATTTAACCCCCCCCACACACAAAAATTTAACTCACCCTCCCCGCCTCCGAAGGCCTGGGAGAACTGCCATGTCTTACAGGCCCGACGGAAGGCCAACAGACTCGGGACCAGCCGTGCTTCCTCTGGGAGGGAGTTCCATAACGGTGACCCGGCTACCGAGAACGCCCTCTCCATTGTAGCCCCCTGCCTAACGCAGGAAGGCACCCCTGGAGGACCGAAGGGGCCATCCTGAGTCATTGAGGGCAAGGCGGTCCCTGAGGTATCCAGGTCCAAGACCATACAGGGCCTTATAGATCAAAGTTAACACCTTGAATCTGGCTCGGCACGTTACAGGCAGTCAGTGCAGTGCACGGAGCACTGGTGTTATGTGCTCTCATCAGCCTGTCCCTGTTAGGAGACGAGCTGCTGCATTCTGCACTAGCTGCAACCTCTGGGCCAGCGTCAAGGGAAGCTCCACGTAGAGCGCATTACAGTAGTCCAGCCTTGAGGTGATGAAGGCATGGATCAAGGTGGCCAGGTCGGTTCTGGAGATGTATGGTTGCAGCCTCTGTACCAGATACAGGTGGCGGAAGGCCGCCTTCCCCACCACATCCACCTGCTGATCTAAGCGGAGCACTTATACTGCTTGCAAAGGGCCCCCTTGGAACCCAGGCTCAGCTGAGCCCCCCTCGTACTATGGTAGCTATGCAATTGAAAGAGTAGTGTGTCTCCTTATCAGCTATTTGGAGGTGATGACCCCCAATGCCTGTTGCAATTATCTCTCGGCGCACTTCTCTCAAAACTACACAAAACCTATTCCCATGTATGGAACTACTTGTCATAAACTACTTTGTCAGGTTTACTCCATCCTTCAAATCATTCCTCAAGATTTACCTCTACTATAATGCTTATTATGATCTGATCATTGCTAAGCTATTGGTCAATAAGAATAAAGGCTATTATTTTTCATTTATGTATAGCTTAACTTTAACACTTCAAAATTACACACACATAATTGTGTACAAGATAACACTTCTAGTCATTCGATAAATGACTTAGGCTGCTTGCCCATGTTACTGCTTCATGGGGCTTTTTTTCTTACCATTGTCAGGGCTTGAAATCCAGCCCTGACAATCATAAGAAAAAAACCCACATGATGCGGCTGATGACGTTTTTAACCAAGCGTCTACATGCACAGCGTGCGAGATTCAGCACCATGGTAACATGGGCAAGCAGCCTCAATCTCATCCCCCCATTATTTTTAAAATCCTCATCCCCCTTTGTTATTTTTTAAAATCCATATGTGGCATCCCATCATAAAGTTCTTCAGGGAGTATCACGTCCTCTATTTCTACATAAAATGGGGACCATATCAACACTGGCATATCAGGAAACTATAAAAACATGTACTTATTGATGGGAAATCTGATGGGTTCCTTAAATCAGCTTACAACTAACTTCTAGAAAAGCCTTGCACAAAAAAAGGATGCAGACGGTTTTCAGATACGTAGGTTGTGATCCTCAGCAGTGAAGCACATGAGCCTGTGGTGCGTTAATCCTGGACTAGAGAATCCTAACTTGAACCTTCCGAGTTTAAAATCTAGGAATTGCGCCAGGCTACGATCAACTAATAGCAGAGCTAGTACATCTCAGTCACATCCACTGGATGCAGATGCTGCTATGGAAGAAAAGCAGGAGGAGGGGAAGCAGAAAGCGATACCAGTACACATTGTGTGCGCAGATTACCTATTGTATTTATCCCTTAGGGAAGAAGCTTTCCCGCTACGAGCTGGTGCTACCTCCTCCTGATAGTGGTCATCATCATCATCATGGTAGTTCTGGAAACTGCGATGGTAAATGGGGGAGATTAAGGAGTAAGTGGAGGAGCTCATATGTCCCTCATCCTCAGAGCTGGTTGGTGATGGGGGGCTGGAATGGACTGCCCTTTGTACGCGCCGTCGGAGTGGGTTCCTAGGCATGGTGTTGGCAAGTACCTGCAACAAAGGTAGTGAATAGGAAAATAAACACTATTTTCCTTTTTTAGGCCCCATTCCCAGTACTCACAGACGTTGACCTCACCCAACTCCCATAAATGTCAGCCCTTAACCCCCGTCATCCTGCCCCATCTCCACATGCCAAAACTACACACCGTACTTCTACCCCAATAAATAGCAGTCCTTGCCCCCAATCACCCCCCTCTCCCTACAGACTCTACCCTAAACACCAGCGATATTACCCTCCCAGAAACTACACTCCCCTCGTCTCCCGCGCCCCCCCTCATTTCTCTCCCTGCTGCGCCCCCCATAGGCTTGGGGGGGGGGAGAGCGAGCGCCCGCGCGAGCGGCTCTACCTGGGGTCGCCACTTTGAAACTCACTGTGTCGGCTTCGCCCTCCCATCTGTCTCCGCGGCACAGCCAGCTCCGCCAATCACCGCCCGCAACAAGCTCCATGGCAACGGGGACGCCTCGGGCAGCGGCTGAACCGCTCTGCAGGGCGTCTCCCGCCTCCCTCAGCCCCACCCCCCGCCATACTCAGCCCTCCTCTCCTTCCCTCCCCCACGCCTTGCCCCTGGCTTGTTCCACCCTCCTCTCGGCTTTCCCTTCGCTAAAAACACAGGAAAAACTGAGCCCCCCCCCCCTGCAGCATTGTGGCTTCCACTAGACTTTCTACTAGTTTCATTTCCAGTTTGTGCCCTCCCCCTCTTTCCCATTCGGAGCTCGTGGGGAGGGAATGCTTCCCAAAATTCAGCCTCTTGTTTTATTTTACCCTCCCATTAAGTTGTAAACTTAAGACCTAGTCCTACTTCCGTGTTTTTATGGAAGTGTACAGGGCCCAGCATGATGATTTTAGCCGTTTTATATACATTTATTTTTGAGTCAAGCTTGAAGAGCTCCTGGTCATCCCTGATCCGACTCCAATGTGTCATATTTATGTGAGACGCCAGGAGCGAAATGCAATATTTCAGATATCATCACGATTATGGAGAGGCGATGCGCAGCTGTTCCACGATGTAAATGCCTTCAACAAGGTAGTTGAATATTGCACAGGCCCTTTCCACTCCCGTGATATAGTGTATATACAGATCTGCGTGCTATGAAGGCATGACATGGGCTTACAAACCCTGAATGCTGAAAAGCTACCTGTACCTGTACTTTTGCTTTAGTTTGAATCTCTCGGTGCTGTTGTGTGGGCTGATTGCAGATCTCCTTAGCGTGCCTTTTGTCTATTTTCAGAAATAGTTGCAATTCTTCCTTAATTAAAAATAATACACAAATTTGCCCATGAGAGGGTATTATATAATTCTAAAATAATTAAAATCTCAGTTTTCATATTTGTTTAAGCCTCTAATCACAGAGAAAATCATTAAAACAGGACTGTGCAGTGCCTTCCCTTAACGGCTTAGAAACCTAAAATAAAACTCTTTATAACATGTATGGCCTTTAAAGCACATCTCACAATTTTAGAGGATCTGACTCTGTCTACGTATGCATCCAAACTACCATAAGTATGTTAAAAGCTGTATCAAGCATGTTGAAATTTGTAGGAAGCATGAGAGTGACTGATTTTAAACATCTTTTATACAAGAGATTTTACAGGGAAACATTAAGGTGAGGGACTTGGGTGATGTCAAGCTGATGGATATTTGGCTTTAACTAATTAACAAAAGCGGTATCTAGGCCATAATCTTTATGGTCTTGCTCCAGATTATCTTGAAGTCTTGAAGTCAGTTGGATCTTCTTACCTCCTGTCTCCCCTTTGGGTTTAACATGATCAGACCCTACAGAATCTCAGAACTGGAAGGGAGCTCAAGGGTCACAATTAGTCCAACTCCATGCACTAAATCAGGATTCAATATCTCTTAAACCATCCACAATAAATGTCCATCTTCCTAAAAAGGTCTAGTGAAGGAGGTTCCAGCTTCACTAGGCAGCTCCTTCCCTTGTCCAGCTGTTCTGACCGTTAGAAAAACAATATTTAACGTAACCTGAACAGGATGGAAGGGATGCAACTTATGCATAACTGGGAACAGAAGGTGTTTTTAGACAAGTGTCTCCACCCCTACCCACCCATCATGCATGTTGCAGGGCTGCATTGGCATCCTATACAGCCCTGCAACATGCATGATGGGTGCAGAAGTGCTTGTCTACACACCCAGAATCCAGGTCTCCTGCATTCCAACTCAGTGGCTGTGCTGCCTCTGAGTGTTTTTACGAGACGGGCAGGCATGGGGGCCGTGGTCATTGTGTTTGAGAGTGCTTCACACAAGTGGCCACACACAGGGCTGCCTTGCCCATGCACTGCCCACCCTGTTCACACACGGCGCACTCTGGATTTTCCTGGAGCGCTCCATGGATGGCCAGGGTGGGCGGTGTGTTGGTCACAGGAGCGCGCACCTCCATGCACCGTATTCAAACAAGACACCCCCCATGTGGACGGTGAGTGTCCATGCGTGGGGGTGTCTCGTGTAAGAACACCCTTGGTAAGAAGCAGGCTGTATATTGCTCATGGTGCTATCATCCATCTTTTCTGAATTAAGAATTAAAAGGGGAGGCAACCTTACTCATTATAATAATATTGGGAAGAACCATTCACAAAGTTCTGTCTTATTTAAATAGCTATCCCAGGTATCACTGCTCAGACAGATTAAGTGGAGTTGACTTTATACACATTTAAATTAAGTCAAAAGTAAATCTCTTCACGATACTCTTAGTCCAGAGCATAATGATCCAATTAAAAATCAGATAAGTATGAATCTTTAACCTCATTTCAATCTCGTTTAATCTCAAAATGATAGAGAAAGCAGAAAGAGGCAATTTTGGCTCTAAATATTTCTGTTAGTCATGCCATAGTCTGTAAAAAAATATACATATTTAAAACAACTTGGAATTTCCCAGAATATGAACCTTCTGTCTGATGCCAATTCAAGAAAACTTGAAGACATTTATAATTTCTTGTGGCTCTGACGCTATCTGGAAGATATGGAAATAAGCATGATTTCCCAGCTCAACCAAACAATCCCTTTTTAATTTTTCCCATCAGCTAGCATGCACACTTGATCAAGATCCCATAGTTCAAAATATTTCACTACAAGTAGCATCAAGTTAAAACAATGCAAAAAACTTAGTTCCTATCTGATAAGGCATTTTCTGTGCACAAGAGACCATGAAACTTCACATCTTATATTGTTTCAACAGATTCTCAGTATCAAGGATTATGAACCATCTTAATTCATCTTAATACTAGATGTCTTTTTGGTTTAAGTTGTTAATAATTATTATTGTACTCTAACTAGTCTTGAATCCCTAACCTTCACATAGGTTATCTTTTCTTCTAATTCATACTGAACATATGCTTTTTTATTTCACAGTGTTTACTCAAATCTATTTAGTATTTGTATTTGTATAAGCAAACTTTACAGATTCTTCAACTAACTCCTTTCCAGGTATAATTCTGTTTTCACATCTACATATTCTTCATATATCCAAGTGCTTGGCAGTTTGGAGACAGTATGAAGGTATATTTCCAACAATGAAGGATCTCTACAACAGACTGAGCAACAGCTTGTTCAAAGATGTGGAACGCTGTCTACCTGAGGCTCAAACCACAGTAACCACTATTTTAGACTAAAGATATATATGTGGCCTTGGTTTCTCATCCAACTTGCACAGGTTATGTTAAGGCCGCCTAATATCTTCAGAGATGCAATGCTGACTCCACTGAAATTAATGGCAAAACCCCCATTTGGGTAGCCAAGATTTCCTCTTAGCTGTCTTTTTGCAACAGCTGGGAAAATACCTTATGAAAGATGTAAATGGGTATTTCAGTTTGTGTGCTCATTCCACTTTTTCTGGAGATGTTCTGCTGGAAGAATAAATTTTACTCTTATCAGAGAGTATTCACGGAAAGGAAATATTTTAAGCAGGTAAACAGGAGTATTCGCACTCCAGGTTCAACTTATCCAGTGATTAAACAAACACCATGTGACCATCTGACACAACTAACCAACTTTAAAATACCTGTACAAACTGTTGATGAGCCATTCCACAAATCAAAAATAATTCAAATAATTTTTGCATAGAAAATACATTTGAGAAGCCCATTAGACAAGTGAAGATTGGGAAAAGGCAAAATCTGGCCAGTTATTAGCTATGTGTTAATCAAGCACTGTTTTCAGACTGGAATAGTAGTTTCTATATAAATGATATGCAGATTCTATATAAATGGTATGACATAAGAATAAATAGATGGAAAGAGAAACTGGTCAAATTCAAATAGAAAATCAAATTTTTAGATACTGAGATGATTAGCCATTGGAATAGGCTGCTACATATGGATCCTTCACGGTTTGCACTTTTCAACTCAAAACTAGACAGTAGAACTTAGCTTATTGGCCTAAAAAGCATCTCCCCAACACGCAGGACCTGCTGCAAGGAGTAACTGTGGCAGAGTCATTAGGCAATAGGGATCATATTATGATCACATTTGACAATTTCAGGAGTGAGAAAAACAAATAAAAGTGCAGCAGTAGCATTTAACTTTAAAAAGGGAGACTATGACAAAATGAGGAAACTAGTTAAAAAGAAACTAAAAAGCCCAGTTGCAAGGACTACAAGTTTGCAAGAGACATAGAAACTGTTTAAAAGCACCCTTCTGGAAGCCCAGATTAAATGCATCCCGCAAGTTAAAAAAGGAAGCAGAAAGACCAAAAGTCTTCTACTGTGGCTCGGCAAGGTGATCAGGGGGTACGGGGTGAGGTGTCATCAGTATGTGGATGACACCCAACTGTACCTCTCATTTTCAACTGACCCAGGCCCGGCTGTCTCGGTGCTTACCTGTTGTCTGGCAGCTGCGGGGGACTGGATGAGGGCTAATCGACTGCGACTGAATCCTGACAAGACGGAGATGATGTTAGTGGGTAAGTCAGTGGAGATGGCGACCCCCTCGATTGAGGGGGTTTGCCCTCCACTGACTTCTCAGGTATGGAACCTGGGGGTGTTCCTCAATGTGCATCTCCGCCTGGATCTCCAGGTGGAGGCTGTGGCGAGGACTGCCTTCCAGCAGTTCGGTCGCTGGTTTTGGTTTCGGATCTCGCCACGATCATCCATGCTTTTATTACCTCTCAGTTAGACTACTGTAACATGCTCTACGTGGGGCTACCTATGGTGATGGCTCGGAAGCTGCAGCTGGTGCAGAATGCGGCGGCCTGGCTGCTGGTGGGGCTGGGTCACCAAGAGCACATTACACCAGCGCTCTAAGCTCTGCACTGGCTGCCAATAGTCTTCCGGGCCTGATTCAAAGTGTTGGTTTTGACCTACAAAGCCTTACATGGTCTGGGCCCTGCCTATTTGCGAGACCGCCTCACTCCTCGGGTTCTGGACCAGCCCCTGCGGTCATCTGGGGGCGCCCTGTTGGAGGTCCCTCGGGTTTCCCGGAGGGCCACGCAAGACAGGGCATTCTTGGTGGCCGTACCATGCCTTTGGAACTCCCTCCTGGTAGGGGCCCGTCTGGCTCCTGACCTCCCGAGTTTCTGTAGGAATTGTAAGACCTGGGTGTTCCGCCAGGCATTTGGCGAGGGAGAAGGGTGAGGGTGGGAGGTATGGGTTTTTTTTGGTCTCCTAATTTTTATTGTTTTTAGTATTTAATGTTTTATATAATTTATTGTATTTTTATTGATGGTTTTGTTAGCCGCCCCGGGCTGCCTGTGGCAGGAGGGGCGGGGTAAAAATGTTTAAAATAAATAAATAAATAAATGGGGAAGTGAAGTAGGTTATTCAAGCCCAAAATGTATCCTTTAAGAAATGGAAGGCTAGTCCCAATTAAAATAATACGAAAGAGCATAAACACTGCCAACGTAAATGTAAAGTGTTCATAAGGCAGGCCAAGAGAGATTTTGAAGGGAGGCTTGCTAAAGAGGTGAAAACAAGCAACAAAAACTTTTCCAAATACATCCGAAGCAAGAAGCCTGCTAGGGAGTCAGTAGGCAGTAAAAGGGGCGCTCAGGGAGGATAAGGACATTGTATGAGAAGCTGAATGAGTTCTTTGTGTCGGTCTTCACTGCGGAGGGTTTTTGGGAGATACCCATGCCAGATTCTTGCTTTGTGGGTGAGGAATTGGAAGAGCTGTTATAAATCAATGTGACATTTGAGGATGTTCTAGGGCAAATTCACAAACCGAATACTAACAAGTCACCAGGGCCAGATGGCATTCACCCGAGTTCTGAAGGGACTCAAATATGAAATCGCAGACCTACTGTTAGTAATTTGTAACTTGTCACTAAAATTTGCCACTGTACCCGAGGACTGGAGGGTGGCAAATATAACCCCGATATATAAAAAGGGATACAGAGGCAAACCTGGAAACTACAGACCAGTCAGCTTGACGTCTGTGCCAGGCAAAATAGTGGAAACCATCGTTAAGGATAAAATTACAGGGCATGTTGACAAACATGGCTTAATGGGGAAGAGTCAACACAGATTTAGTAAAGGTAAGTCATGCCTCATTAACCTTTTGGAATTATTTGAGGGTGTAAATAAGCATGTGGACAAGGGAGACCCAGTCGATGTACTGTATCTGGATTTCTAGAAAGTATTTGATAAAGTCCCTCATGAGAGACTCTTGAGAAAATTAAAAAGTCATGGGATAGGAGATAGTGTCTTACTCTGGATGAGAAACTGGTTAAAAGATAGAAAGCAAAGGGTAGGACTAAATGGTCAGTTTTCACAATGGAGAGATGTAAAAAGTGGTGTGCCTGAGGGATCTGTATTGGGACTGGTGTTGTTTAATGTATTCATTAATGATTTGGAAAAGGGTGTTAAGAGTGAGGTGTTCAAATTTGCAGACGACACCAAGTTATTTAACAAGCTAGTTAAAACACGAGCAGACTGAGGAACTGCAACAGAATCTTACGACACTGAGTGCCTGGGCATCTAAATGGCAAATGAGATTTAATGTGGACAAGTGCAAAGTGATGCACGTAGGGAAAAATAATCCAAACTATGCGTACACAATGCTGGGTACTAAGCTAGGAGTTACCACGCAGAAAAAGGATCTGGGGGTGGTTGTGGACAATACAATGAAATCCACANATCAAGGGCATGGAAGGGCTCCTGTATGAGGAGAGGCTTGGTAGGTTGAGGCTCTTCAGTTTGAAGAAGAGATGACAGAGAAGATATGATAGAAGTCTATACAATCATGAGTGGTGTGGAACTAATAAACAAGGAGCAGTTATTTACCCTCTCAGCTAGTACTAGAACTAGGGGAGACACTATGAAACTCATGCATGGCAAGTTTAAAACAAATAAAAGAAAATATGTTTTCAATCCGTGTATAATTGGGTTGTGGAATCTAGCTGAGTTTAAAAGAGGTTTGGACAAGTTTCTGGAAAATAGGTCCATTAGCAGCTATTAGCCAGACAGGATCAGGGAACATGACGGGAGCTGGGGGGAAACAACAGGGAATGGATCCCCCATTATGACCTGTTGGGTGCTTCTCCCAAGCCACCATGATTGGCCACTGTCAGAGAGAGGATACTGGGCTAGATGGACCATTGGTCTGACGCAGTATGGCACTTATGTTCTTAAGGGGAGTCCAGAGGCAGGATGGGGGCTGAAGATAGGGGTGGGGTGGGTCCCCATCCCTCACCTGCCTCTGCCTGCTTGTAGTGCTACAATAGCAGCAGGGGACATGGACTGGGAGATAAAATATGTTTGTTTACAAACAACTCCACCCCATGTGAGTGATCAGAAGGTTGTTGCCTTGTAAAGGTTCTTCGATATGGCTCCTAACATTCTCATCACTGGGTTGTGGATGCCCACCAAAGTCAAATAATAGACCACGCGATGGTCTCGAGTTCCTCTAGTATAAAAAGCCTCTCCCCCCTCAGAATGACAGTTCCTTCCAAATATTTCTAAGAATATAAGAAAATTCCATGCGGGGCTGGAAGGGTGGGTGTTGTGAGAATGTGTGGAGCCATCCCGAATAACCTTCTTTACAAGGCAGCGACCTTTTATTAGTCTTCGCATGGCTCCTCACAGGCTGCTTTTACATGGCTCTGCTGGGTGGTGGGTCTGTGGGTGCGCCAGTGCATAGGCGCACGGCCGCACACACATCCCCATTCACCTGCACCCATGGAGCAACTGCCATTTTCTTTGGTTGCTCCAAGTGTGGGGATGAGATGGGGGGGTGAGTAGGGATGTGTTAGGCAAGCGTACGTACCCCCACTCACTGTGGGTGTGCGCCGCGTCATTCACACAGGGCTCCCCCACCCATGAACCTGCAGAAATCTGCGTGTTCATGGGTGAGAGAGGCCCGTGTAAAAAGGGCCAAATTCTCACAGCTGTCTTACTTATACTATTTTAGGGGTAGGAATTTAGAATGTAAAGCAGTATCTATTCAATCTTGGAAAATCTGCAAATATGGTTCTGAAATTATTATGGCTACTATTTCACTAACTCTTCTTAATGAAGTTATTGCTAACAGGAATACTGTCTTTAAACCCCCACCCCATAACCAGTTCATTTGTGCCCCCCCCAATATAATTGATTCACACGGCCTGGGGGGTGCAAATGAACTGTTTATGGGTGGAGGGCAGCTTGAACTGATATGGGGGCAGGGGTGCAAATGAACTGGGTATGTGGTGGGAGCAGCATGAATTGATTATGGGGGCACAACTAAGCTGGTGTTGGTTTTGACATATAAAGCCTTACACAGCCTGGCCCCTGCCTATTTGCAAGATCACCTCACTTCCCGAGTTCTAGACCAGTCCCTGCAGTCATCCGGGGGCGCCGTGTTGGAGGTCCTCCGGGTTTCCCGGGGGGCTACACAGAATAGGGCGTTCTCAGTGGCTGCGCCGTGCCTTTGGAACTTCCTCCCCGTGGGGCCCGTCTGGCCCCAGACGTCCCAACCTGTTGCAGGAACTGTAAGACGTGGCTGTTCCGTCAGGCGTTTGGCGAGGGAGAGGGGTACAGTGAGTGGGTGTACGTACGAGCTTGTTAAGGCAGCATTACAAACTATATTCAAACGTTAACGTGACAGCAAATTTATGTTAAGGCAACTGTTCTGTGTGATAGGAGAACTGCTGGACACACAAACATGTTCAGGCAACTTTATTAAATATCAGACCAATGTATACATTTTTCTTTTCTTAATAAAAAAAATATGACAACTGAAATTAAACTGTATACATTCCGCATCATGTATAAGTATTGTTCAGTCACCATACCACACATACGCAGCTTAATTTCAGTTGTCATTTTTTTTTATTAATGAAGAAAAATTTATAGATTGGTCTGATACTTAATAAAGTTGCCTTAACATACAATTTACCGTCATGTTAACATTTGAGTATAATTTGTAATGCCGCCTTAAAAAGCTTCTTAAACCGAAGGTTTTTTTTGTCTAGGTAATTAAGATCCATTTGCAAAATATAATGCATCCCACTTACTAGTATATACGAATACACTGAAACAAATCTGTCTATTTGTGATTATTGTTATGAACAAGATTACTTTATTACACAGCACAATTGTTTTTATTAAGATTTACCCATCTTGCACATCTACCCATGCACATCTCCTAACCTCTCTTACAAATTAGCAAGTATCTACTGTTTATGAACTGTAGTGTGTGACTGGAAAAAAGGACCAGCTAAAAAGAAAAATCAGAACTTGTCTTTGATCTCTTACTAGCATTCCATTAAGCAATTACATTATAATTAAATTGAGTGATATACTTTAGATGCGGAGAGGCTTCTGACAAAAGCTATACATTAAAATTTTGATTAATTAAAAAGTATTAGCCTGCAAAGTAGAGCAAGGGAGACAGCTTTTATTCAATTAAATCAAGAGTCTGTGCACAATTAAGAATTTAAAATCACAGAACAAAAAATACTCAATATTCAGAAGGGAGTATTAGAATTAAGAACTTTTAAGGAGTTAGTGTTGGTGACTTGAGACAATATGTTTAACTTGCATAACAAATGGTTCCAACATTTTGAATGCCTCCCAACAGCACACAACAGATTTGAATCTGTGTGCTAAATATTTTATTTAAATAGTTTAATGTAAAATTTGATTCCCCCCTTTGATATCATGGGGTTCTTTATCTTTTTATTGAAAAATACATGTGTCTACATGGACTTTAGGCATATATGCCTTCAGTTCATTGAGAGATGAAACAAATATCCACAGTGATTACCATATGCCAACAAATTTGCCTACTTTTAGTTGGATCCGATGAAGCAGGCATTTGGTTTCATTTTGCTGGCTATCTGCTTTGGATATTTCAGTATTTCTATTACACAATTTTGTGCATTTTCAGTAGCCAAAATGAATAAAAATGACTGAAATAACCAAACTAAAATAGCTGAAATAATCAAAAGTATCCGAACAAAAATAACCAAATATGTGATTATCTGTTTCAGTTGTAGCCTAACATTTGGATATTCGGAGGACTATGGAAAATGCAAATATCCACAAAACAAAATCTACTATTTCAGCTTCATGTTCAATGGGATTGTTAATTAAAGTCTGCAGGATCAGCCTGTCAGTGATCTTAAAATCTGGCAGATGTCTGACAGTTGACTGACAATCTTCTCTAACAGGTAACATTCACTTAAATTAACTGTGAGAGCAGTTGGGCAATGGAATCAATTGCCTAAAGAGGTTGTAGAATCTCTTTCACGAGGATGTTTTCAAAAATCATCTGGACAAGAAGCACCTGTCTGCAATACTGTAGGATGGAGTTGAGGTCAGGCCAGGCTAAATTACTCTTAAGGTCCCTTCCAGCAGAGGATTGATTTCTTGAAAATAACTTTTATTGTAAAGCCCCTCAAAATGTCTGTCAGCTACAGCAACGAATTTCTGTAGTCTGCAAATTTTAAAACTGAGGAAGAAGCAAAATATAAAAATGTATAAGGTTTGGTGGTGGTTTTTTTTTTTTTTTTTAAATGTCCTTCACATACCAGGGTGAAAACAGACACGACGCTAACCACCCTTGGTGGTCATTTATGCATGTTTCAGGGCTGCATAGGGCACCAATACAGCCCTGCAACATGCATAAATGACCACCAATGGTGGTTAAAGGGTGGTTAGCGTCATGTCTGTTTTCACCCACCCTCTTCCTTGAAGCAACATTTCCATCCCTACTGTTAATCTTTTTCCATTTGGAACTTCCTTTTTGTTGGAACTTCCTTTTTAAACGTAGCTGAAAGTTACAGGGGTTCTATTTCATAACATCCACTTACAGCTTAAGTTATTGTACATTTGCCAAGCAAACACTGTTTCGTTTCGGGTTGTTGGGTTTTTTTGCATTAGCAAAATCATGCCAGCCAGACGCTTGAAATGGTGTAAACAGTGATACGAAGCTAGTGGAGATAATACAAGGTGCAGATTTTGTATGGTCAACAAAACTGTGACTTTAAAAATGAGTCTTGGCAATGATGTTTATTTTTTAAAATAATATTTAGAACATGGCTGACTGTTACTGTTAGTGCAAATGTAAAAAGGTACCTTGGGGTTTAAACTCTATGCTTGACCGTGCCTTTTGGGGCGGGGGGGGATGCTCTGTTAAGAAGCCAAATACTTCTCTGGAGGGTTCAACCTACTGCAAGTCTACAGAGTCCGAATTAGGTTTAAATAATAAAATCCACATCTGAAACTGGCAACTGTTATTCTTCTGGCAACATCTCCTTCTCCAAACTCCAACCATATGTAGCAGACTATATCTGACACCATATTTATAGGTTTTCCTCACCATGCTGACTTTAGGCATCTGCAACATTTCTGAAGCGTTTTTCAAAATAGTGACCATATAGAAAATAATTATACCCATGCACCTTTTATTTGCTTAATGTTTCCAATAAGATCTTCCAAGCAAACTTGAGATATAAATGGAAGAATGCAACAACAACAAAAAAACACTTTAGGGTGGTTTTCTTTTATCTCATTTTGTATGATTTTACTTTGAATGGTTTGGCTTACAAAAATTACAGCATACAGTAAATAATACCTTACCATATTTTGTACAAACTACACAATTTGATATACAAAGATTCTGTTTTTATTACAGTGACAATGTACAACCATGTTTATTTACAATGCAAAGAAGTATATAAACCACAATTTAAACATTCTGCTACTGGCAGCCACTACAGTTTAGGAGGTAGCTTTATTAACAAAATGAACTGAAGCCACATTTCCCATCATGTGTTCTATCAAATAATTTACAATACAAAGATAAAAATTCATTATATGCACAGTATGTACAGTTTAATTTTCCAAACCACAATCTAGCTTAAAACTTTTAATAAAAACTTTTAATAAAAAGTTTTCCAGAGGAACTGGTATGGCAGTGGATTTGCTATCAATTTAGCATATTGTCCAAGAGACGTATCAGATTGCTTTTATCACGCATTCATAACAACATGTTGAACAAATTTCAAACTAAGTACAGATACTAAAAGGAACACATTGTAATTAAGGCCCTTTTCATATGGGCTTCTGTGCGGGGGTGTGTGTAAGTGGGCGGTGTGAGGGGGTGCATACCCATTAACCCCATCTCCATGTACAGAGCATCCGCCATTGGTGCCTGTTGCTCCATGTGTGGGTGATGGGTGGAACGCAGGAGCGTGCAACGCACCCCCACCCCTCAGGGCATTCCTACGGACGTCTCCCCATCCCCCCCACAGTGATCGCATGGACACCCTCACACACACACACGTGTACGGGAGGGGGAGGGAAGGGGGTGTCCGTGTGTAAAGGCCGTAAGTGATATTTGGGCCTCAGAATTCCAACACATGTTGATTTGAAAATAATTCCCCAATTTATATGAAAAATCATCCCAGTGTGCTTTATCTTCAGTATAACGGCAGGACTGCACAGTTCCTATGTTGCAAAAACAGCTTTTCTTTCCAAAGCCTCAATATGCTCACAGAAACTACTGTTTAGGTAAGTACCTTGTAAGCACTCAATCAGGACCCAGAACCTTCTAAAATGTAATACTAAAATTACTCCTGCCCTAAATAAGCTTGCTAACCTTAGCACTGATAACATACTGTCTCCCTCATAGGAATGCCTTCTGGTAGTATGTTCCTATTACATAATACTGAAAAAAGTTAGTGTCACCAGGAGCAGTGTATTTGCACTGAAATATGACTGCATTTCTACTTCACTTGACAGCTGTTAATATTCTTATTTCATCCACTCTGCAGAGCTTGACGGTTGAGAAATATTTTATTAACACAAATTAGTTTATCATCCCATTAAAGTAAAACCTTAATCCCATTAAAATAAATCATGCTTGAAGTAGATAAAAATGCAAAAACGTTATGCCTTTATTGCTCTCACAGTTCAATATGGGAGACTTATTCCCTTTTTTTGGCCCTGCAGTAAAACTGTCCTGAGATTAAATGATGAAGGTATGATGCAACATTTCCCCTCCCCCCTTGATTAGAGAGGGTCACTTTAAAAAGAATTTAAAACAAATTTAATATTAACAGCTGTGATTAACCAGGGGGAAAACCTGACAGAATTCACCTCACAGAACTGTAGAAGCGAACTACAATATGGAAACAAACCTTAAGAACATAAAAACTGTATAAAAGAAACAGTGGATTTCTTGGAAAGAATAAAAATTTTGGTTTACCAATTATTTACAGAGAGCAACAATTTATTTATTTTTTTAAAAAAAGGTATGGCTCACAAAATTTACTGCCCGCATCCCTTCTTTACAATTGACCCCAGACAAGGATTACAAAAGTGCTTCCTGATTGAAAAAGGTCAGAACAGGTATGGTCTAGGAAGTGTTCTACTTCTTTCCTTTAAGCTCACAGCTTGCCACAAAACCTTTCAGTCTTTAATTCTTGGTATGTTGTAGGCATAACGAACCAAGGGGAATCCTCGGCTTTGATAGAAACACGCACGACCACAGGCCTGCACTTGGTCTGAACTGTCCGACACAAAAGAGTCCTCCTCGTCTGCATAATCAGAATGGGCAGACTGTGTGCCACAATCTGACCAATAGCCATCTGGTCTTTGGCAAGGCACCACTGCCAAAGCTGGACAACTGTGGGATTTTATTAAATGTTTACATGGTACAGGTTTGGCTAAAAGGAGTGATTCACAACACTCGCACATAGTAAGGTTACCCTGCAGATGTGTATACATGCCACAGTCATAGTAGAAATCTTGTGTCCCACAGCCACCTTGAGTATTGACAGCAATTGCCACTGCTCCATTGTTCTTGGTGATATGCCGTCTTAGTAATTTCCAGTCCTCCTTGAACTTTGGGTTGAAAAAGATGTATAGGACTGGATTCAGACACGCAGGTAATGGAAAAAATATCAGAGTAACAGACTTCATTATTTCAGGGCTGATAGAGATTGCAGTGATCAGCGGTGCAAACGAGAAAAATGCAACAGGGCAGAAAAAGATGCAGTTGGTGAAGATTAGCCAAGCAACATGCTTAATCATGCTGGCTTGTGCGCTCTCCGAGAGGTCCTCCTTTTCCAAGTTGCAGTAAAGCTTAGTGTAGATAATAGCCATCAGTAAAAAGGCCAATGAGTTTAGGAGCACTAATGTGACTGTGAACCCTAATGAAGGCGTTTCTCCAGTGGGAAAGGGCAAGCAAAGGGGTGAGGCTGAATACTCCCCTTTATTGAAAAGTGGTAAGCATCCTGCTACCAGAGCGCACAGGAAAGCAAAAACGGCAGCTATCTGAAACTGTTTTAGATGATTACTTTTCCCCTTTTTAATGATCTCCTTTGCAGATAAGCTCCGTTCAACTGTAGCCAACATCAGGGAAAAAATTGCACTTTCTGATGAGAAGACTGCAAGAAAACCTGCAACTTTACAACCGCTGCCACTCTCCCACCATATGCCAAATTCAGCAAATCTCCCCCATGAGACTGCATCCAGGAAAGTTAATATGCCAGTATAGACTCCCATAAATAAGTTAGAGACCGAAATCAGGCCTATGAAGAGTTTGGAAGAAGGTAACGGACTACAAGATGCAAATATCGTTAACATGACAAGCAGGTTGAAGAACAGGGCAACCAGAAAAATAAACCAGACTGTGAGCCGAATCATCCAACTTCCCAGGAGGTATTCACAGGGCTTGAAAGCACCTACAAGAAAGAAAACAGACTGAATTTAAAATCAGTCAATCAATACAGGGCTGAGGATATTGCCTAGTATTCTGGCATTATTAGAAGAGTAGCACATTTTTGGAAAGAGGACTCAAATGACCTAATAAGTAGGTCAGTTGAAAGTAGACTATATGTCATCAGATTTACTAAATAATTATGCTTACTAAAGGGTCACTCAGGGACTACTCTGCACAAGCTAAAAATTAAATAAAGCAAACCTTAATTAAGCTCCTGACATTAAATAGAACTTTTATAATGACTGTCAAAATAACTTTTCCTTTTTCTCTCTCTTTTTTCCTTTTCTTTTTGACTTCCCTATTTTCACAGCACCACTTATATAAACAAAACAGAACAGTAGCTCCAAAACCTTTTACCTGCATGAACCTCTTTTGAGACTTAAATACAATCATGCAACTCCAGACAACGTGCACTAGTCAGGGAGTGAGACTTCATCCAGAGATGGCATGACCCCATTTGGAATAATGTCCGATAGCTTGGAAACTCCAAAAGTAGAAATATTTTCACATTCAACTTCACCCTGACAAGAGGCAGCCTTTTTTTGTTTGGCAAAGCTGCTTACCAGTCCTCTAGAAGGTGCTCTTGGTTAATTTAAATTGAGTCTGTCTGCATGTGTGTGCACACGTCTCTCTCTCTCTCTCTTCTTTAAAAGAAAACAAGGAGAGGCTGCTTTATTACCACACAAACTAAAATTAATTTACACATTTATTATTAAACACTTCCAATGTGTACCTCATGCATGTTGTAGAGGGTCAGGGCAGTGGACTGAAATTCACGATTCTTAGTTTATATTTCCAGCTCAGCCACCAACTCATTTGGTTGCTTAGACACAAATCATTCTCTTCAATACTTGCCATACAGGGTGAGAAAAGCAAGTGGGAAGCCCATTTAAAATGACCCATGAATTTCAGAAAATTGTGCTTAAACAGCACCTCTGTCCAAACACAGATCCTCTCCACATTAACACCTGAGGTCACTCAAATAAATGTTACTGTGCCTTGTTTTTGAGAGCAAATACACATACATTCTCGAGTTGTGAAAAAATCTTAATTCCAGTATCATCATAATGGACCAGGTCCTTGCTCCTTCCTAGGTACCAGAGACTGAAAGCTACTCTAAAGACAGCAGTATAAATCCCCTTGTGCAGGAGTGCACCCATTCTACACCACGTGCAGGAGTGCACCCATTCTACACCACGTGCTTCTGACTACCAGATGTAATGGGCCTTCCAGTCATATCCTTTCCTGCCTCTGAAATACGCTGAACTCTGACCACTCTTGGGTTGTTGAAAGAACCAACTGGGATGGGCACTCTTTCAGCAGTTGCAAGTTACAGCAGTGACAGTTCAGGGCCCTCGGGAGCTACTGCCACAGGTTTGACACAAAAATCGACAAACCTTACAGAATTAGGTAAACAACAGCTACTATAGGCCATGTTCCAATGAACAGAGGTGAACTGAAGTAACTACTTTGATTTAATTAAATCGAAGTAAAATACTCCACTTTAGTAGTGCTCAGATAAACTTACTTCTGGACATGTAAATTAGATAATTTAAAATGGGTCAGTCATGGCCTCTTCTACAGTTCTTTTTACAGGCATTCCTGAGTAGTAGATTTCTCATTGGAATATTTATCCTAAAGCCACTGTAGCTAAGAAATTTAAGGTCTGAAAAATTCTGAAAAGTAGGCCCATTTCAGCCTTTGAATTGCTAAAAGACAGGTAAGTTTAAAATTGTCAGTTTTTGGTTCTGTGCTGAAAGATGTTTATTAAACATGTTCTTTCTTATCTATTTGTTGGCCGTATGCCTGGAAAACCCTATGTTAAAATCTATCAATGCTTTTAACCTATTCAATTTTAGGATATATGTATGTGGGTTTTTGGACCCCAAATAGTGGGTGTTTTGTTAAGTGGGTAATGGTATGGCAAAAGAAGCCATAACCTTTAAACCAGGTGACATATTTTAGACATTGTTTGCGGTGTTTGCTGAAAACAATACTGGATCAAATGGAGTAACCAGGAAGTGCCCAGTTAAGAAAGAGGGGTTCCTACTCAGGTCTAAGATTTACTTTTCCATCCTAACTATGGATAAAATCCATCATAGATTTAAAGTGTTCATGTTTCAGAATAGACCATGGAATCCATTTTCCTTTCTGTTCCTTTCCTTTCTTGTGACCTATGGAATGCTGTACAACTGGCAGTAAACACTGGCTATTTTGTTATGGTTATGTGAAAGACCTTGCTCCAGCTAGGTTGTTTTGACGATATTAGGAGGTCTGGAATGCAGTAAACAAAATAGTTGTTAGCAGATGTTAATTAGAAGTTAATTTTAATTATAGTATCACAATGGGGTCCCCTAGCGGTATGTCACAGCATAAACACTGGTTTTCTAAAATGACACTGTTCATCTGTTTGGATATAATATGTACTTGATGATTAATAACTTGCCATTTGATTAAAATTTGTTGGAATTTACTTGCTTATGTTGGTTTCTTCATCTTTCTCTTCAGCATAGGCTTTTGATCTGTTCACCATCCATTAACATTGTCTTTTAACTTGTTAACTTTTTGTTAATAATGTAACTTTGAATTGTCTACATTTTAACTGTAATGGGTTTCCATTGATATTAGGTTGGAGTATCAAAATAAGCAATAGCAGTCTAAGTTGGGATCTGGTTTTATTTTGGAGACAAGGACTATAGGGATTTAATTTGGCCTAGAAAGCAGTTTGCTTTTTAGTCTGACTTTCAGGATAATTGGCACAAAGGAATTTGAAGAGACACTGATAACATGTTTGTTTGGGACCCAAAGTCTTTTTGTAAGTTAGGTCAAAACAGTTACATTACTCATAACATGTTTTCAGCTTATAAGGCAGTAATATTGATAGTAGAGAAACACCATCACACTGCGAAAAAAGGTATTTTATTGTTTCAATCATATCTTAAGGCTGAAATAGGTTTAATTTTAAGCTAAATAAGGGAGACTATTTCAACCTAAAGTTTGGTTTCAAATTATACCTAAATACCCCCTTCAGATAAATGAGTAATTGTTCTCTTGAATTGTCTTAATGACTCAGATTCTTATAAATCATTGTTGCTCTAAAACTTCCTTTCTAAATTAGGCAGAACCAAGGCAGATCTAACCTCTGTTTTTCAACAACTTCCTGAAAAGAATCCATATATGAAATTATGTAGAATTAATAGAATTTAATAAAACTTCAGTGAGGCTAATAGACTCCACTGGGTTTCAGAGAGCTCCAGTAAAACTGAAAGACTCTATTAAAGTGGGACAAAGATCAAGACCGGTAAAAGGTTACCATGGTCTTGGTTTATAGAAGGAGGGGTGAAGTCAAAATAATCAAGAAGAGTGGAGACATCGAAACCAAAAACATTTTTCTTTAGCGTCATCACTTGGCAAGAGCAAACTTCATTTTTCTTGGAGGACCCCTGACCTCCTGAACACTGATTGGAGGAACACATGGCAGCAATATTGGAAGACTCAGAAATCCTATAAAACTGGCAAGATATTGACAACAAGAAGGGAAGATCTTTCTTGCTATGGAGACTTGCTGAAAGGCAAAGGTCTAAATAGGCCTGAAAGGACTTAATTTTTTCCTTTGCTTTAATTCTTTACTTTTCATGTCTTTTTTCCTAAGTCTTTTCTTTTCCATTTTTAAAGTTATTTTTAATCTTCTTAAGCTTTTACTTTTCTCTTTTATTTTAATTTTATTTCTTTTATTTCATTTTCTCATTTTTCACTATTTCAAAGCCAGTTTTGTTTGAATTTCTCTTTTCTTTTGTTTTCTTTATTCTTTTTAAAGTTATTTTAATTCCCAGTTGGAATTTTCTAATCTTTTGCCCGAGAATAGGGCAATTCCTACTTTTCTCTAATTTTTGTCCCTACTTGCCAACTTTACTTTTCTTTAGAGAATTGGTCTCAGATGGGACTGTTTCCTTTCAATTTTTTTTTACTCAGCCTTGTGGGCAAAGTTTCCCAAGTGCTTCACTGTCTTTCCCCTCCCTTTTTGGAGCTTTAATGCTCCTTCTCTGTTGAGGGGTCATTCCTCAACCTCTGAACAAACTGTATTTTATATTTTTCTTTATTTTTTCTATCTTTTATTTTTACTTTAATTCTTACCAAGTCTCAAGCATAGCAGCACATTAACATCTTACTTATCTTCCTCAGCAGGACCCCAGAGACCCTGAGCGACTTTTTTGGGACATGCAATATCTGTTTCATGAGATATATTCTCCAAGAATATATATTTTGTAATCAATAACCTTTTTGTTTCCCTTCATAGTGCTTTTATAGTAGTGTGTAAGCCAGTTTGGCAGGGCAATAAATTGTAATATTTTAGTCATAATAATGGTCTATAGTGACTTTTTGGTGAGGAAACTTAAGCTTTCCTGCAGCGATCCCTGACCTAATTCCTGGGAGAATCTCGGAGTAACACCACACAGCATTTACCATACATCTCATGATTATACTACAGCAAAGCAGAACACTATTTGGCAACAGCACAGTATACCATTTGAAAATAAATAAAAAATAAATCAAGGCTAGTGAAAAAGGAATTCAGTGCCTCCAGATCCAATACACATCAAGTGTCATTTGATACTCCATTTCGAACACACTGCAAGATACTTTAATTGATACTCTTTGCTCCCCAACGTCACCTTAATTCGTTGTCTTTTCTCTCACCACATGCACATACAAAAGCAATCCTCATTTTCCAATCTCTTAGATTCATGGTTGCGGGGTGCTGAAGAGAAGGTTTGCTCTTTCACTTTGCTGGCTCCATCATGTCAACTACCCTTTAAAAAAAAATCTGTTTCCTGTAGCAGGGCAATGTGAGGGCAGGACCTGGTGTTTAAATACTGACTCACCATTCATACAAAGAGGCCGTATCTTGGTCTGCCCTTCAAGGCCAAAGCAACATTCTTGGGCTGGGGAAAAACTGCAGCCAGGGAGCTACTGGTAAAAAAAAAACCCCAAACAAGGCAGGTGGTGAACTTAAAAAATCAAGAAATCATGTAGTTTAGTTCCGAAAACAGCTGACATGTCACCAGCATTATCCAAATGAAAGGACTGATGGCTTTAATGATGGGATCATGGTGCCCAAGTGACATTATTGCTGTGAGCAACTTTAGATACAACTGCTTTCCTTTGATCCAGCCTGAAAAGGAGCATGGAGAACCTCAAAATTTGCACATTTCCACAACTCAAGTTGGTTCAGTAAGAGGACTCCTTTGTCTCTGGACTTCCCGACCCAGGAAAACCACACAGCATTTTACATTTGAAAATGGGAGATATCCTGTCTGCCAGGTCTCTTGGATGGAGAAGGATTTATACTTCCACCAGGAGAGAAGGAGAACGATCAGAAACTCAGATCTACTCCTGTCTAATAGCACCTGCCACCCCAATCCATCTGCTTGCCTTCTGAGCATCTTTGGCAATGGTGCTCTCCTGGGAGAAAGGAGAAAGCAGGTAAATGTGAGGTGGATGCGCAGACTCAGTCAGGAGGTCTGGAGCAGGAATTGCATGGTGGGCAAGGGGCAAGAATGGTACTACTACATGAAGTGTATTCGTTGGCTAGGACATAATGGAGCGATTCCCATAAGGTTTGGGATAGGTAGTCTCTTGTACAGCATGTCTGTTACCCCGCTAGGCAACGTGGAAAGGAAGGAGCTTCTGCCAAGAGGAGGAAGAGAGGAAGCATCAATGGGAACCAGCTGGGTTGATCTTGCAACAAGATGTTGTTAAAAGAATAGTGTGAGCCTTTTAAAGGGAATCTGGACTGTTCCAATTATGAAGTCAGTCACTGGACAAAAGTGTTGAAGTATATTAGATACAGCTCTGTGAGCACCTAGAAACATGCAAATATAGTTCCCAATCTAACAGGATTCCTTTTAAAATATGATTCTCTAGTGTGATGGATAGGCATTCAGTGTCCGTGCCAAGCCCTATGGATTTCACTTTTCCAAAGCCGCAACTGAGATCAGTGGAGATTTTACCCTGCCTTTTATGCATTCAGGATCACTGATGAATTTGAGCCGTATTTCAGAAACGGCTATAATAAAATACAAAGCCAGGAGCTCGGAGCATAATTTGATGGACTGTTTTAGTTACCTGTTGTAGGGGTACAGTGAATGATCGCTTGACCCAGTTCTTCACTCTCATCACCGATTAGGTCGTCTGAATCTGATGTAGCTAGATATAAACAAAGATAAAAGTTTAGTAGAAATACTAGACTGCTTTATTAAATGCGTCTAAAATGGATACAGAAAGCTTAAAGCAGTTTATAGATTATATTGGTTATTTTATTAAAAGGCTAAATACCATTTTGCCTTGAGTTTATGAAAATCTACTTGGGGGGTGGGGTTTGAGTTTAATCCAGAGATCAGTTCTGTGGGGAGAAGCTTTGAAAACTTTTAATCTGAGAGCCTGGCCTATGGATAGATTGGAGGCAGTGCTTGCTGGATCAACACCATGGATTGGGGTAGTGGCGAGACAACAAAAAATCTCATTAGTGCAATGGCACCAAAAGGAATAAATGGAAGGAGGAGATAATTTCTTCCCTTGTCCCGTTGCTGTTCCTCCTCTACCCTTGCCATTATATTTCTCTGCTCTGCCCCTACTCTGTCTGTGCCCTATAGAGCAGAATGTCACCATTCATACAAAGAGGCGGTATCTTGGTCTGCCCTTCAAGGCCAGAGCAACATCTTGGGACAAACGCTACATGAGCATCAGAGAAGGAAAAGCACTCCCACCAGCTCCCCTCTAATGTTCAGTACATGCTCCACTAGAACATTCAAATATGGGTTCTTGCTGTGACTCCAAAACATTCGTTTATGTGCCCTCAAAAGACTGGGGCCTTGGTGAAATCTTGGCAAGGAACTGTAGATGGACTTTAAGAGTTCCCACAGGAAATAAAAGTTGCAAGCAGGGACCTGTGTTCACTGTGTTTCCCCCCAATGCCACCAAAGGGGAAAACTCAGTGAACATCGGTCCCTGGTTGCAAGTCACTAGCAAACACCAGAGCAATTCCATCCTTCACATCAAGAGGAGAACCTGGAAAACTGAAACCAGAGGCTACAAAAGGAAGATAGAACTACTAAGGCCAGCAGAACTATCCTGACAATTTAGAATAATAGGAAAAGGAAGAGTGACTAAAAACAACTTGAAAGCAGAAAAAGCCTTAGTCTAGCTGGGTAATACCTCTCCCACCTGCTAACAACCAGCAGTTTTGCAGCAGATCTGGAATTGAATAGAAGTACATGACTTCTTTTCTCAATCTGCTTATGGGATGGCAAAACTACCATCCTCTAGTCTAATCTGGCCTAGAAAGGAATGTCATGATGGAGTACTCACCTCTCTCACGATCTAATGAAACATTCTGGTCTTGGTGGGTGGCATCTTCTGTATTGGAATGGACATAAGAGTCACAACCCCAAAACGCACAACACTGGTAGGCATATGGAACAGACAATGACCTGAAATACACAATAAGCAAAAACAATGATCAAGACTACTGGTGGCATTGGTGTTCTTAGTTTTATGAAATGGTGTGGTTCAAAAGTTGTTCATCAATCATCATATTTCCTAAGAGAGCCAAGTTCAGACTAGAACCAGTCATGATAGTTTTTGAAGTAGAGCTTTCATCTTCTGATACTAGATAGGGGCAAAATCAGGTGTTTTAAACCCGAAAGTGGCTTGAATCAAGATCTGCTTTTATCTGGCTCTCACACTTAGAATTTGGGGGTTAAAAAACAAACATTCCCCTGGTATCAGTCCAACTCATGTTATTATCTTGCCCATCTTACAGAAAGCAAGTTGATACTGGTTTTCATGTTATTATCTATGATATGGAAATGAAAACTAATCAAGCTGGCTGGAGAGTAACTCTTGTGCAAGCAAGTTAATTCCCCAATGACCACAACACTGAGCACACCTCTGTCATCCTCACTGCTCATTCGGTTTACATTAAATCCTTCCCACTAAGTCAGGATTTCCTGCTAGGCATCAACAATTGTGCAATCAGAGACATAGCCATATATACTAGCTGCTTTGCAAGAACAGGCAGAAAGAATGATCTTATCAAGGCACATGTGTTTCATAAGTAGAATAATTTATACAAACATTATTGCTGCTAATATATACAAACAATATTCTGCCTTCACTCAGTATCATAATACTTGCGACCTTTTTCTTTCTAGATCAGGAGAAAATAAGACCAGGAGTTACAAAAGATTGCACGTCTGGCAAAAGAGGCGCTAGATAGGTTTGAAGACCCGGGGGGGGGGCTGGGGAGGGGGGCGGGCAGGACACCCCAAGACCATTAGTACATTATCCTGGCTGGTTGCAATTTGATTCCTGTGGCATCTTCAAATCTGATCATTGCCAAGGTGTTCTGCCCCCACCCCCAACTGCTCCTGCAATTCCTGCTTCTGGAAAGTTTTCTTTCCTCTTGACTTGAGGATAGTTGTGGTGCTTAGCACCATAGATGTTATACTGTTTTGTCTTGGGCAAGTAACGCTGCATACCTCAATCTTCCCATTTGTAAAAAAAGAGGGACAACCACCCTCATGGGAGCAGTACTAATGCTTGTGAAAGCCTTTGAAAAAGAAGCAGCTCTGCTTAAGTGCTTACTATTATTTTGGTTGACTTCAAAGAATAACCCGAGTTTATATGAAAGGAATGAAGATTTTATTTTAAAAATGTATTTATTTATTTTAAAAAATTATTATCCCATCCCTCCTGTCTCAGGCAGCTCAGGGCGGCTCACATCACACAAAATATAAAAACACCTGAAACAAAACAACTTTAAAAGGAGGTACCAAATACCCACCCCCACCCAAACCCCCATCCATCTCCCATCTCCCTCGCCAAACGCCTGGTGGAACAGCCAGGTCTTGCAACTTCATCGAAACGAGGGGAGGTCAGAGGCCAGCCGGGCCCCCACCAGCAGGGAGTTCCACAGCTGCGGTGTGGCCACCAAGAACTCCCTCTCCTGTGTGGTCCCCCAGAAGACTCGGGGGACCTCGAGCAGGGTGCCCCCGGATGACCACAGGGCCGATCTAAAGCCCGGGGGGTGAGGTGGTCCCGCAGATATGCAGGGCCTAAGCCATTTAGGGCTTTATAGGCCAATACCAATACCTTGAATCGGGCCAAGAAAACCACTGGCAGCCAGTACAGAGAAAGGAGCACAGGTGTAAAGTGATCCCGGCGGCCCAGCCCTACCAAAAGCCAGGCCACTGCATTTTGCACTAGCGGCAACTTCCGATCCTTCACCATGGGTAGCCCCACGTAGAGTATGTTACAATAGTCCAACCTGGAGGTGATGAAAGCATGGATGATGGTGGCCAGGTCAGAGTCTGAAACACACAGCCAAAGCCGTTGCACCAGGTGTAGCTGGTGAAAAGCACTCCTCGCCACAGCCTCCACCTGGATATTCAGGCGGAGCTGCGCATCAAGGAGCACCCCCAGACTTCGAACCAGGGAAACCAATGGACGACAGACCCCATCAATGACGGGGGCCACCATCTCCATCGGCTTACCCACCATCATCACTTCCGTCTTGTCAGGATTCAGCCTCAGTCGGTTTGCCCTCATCCAGGCCCCCACAGCCGTCAGACACCGGGTAAGCACCGAGACTGCCGGGCCTGGGTCTCTTGAAAGAGAGAGGTATAGCTGGGTGACATCAGCATATTGATGACACAGCACACCAAACCTCCTGATCACCTCGCCGAGTGGATGCATGTATACGTTGAA
Source organism: Sphenodon punctatus (assembly GCA_003113815.1). Taxonomy (NCBI): domain Eukaryota; kingdom Metazoa; phylum Chordata; class Lepidosauria; order Sphenodontia; family Sphenodontidae; genus Sphenodon; species Sphenodon punctatus. The sequence goes on from QEPC01000105.1 coordinate 262,258, forward strand.
CAGAAGAGGGGACAAAACAGAACCCTGCGGGACTCCACACAAGAGGTCCCGGTATGATGAAAAATATTCCCTGAGCACCAATTGCTGAGTTCTTCTGGTCAGGAATAAGCGGAACCATTATAGAACAGTCCTGTCCATCCCTGCACAGTCCCGCAGGCGCGTCACCAACATCTCGTGGTCAATGGTATCAAATGCAGCCGACAGATCTAATAGGATCAACAGGGTCGAACAACCCTGGTCCTGCTCCCGGCGCAGATCATCCACCAAAACCACAAGCGCAGTCTCAGTGCCTTGACCCGGTCGAAATCCTGACTGAGAGGGATCAAGAAAAGTGACGCGATCAAGATGCCCCTGCAGCTGCTGGGCCACAGCCCGTTCGACAACTTTCCCTAAAAAGGGAAGGTTGGAGACAGGCCGATAGCTGGCGGGGGAGTCAGCATCAAGCGATAGTTTCTTGAGCAGAGGTCGTACCACTGCCTCCTTGAGACAGCCTGGCACTCTGCCCTCCCGAACGGATACGCTGACCACCCCAGCCAGCAATGGACTCATTGTCTCCTGGCAAAATTTAATTAGCCAAGACGGGCACAGATCTAACTCACAAGAGGCGGCATAAAGTGTCCTTAATGCCATATAGTTCCAATTCAGAGGAAATCCACTTTGAAGTGCGTCCATGCATACAAAAACATGTATAATCCTACAAAACACTGGGGGGGCGGGGGGGAGAAACAGTCTCCTATCAGTAAAGTCAATGATATTTTTGACAATGACTTCAATAGGTGGAGGATTGCATCCTCAGTCACAACTGGACAAAGAAAGTTGACTTACCTGAACTAACTAGCTCCTTGTCATTGGGGTGATCCCAAAGCCCTGCGCACACGTGCGTCCTGGCATACCATTTACGCATGTGCTGTAGACCCCATTTTGGGGGTGCGCAATGCTTGTGTACGCGTATGTGCGTTGTATGCACGCCGCATGCAAATCCACGGGGCTTGGGATTGACCCCAATATGTTTGCCTACCTGAATGCTATCTTAAGTGTAAATGCACTCACTTTTAGCTACCCACTTACCTGAGTTTCACAAAGTCCTTTGCTACCAGCGCTTCTTTCAACTCCAAGTTGCCTGCAAGCTTAAGCTGGTTTAGCCCACTCAGTCCATCAGCTGGAAATGAAGTCAGCTCATTGAAACTTAAGTCCCTAAAAGAGAAAAACTTGAGGTAAATATGGTTACATTTGATCTGAAATAATTTTTTGAGGATGTTTAAAGAAAAACAAATTTAAGGTAAAGTGAACTCACTTAAGGAAACAAGTTTCAGAATGAAAAATGCATGTGGATTATTCAGCACATACAAAGCTAGTGGAGACTTTTTAAGTCAGAGGTTCCACATGGATGTTACAGGCTTCTTGTCTGTCACAAGAACTGGGGTTAGAGCCAGCATCTTTATAGACAAGGCTCCTAGAACTGGCGGAGGCCACAAAGATCATCAAGACCAAACCCCTGCATTAGAGCAGGATTAACCAAAAGTCAATCATCCCTGACGAGTGTTTATCCAGCCTTCATTTCAAACTCTTCAGTGAAGGAGAAATTCCAGAACCTCCGTTGGCAGCTTGTTTTGTTGTCCAACAGTTTTTTTTACAACTAGGAAGTTCTTCCTAATATGCAAACTAACACTTCTTGTCTGCAACATTAACCTTTTTTCTCTTGTCCTTTCTCAGGGACAATGGAGATTTTCTCCATGAAAGCCTTCTAAGTATTTGAAAACCTCTCTTATCTCTCCTTAAATCTTCCCTAGGCTAAACAGTCCCATCTTCTTCAACCTTTCCCTATATAACTTATATTCCAATCCTTTTATTACCTTTTTTGCTCCATTCTGAATCCCCTCCAGTTAGTCTACATCTTCCTAAAAAGTGCTGACCAGAACTAGACAATACTTTAGCTACCAAAGCTAGACAGTCCTTTAGCTTTAGTGTTGAAAGTTTGGACTCTTTTTCCTTGTGTTAAATAATAATACATGTTGCACCTTTGCTATGAGAAGCCAATAATTTTGCTGAGTCGGTGTGGTGTAACGGATAAGGTGCTGGACTCGGACCTGGGAAGCCATGGTTCAAATCCTGCCCTAGTCATGAACTCACTGAGTTGCATTAGGCAAGTCACAACCTCTCAGCCTAGAGAGCCAGTGTGGTGCAGTGGATAAGGTGCTGGACTTGGAGTTGGGAAACTAGGTTTGAATCCCACCATAGCCATGAACTCATTGGATGGCCTTGGGCAAGTCACAGTCTCTCAGCCTCAGTTCCCCATCTGTAAAATGGGAACGTCTGTGTGTCCCTGTGTTCCCCGTGTCCATGTCCATCTTAGGTCCCTGCCCAGTGGGCTTACAATCTATCTCTGAAAATGTGTGACCGTAAAGTGCTGTGTATGCCTAGTAGTGCTACAGAAATGATAAGTAGTAGCTACCATTCCCTCTTCTAAAGCCACTGTCATGCAGCTTGCTATGTTAGCTCAGAGAGAAAAATACATTATTTTTTCTGTAAACGTGCAGGCCAAGTGATAGATTGGGACCATGAAAAGTAATATAGAAAGTGGGAAAATTTTATTTTAGGACTATGAAGTGTTTTACTATATTAAGATGACCTACTTACAGATTAGTTATAGCACCAACCATAGTAAATGCCTCCTTGTGAACCTGGTGGATCAGGTTTCTGCTGAGATCACTGCAATTAATAAAAATGCCAGCGTGTTAACAATGTCACAAAATAGACATTGGCTGCAGCTTAGTTCCCCTTCCTCCCCCAGAAAAGCAACAGTAACTTGAATTATGCCTCTGTCACAAAGCCAAATAACCTGCATGGTTTGAAACTGAAAATGTTATTCTGGTGTCAGTTCCTCAGTGGAACCACCTATTTGTAAATAATAATAATTTTATTTATATAGCTCCCTTCCCCTGCCAAATGGCATTTGGGACACTTCACAAAATACAATAAAAGAAACCTAATTAATAAGGGCCTGATACTGCAAGGTGCTTAGTATATACTGAGAGACAAGAATGTTTGTAAACTTTTTGGGACAAGAAGTGTCTTTTACATCAGTACAATGCTTAGTACAAATGAAGCCTGAACTTGATTATCGCTTTGGGGTGCTATGGGAGAACCTCAATTTCCACTTAGTTGCAAGACTGAGCTCCAAAGCCCTTATGATTTAATGACGTTGCCCTTATTTCAAGAGACATCCCTTATTTCGGAACATTCAGCTCCAAAGAACAGATGCCGAATGTTTAGTAGCGTCCCTTGTCTCTCAGGTTTTGTTCTGACAACCACAAATTGTACTTACTGTTCTTATCATTCCTTAAGAATACATGTGAATTTCCAGGGTCTCATAGCTCTACACTACAAAAATTTATTGTTGGTGCAAAGGAGAGCTTTAAGTTCTAGAGCTAATTCTGATCAATTGCTTCATATTACTTTCAAAATTTACAGTCAGATTTTTCCAAATTATCCTTAAATTGCAAATTATCCCTTTACATTTTAAAGGGACATGCTGCCAGGAGCCTCTTAGCTCAGGCAACAAGGCCTGGCAGCAGGACCTTTATAGGCAGCACTAGCGGTGCAGCAGGATTCCGGGCAGGGAGAGGCAGTGATGCTGTTCCGGTGCATTAGACTCAGCCCTGGGGGTGGCCATTTGCTGTAGGGCCATGCTCAGCCACCCCAAGATGTGAAGGAGGCAGGGCCCCACAGGAAGCAGCCGCCCCTGGGGCTGGGAATCCTGGGTGGGGAGGCCTGCAGAAATAACCCTTCCTGGGGCTGTGGGGAATGCTGGTCATGAAGCTACTAGAATTGGCCTTCCTGCAGGGCCCCCTCTGAATGAAGGGCCCAGGACATGGCCCCTACTGGCTCTGCATGTAACATACCCATCACCATAAGGAAGTACACTTAGCAATGACCTTCTCCCAACTTTATTTACAGTTCTTTAATTCACTTTAGCTAAAAATGGGAAACTAAACTAGATACTCTCTATCACTTTTTTTTTTAAAAGAGGCTTTGCACATGCCTGATACATATTTACTTATACTTTATACTCAAATATATACTTCCATATATTCAAAGTAACCAATATTGAAAATATGAAAGTGGTAAATTGGTGTCAAATAGAAATTGGGTGTGTTCTCGCAAGCTTATTCAAATCAGGCCACTTTCACGCATTACCAGGAAAGTGGGGAAACTTCCATGAATGCAATCATGGCTTTAATCTCAAGGGAATTAGCACATGTGGGAATGTGCTACTCCACTTTTAGACTGCGAGAACACTCATGAGAACACTGCATTCATGGAAGTTTCCCTGCCGTCCTGCTAACGCGTGAACGTGGCCTCAGTATTAGTTATTTGGGAATAGCTGATGAACTCAAAACCATGGTTCTGATGAGTGGTGCAATCCCACTTTCCTTCTCACCTCTTAATCACCCTGATTGTGAGACCAAAAAGTATGGTTTGGTTAAAGTACATTAAGCAGTTCTTAATGCAGGTTGTGAAAGTACACTCTTATACATCCTAGCTTGCTTTGTTTTGGGCCTTTGATATAGCTAACCTGTCAACAATGTGCAAGGCTGTTGGCTTCCAATCCATATGCAGTGACCATAACTTAAAGTTCTAATACATCATTCAGTTAGTTGTAAGTAGAACACTTACAGGGTACGCAGGGAAGTCAGTCCCTGAAAGGTGTCTTCCTTGATTTCTTGAATTTGATTATGCTGCAAAGAACTGGAGAGTGAAGAAACTGTTATTCAAAAGGCTGGATTTCCCCAGAGAGATGCTTTGTGGTCCAATTCTACATATACCCAATTTTCCAAAATAGTGATTTCAATGGGAGTTGAAGGCATTCAGAATATTGCAAGTTGGGATGCAGACAAGAAAAACTGAGGCCAAAGGAGGAGAGAACGAGGTAAGAGGAGAGGCAGACTGGACAGATTCTTGCAAGAAGGTGGTTATGGAAGAAAGAATGGCATTTAACAGGTGGATAGTGGGAGGCACATTTAAAAATAATTTGTGCAAAATGGAGGATCCAAAGTAGAGAGTTAAAGAAAGGAGAATGGCGCAATAAAAACAGGGATGGCTGAGAACAGCATATGAGCAAATGAGAGCAGAGATACTGAGGACAGGATTACATAGAACTTGCAAGGGAAAGCTGAAGAGCTTGAACTGAATCGGGTAAGAGACAGAAAGCCAATGAAGAGATCCGAGAAGGTAAAGTGTCCTCGAGAGAAAGGAAAGGAAGAGGACTTAAGCAATAGCTTTTCTCAGCTTCCTGATTGGTTGCCAGCCAGCATATACGGCTTGTGGATAGCACCAGGAAGCTGGGCAGAACACTGTCCACACACTGTTTCTGGCCTCTGCTCTTGCGTTGTTGCACTGGTCTTGCTCCCTCCTCTTCTAGCCCCCTTCAACCTTGTTCCTTACTCTCTGGTCCCCTTTGCCTTGTCATGCCTCCTTGGTCCCCCCCCCGGACTTAACTCTAACAGCTATGCTCCTATTTCTGCTACTGTGCTGCCCTTCCTGTTCTCCCTCTGGCCTTGTTTCCTGAGTGCCAGCCCTAATCCCAAATTCCCATGTCTGTCCACATCCTAGACGCCCTGCATCCATCGACCTTTGCAGTAAGTCAGACTACAGGATAATACTGTAAAGGTTTTAGGATCTGAGTGAGCATTTTTTTATCATCAAACTTTAACCAAAAGAACTATTGGATGATCTGGTCTCTATATAGCATGGGTCATTAAACACCGAGTTGGGGTGGGGGTTACTTACATGTCTTCCAAAGAAATGCAGCCCTTAAAACTTGGAAGTTCTTTTACATTATTGTAAGACATGTCCCTTAAAAAGAAAGAAAATGGTGAGAACGATTAGCTTAACTCTGTTCTATATAGAACGTTACTTTGCTACTGAAACTAAGTAGAGATAAAAACACAGTATTTCCTGCTATCAAAGCTTTACAGAAAAATCTAGGTCATTCTAAAGAAACAAAAATCTCCAATTTCATGCCTATGCTCTCCAACTGGAATTTTGCTGCAATATTTAGTAGTACTAACATACTGCATTTTATAATATACGCATACTTGTCATTTATTTTTATACATACATATAAAAAAATTCATTTAATTTATTTATTGCGGACCACATGGCCATAACAAAGATAAAACATGTATCGCTGTATTCATATGAAAATATTAATTATGATAAATTACAAAATAAACATCATAAAATTAATTATCTAGCATATAACCTAAATCAAACCAGTAATTTACAACATAAGTCATATCAAGGTAAAACTTCTGCTCGGCTTATAAGCGGGTATGTATAGACCTAACAGCAAAGACCGCGACCAACTTATTTCTTACAAGGTCAGTGTCTCCTAGCAAATAAAGCAATTGTTGGATCCCAGGGCAAGAAGAATCCCAGCCAGAGGCCACCTGCAGCTGCCTACGTTTATAAGTATGCAAAGGGCATTTCAGCATATAATGTGCTAGGTCCTCCACCTCCCTACCGCACAAGCAGATACGCTATTCATATGGGATTTGCTGGTACCTCCCCTTCAATACAGATGTCTGCACAGATTGAAATCTCAGGCTGGTGAAAGCCTTTCTAAGTATGGGATCTGCTAGTTGGTGCATATAATGAGCTCCCCCTCTAGGTGGGATCAAATATTTATAATAAGGGGAGAATCTAGATTTGCTTGCAATGGCCCTCAGATTCGGTCTATCTATATCTGATACACGTTGTTTAAGCAGCTTAACAACAACGCCGCTGGTGTTACTGCAGAAATAGGCCTCTGAGAGGCCTAGAGTCAGGAGACGTGTATTCACCACAGACCACCAGCGGGCCATCCCGCGTTCTTTATCCTGGAGCTTCTCCTGCATAGCCAATGATGTAAGAGAGGCCTCAGGAGCATCGCTCAGTTTCGCCCAAAAGGTCAGCATTCTAATCACTATTTGAGCTGCCAGAGAAGTATTTCCGAGTTCCCGATTTATCAAAGCTGTACTGGATGAGGGAGGAATCGCCAGGAGGCGTCTCCAGAATCCATTTACTACAGCCTCTAGTCCCGCTATTACTTGAAAGTCAAATCCCCATATTGGTGCACCATAGAGCATGCTCGCTGTTATCTTTGCATCCATAAGTATTTTGACAGCTGTAATACTTCGTTGACCATAACGCATGAAAAAACGCTGAACTGCAAGTACTTCCATCTTTATTTTCTGTTTAACTGCACACGTATGAGCTTGCCATGAGCCATTCTAAGTAAAAATTATCCCTAGATATTTGTATGAGCGGATGTCGAATAGTGCCAGTAGGCATCCCTGTCGCACTCCTTGATAGATCTGTACCTGATCTGAAAGGGTACCGTTTGGGTGTACTCTAACTCTCAATGAAGTTTTAGAATATAACGATTTAATGAGACACAGTAATATATATACATATATACACACACATATACATACACACACACACACACACAAAGAAGTGATTGACACTGTTTAGCTGTCAGCCAGCATATAAGACTTGTGGATAGTAAATTATATAAAGATTGCAAAACAAAGCAAAACTTACAAGAACCAAGCTGCATATGCTGCTTTCCTGGATCCTACTTCAGTGCCTTAACTACAAAGGAGATTCCATCTTGTAATTTTACCTGAACCACCTATTTTTTCATAGCCTTGTTTTCAGAAACTACATTGCCCTTTTTACTCTGAAACCTTCCAGACAATTCAACTTGTGAGAGAGCAGTGGAAACTTGTGCCTAAACTACTAAATTTGACACATGTATAGGCAACTGAAGCCACGGGCTATTCAAAGGTGTTAGACAAGCTCATCTATAAATGATGGTATTTGATCTGCCCATAATAGCATAAACTTAAAATGTGGGTAGGGACCCATTCCCAGTGTTTTCCCCATTGTGTAAATGTGGGAAATGCAGTGAACACAGGTCCCTGGATATGGGTAAACAGCCAATGAAGGATGATCAGGATGATTCCACTTACAGAGTCCGAAGGGTTTTTTGCTCTTGACATAGGTTAACAGGAATACTGCTTATCTTGGTGCCTGTAAAAGTCCTGTACAAACCAAAACAAAAATACAGTAGATGAATGTTATTGAAGTATATAGTAGGTCATAAAAACATACACGTATGTAGGTAGATAAGCATACTCAAGTATCCTTGAGATAACAACTATGTTTGTTGTAAGGAGAGTTCTCTGATCCAAAGAGCTTACAATTAAGCTCACAAAGCAAAGCACACTTTTGCAGCTATGTATGCAGAGAGTATCCATTTAGCAAAAGCAAAATCACTGTTATAATAGGGAAAAAGCTTTGATTTAAAAGTGAACATTTGCAAATTTCCACTTTCATAAAACCACTTCAAACATGACAATGAATTAAGCCTCAGTGGTCGACCCACAATAATATATGGCAGTATTATTCAATAACTGCCTTATAGGAAGAAGAAAGGAATTAAAATGGAGTTCACTTATTAGCAGATTGATAGGGAAATACTTACAGACTCTCTAGGTTAACAGTTCCTGTTAAATTAGGAAATGACTGTACCATGCTAGCACCTCGAATGACCCTAAAGAAACAAAGATTAAATGGAAACTACATGACAGGAGGAAGAAAAAGGAGGAAAGGGCATCATCAAATAGAAGCTTTCATTAGAGAGTGCTATACAGTGATCACTTGTCTTCACCAATGAATACTATTTATTAGGGGTGGGACTACCGGATCTACTGGTATCCGATACTGCCGGTATTGGGTGTACCGGCAGTATCGGATTAAACCCGGTAATCCGGGTAAGTTGCCGGATTCCCCCCGTACGATTTTTTTTTTACATTGTGGCCATTCAAATGAATGGCCGCAATGTAAGAAAAAACCACAAACACTTTCCCTCCCCGAGTCCAGGCTGCGCGGGTGGAAGGGGGGACACCCCCCACCCACCCTGCCCAGCCTGGATTTAAACACCAAAAATAATTTCCCCTAAGTTCCCTAGTGTGGGCTCCGGGCCGCCGCCGGCGACCCAGAGCCCACACCAGCACTGCAGCAGCCAGCAAGATGCTATCTTCTCTTTGTGGGGAGCTTAGGACAGTTGATGGCAAAAACGAACTTTATCACCCATTAATTCATTAAAAGGCGAAAAACAGTCCTCTAAGAGAACATAAAAGTACCTCCTACAGAACAAACACAACCACTTGAAGTGTCAGTATGAAGGCACCACTAAAGCATGGCCTCACCCACACACTACCTACATCGTCTTATTGTTCCACACACCTTGCCACCACACAGTTCTTATGCACAACAACTGCATGGAAAGTGGCTCTAGTTTAAAACGTTTGCATATTCATCTCAGTGTAACAAAGCTGTGCACAGACAAACTCTAAACAGCTGAAAGATGGGCAAGACATCAAAATAAATCAGCCTGTGGTTACAAGAGACTGCAAGATGCACCCAAATGGGATCCCAACCTTGCTTCTTAGTTAGGTTCTTCTAGAAGCGTCACTACCTATAATCCCTGAAGATAATACAAATCTTTATAACTGTAGCTCAGATTTTGAAGTTGTCACTTAGTCAAAACTCCCAGACTTTTTGTTATTATTTATTCATTTTAAAGTACCAATACAATTTTCTGAAAAACACAAGCCAAAGGGATGGATCAAGCCATACACACACCCTCTTTTTGTACACTTCCTCTGAAGCATCCTGTGCTAGTCGCTGTCAATAACAGGATACTGTGCTAAATGGAGTGTCGATCTGACCCAGTACATTAACTTCAGTATTATTTGGACCCGGTTACTTTTTCTATGCAAGTTGTTAAAACTCCCTTGAGTCTTTGCACTTTTCATAAACAGCTAACCAAACCCACAAAACTTAACTGCAAATAAAAATTGTATCAAAAGTCACTACTAAAGGCAGCTGTGTTCTGGAGCTACAATGATGCAATTAAGAACTAGGTACTTTAGTATAAATTGTAACAATACTTACAAGGAGTGCAAGTCAGATAAGTTCTGAAATGCCGAGTTCCCCACAAAGGACAGAGGATTGTCATACAGATGTCTGAAAAGATTAAAAACTGGTTACAGTCTATACAATCATGCTATGATTATTAGATTAAAAATGCAGGCATACGGGGGGTGGGAGGGAATGCTTACATAGTTCTCAGTAGTGGGTTTCCTGCAAATGCACCATCAGGGATTACAGAAATGTAATTGCTATGAAATCCCCTAGAAGGATATTGGGAAAAAGTACAAAAAAAAAAAAAAGCTTTAAAAGCATCCCCATTAATTTCAACGAACTCATTTTCTCATGTTTGCGTACATATTCAGGGTCCAATTCTGAAAAAGTTACACAAGTCACAGAGAAGTAGCTTTGGAGAATCAGACCCTCTGCTATTACACAATCGGTAATTAAAATAGGAGTTGCACTATGAAAAGCTACAATTGTGTTGAACTGATTTTTATTTTTTTTAAAAGAACAAAACACACAACACTTATAAACAGTAAATATATAGTTTTGCTACTGGAGGGACTCAAAAGCAGCATCAGAATAGCTGCTGATTAAGATCTATGCTAACAGCTAGTCTGGTTAATTTGCTTAGCTATAGAACTTTAATGTAATTTTCAATAAGCAATCTCTCAAGCTGCTGATTACGCCCTTCTTGTAATTAGAGCATTGCACAGCATAACACAAACCATGTTAGATTACTAAGTAATGAACTGAGTGAGGCACTCCTAAACCCTGGAGTTTTTACAGCTTTTCTTATTTATAGACAAGATAAAGTAAATGGGTAATAGAACATGCAGTAATACTCACAACTCTTTTAGGTTTGGAAGCGCTTTAATGGCTTCAGGGAACTCTACCATGTTGTTATAATTTAAATCCCTAGAAAGAACAGCACCAGCATTATACAGTACTCAGTAGTTAATTATACATTAGCAGAAGCAACAAAATTCAATCAAGGCAAACCCGGGAGAAAAATTAACCAAGAGCTAGTTCATTATTGGAATATGTAATATGTAAAACAGGTTTAGAATCCAACTCTAAGCAAAAAACTTGTGAATTTTTTTCCCCATGCTGTAGGACATTTTAAACTATAAATTACACCTCACGTTAAGATGTTCTATAGGTAGTCAAATCTACACAAGTCCCTCAGACACTGGATGTCTCGACACATTATGGCACCCACAAACAAATGTGCTCCATGGCAACACACATAATGGTGTCCCAAGGCAGAGCAGCTTGAACAAATATTCAAGTTGTTCTGTGTTTTTGTTGCCATCTTATGTGTATGGGTAAAGCATGAGACCGGGCCAGCTGGATACCCCACCCACCCAGGAAGGGTAGGCTTATGTCACAAGTCTTGCATCACCCTGGGACAAGCCAAGGAGCTGTCCACATGGGCAGGCGCCTAGTCCTGCCGCACCCACCACCTGCTGGCCTGCCCACTATCCCACCCCTGCCATGACATAGATGCACAGGAACGGCGAACTACACTCTATGGTGCCGGTGGACCTCGGCATGGGGTAGTACGGCACGGGACCCACATGACGGGAGGTGGCCCATTACCCCACATTGGCCCAGGTGGGGCAACAGTAGCGCATGATGCATCACCAGCCTTCTCAAGCAGATGCGTCGTGTAGCCATCACCCGCCCACCACAGGGTGGAAGAAGGTGAACATCTGGCAGCCATCAGCCTGACGGTCAGCTGCATCACAGGCAAATGTGGGGTAAGGTGATCCAATGTGGGTTAACATCTTGTGTGGCCTTACCGTAGGATGCCACCCTATGAACTCTGATAACCAGGGGGAACCCACTGAGTGGCAGCATAAATAGAAATAAATACATAAAAGCCAACTATTGAAACGGACAAGTCCAAAAGCCCTGCTATTGAAATTGACAATTACAAAAAAGAACCTAGGCACATTGCTGAGTAATCAAGGAAACAGGAACTAGATTGACATCTCAAAGTTCCTGTCTCTGTAGTAGCCTGGCTGACCAATACTCAGAGGCAGAGGGATGTCATTAACCAGATGTTTATTGTGTTTCAGGTTTTCTGTGCATCTGTTGAAAAGTTCCCTGGCAGGACTCTGGGCAGCAAACTCTTGCAAACCCGTGTTCACTCTATGGCTAACTCCTGGGTTTTAAGTGAACGAATGTAACTCTTGCCTCACATTAGGAAGCTGGAATGGTGGCTAGCATCACATGTAGACACAGCCACGGTACTCATCTTTTGTACACTTAATCATGTTTTTCCCCCCTTAGGATGCATTTATGATTAAATTATTATTATTATTAACAACAACAAACATTTATATAGCGCCAGCAGTGTACCTGGCACTTTACAAAGTAATAAAATAGACATGGTCCCTGCCCCTAGGGCTTACAATCTGAGAGACAGGAGCTGGGGGAGAGACATAGGAAGGGGAACAGAGGGAGAGACAAGGGGTCTAACATTCATGAAGATGCGAGGTCTCAAGTGCACGTACTTGGCTTGGTTACGATGAGAATGACAGCAGGTAGGTCCATGTGGCAAGAATAAGGGTAAACAGACCATAGGTATAGGAAATAGTGGCTCAGCAGGATAAAGAGTCAGACAGAGCAGAGCGAAAGAGGTGAGTTTTAAGGAGAGATTTGAAGGTATGAAGGGAAGGGGGCAAGGCGAATGTGGACAGGGAGGGAGTTCCAGGCATGGGGGGCAGCAAGTCAGAAGGGACGAAGGTGCTTAGGGGAGCAGGGAAGGCGTGGAAGGGTGAGAGAAGGGACAGAGGAGACAAATTAGTCTACAGTCTTTTCTATTAGTCCATTAGTTTAGATAGATGCTACATCATCATTAATATTTCAACAGCATCTCTTTCCATTTACATAGAACACACTAGCATTAGTGACTAATCAGAAGCAAGACTTACAGATGTGTTAGTAAAGACAACTATCATAACTAAATAAATCAGGCAAACTTGCCCAGTAAACATTTATTAAGTACGTTGTACGAAGCACTCTCTTTTTAATGCACAAAAATCCAAATCTGCCTCTCTCCATTTTAAGGAAACAGCGTATTTTAAATCAGTTTAATGCCATCTGCTTGTTTTGAAAATATTACGCAGGAGAATGTGAAGAGGCAAAACCTTTTAATTCTTCCTTGGAAATAAGCACTCACTGAAGTCTTCACTTAGAAAAATCAATAAAACTGACTTCCATGAGTGTACTTTCCTGCTAGCTGAGAAGTAGGAGGGTTATTTTAAAAGATTCCTAAATCTGGTTTCAAATTTTTACAACTGCCAATTTGCAATTTTAGCCTAGTAACTAATCATTATAACATTGTATAATCCTTTACAGGTGTCACCCATCCCAAGCCCTAAGTAGATTTTTTTTTGCCTAACAAAATCTGAATTTACAACAGGCCTTGCTAAGGAACAAAAACTGACCTGCATGGAAATACAGAAATTTTGTCCATGCAGCTATAAGTAAACATTTTTTTAAAACGGACATAGAATTTTGTTTCAGACAGCTCAAAACACTTGCAAACCCAGTGTGATGTAGTGGCTAAGTGTACAGTACCTGGACCAGGAATTAAGGCTCCGGTTCAAGTCTTGCCTTAGCCAGTAACTCACCAGGTGACCTTCAGCCAGTCACAATATTCTCTCAGCCTAACCTACCTCACAGGGTTGTTGTGAGGATTAACGGTTGTGTTAAATTGTTCTCTGTAAAGCACTCTGAGTGCTATGGCAGGGGCGTGCTATATAAAAGTTATTATTTTATTTATTTATCCATTGACATTCGTGCCCAACTATTGCAACAACTAAAGCAACTAGTATCCCCAAAGTCAACATTAGCATGGCTTTGCAACACCAGGAATTAATCATGGCATTGTAATTTTATAGTTAGGACAATATGAGCAAATCTTTTCAAAAGTCTGTGGTGCTAGACCTGCAACTTTCCAAGAAGTCAAATTTATTGCTATATGCCTTTAGATCTCTGTAGAAAGGGTACTCACAAAGTTTCTAGGTTGTCCAGTCCATCAAAGCAGTGTTGGCCAATTGTTTTTATTTTATTGTTGTGGAGATGCCTACAAAAGATGGCAATATCAGCAAACAATTAATATCAAGTAGAATTAAAAAGTTATCATAAATTGTTTTTGCTTAACAGTTAAAATGTAAAATGTTTTGGGAAAGCCACAGTGGTCTAGAGTGGAGCAGCTGTGTTGGGAGTGACAAGAAACAGTAGTTAAGGTGGTACCTTTTATTGATCCTACTTCTGCTGGTGAGAGTATGCCAGCTTCAGCGTTTCAAAGAGTTCTTTTGCAGGCACCTTGCTAGCATCTAGTTTGAAGAAGTGCTGTGAGAACCAGCAGTCAGAAGTAGCTCTTAGAAGAAATGATATCTTAACAGGGAGCCATGTTCACTGAGTTTTTCCCATTGGCAATAATGGGGAAAAGGCAGTGAACGCAGGTCTTCAATCTTAACCAATTTGTTCCTTAGGAAAACCACTACGATGGAGCAAAGGGAAGTGATGTTGTACAAAGTAATGCTTCTTCTAGTATACATGACAACTAGATACGTCGGGTGTAGTCAAGTTTACTGATTTGGGGCCCCTACTATGGCAAAGGTGCAGTTGATTTGAAGGTATTGAGCAAGGCCCTCAGACTATGGCTAAGTCGTCAGAAGAATTATAAAAGGAAATGGTGTTGACTATACTCAAAGGAAAAGCCCGCAATTTTTTTAAAAAATGTGGAAAAGTAATTAAAAAAACAAAAAAACCTTTGAAACATTTTAACCAGCTCCACAGCTGCTTCAAGAACCAAGAACTGAAGTTCTTTGAAGCACAATTTTTGACCAAGTTTTTAAACAAGAAACCAAAATACTACAACTTTGGACAGCTGTAGTGGAAATCTTTGCCCTGGAAACATGGAAATGGAAACAGCTATAAACATCTAAGCATACAAGACTTCATCTTGATGATGTTGCCATATTTAGCATCCATGACTTAAACAAACAAACAGAAGTTGTCGATTTTCAAGGATAATCATATTAAATAGACACTACAGAAAGTCACAATCATGGCACTTTTGATGTTTTTGTAGCAGGCTTATATATATATATATATATATATATATATATATATATGACAGTAGGACAGCCTGCAATACGTCGGACACAATGATTAACTAGTAGAGCAAACTCTGTTGCAATCCTAAGTGATTCAAATCCTTGCTCTGAAGGCTCCGACTAGGTTGTGAAATGAAAACCTGCAAAAATACTTACAGGACAACGAGGCTTGAAAGGTTTGTAAATGCGAAGTCAGGAATGTGCGTTATTTTGTTGAGAGCTAGAGTTAAGGCCTGCAAGGATGGAAGGTTGCTGAGAGGATGAATGGGGACTTCAGTCAAGCTATTGTCATCTAACCACAGGTGACGTAGTTGAACGAGGCCCTCGAAACTGTCTTCTGGGACTGCAGTAATGTGGTTAGCATCTAAGCGCCTAAAGGAAAAAAGTCTAGTTGGAGTTAAGATCATAGGTGTCACCAAATGTAGTTTTGGTGACAGTTTTCAGAGACAACTTAAATCAGATGCAACATTTTCACAAGTCAAACAAATCATGAAACAATAATTCAAATAGAAAAAAAAGATTCCTAATCGGCTATTTTTAATCAAGTAATGCAATTTTAAAAATGAAAATCAGATTTAAAGAGTGCAAACAGCCAAGAATTATATTCAAGCCTTCACTATAAACAGCTCTATTAATCTCTCCTACTGGAACAAATTTACAGTAAGATTTCAAAGCAATACATCCCATTACAGGTGCACTGTTATCTCAACAGTCCAAGATTATCTTCATCACTGCTTTGTAAATGGCATTAGATACCATTAGAAATGTTGTTAGACTGCAAATCTCTCAAATGACTAATCACAGGGAATAAGATTATTAAAAATGTTCCTGAACCTCCTGTCAGAGCTATGAATCATGCTGGGATATAAAAGCTTGGATCATCAACTAAATGCGAGAGGTTTCTTTCTTTCTGGCAATCACTTCTAACGTCTTCCAGAAAAATAATAATAAAAGTTAACACTATCAGTGTCAAATATCTTGCACAGGATTAAGTTTACTACCCTATTTTTCCTCCAAACTAAACTCTGGATCATGGATATTAGCATCTCTATATGGAAAATGACTCATCCATCTTATACAAAGAATGGCAAAGTAGTTATAACAATTAGTTCTGCTTAAATTACCAAATCACCCAAGCTATTGGGTTTCAAAAAATTCCTTTAGGTCTCAGGGAGTTTTAAGTGAGGACTTCACACCTGGAAAACTTAGAGACTGAGTGTCTGTCATAAATTTGAGGCTCCAGATCTGGTGAACTCGCTTTAGAAGATGCAACTGTCAGAGAACATTTCTCCAATGAAAACTGAAAAAATGGTACTATTATTTACCCAACGCCTTATGTCTAAAAGGTGTTTATAAATTAGACAAATAGCCTGCTGGAGTCCATGCAGCCCACACTCACATTTCAGCATGTAGAGCTAATAAACAGGCAGCTGCCAGTCTGTATTTCATGTGCTGAGGGTAGTTGCCACAGGTGGGACTACTTAGCGTTTTCCCTCTCCCCAAACGTGTTTCGGACAGAAAGGCGGGTCACAGTCAGAGAAGGCTCGTTCACTGGTTGTGACCTTCCCACCCTTTCCATTGCACTCTCCTCTTGTAGCAGTGCTTGTGTGCTCTGGTGGCTGCAAGAGGATAAGGTGTTTCTTGCACTCCCACTCTCTACTTTCTCTTCTTGCAGTTGCTTCACAGCAGATTGCTCTCTCGCAGTCACCTGAGCACGCGATTAGCTGTGAAGTGGCTACGAGAGAGGAGAGAGTGGGGGGTGCAAGAAGGAGCTTCTCCTCTTGCCCCCGCTCTCTTCTTGTGCAGTCACTTCACAGCTGCTCTCTCTCTAGCAGCCATGCTAGGCGTATCTCTACACTGCTGGTGGACCTGGATGCGAATCAGAACCTAGCATTGTATATGTATTGTCTTTCTCTATGTGCATCACCTTGCACTTATCAAGACTAGCTTTCATGTACCGTTTTATTACCCATTCACCTAGTCATGCAAGATCCCTATGTAGTTTCTCAGAGTCTGTCTGGGTCTTAACTATCTTGAATAGTTTTGTCTTCTGCAAATGTAGCCACCTCACTCTTTACTCCCTTTTTCCAGATCATTAATGAATATGTTAAACAATACAGGTCCCAGTAATGACCCCTGAAGCACCTCGCTGTTTACCGCTCACCAGCTTGAAAAATGGCCATTTACTCCTACCCTTTGTTTCCTATCTTTTTACCAGCTACCAATCCATGACAGGACTTCCTCTTATCCCATGACTACTTAGGGTACAGCCAGACAAGCTCAGCTGGGACTGATCCCTGCATGCCCTGGAGTGGACAATTTCAGCCACCACAATGCAGGGCCAAGCACGGAAAACAGGGCAAATAGTCTGCCTCCCATGAGGAAACTGGGTTGGTGGGGTGCTGTCAGCCATCCCACTATGCCCTGGGGTGGGTCGAGGTGCCAGCCACACATTTAGGTGCATAGCCCCACCCCGCCCCACCCCCCTTCCCCTAGCCCATGCACGATTCCACCCCCAGCCATGACGTGGCACATAGGAATGGAGACAACGCCTGCTGTTCAAAGCCCAGGGCAGATGGGGACCAGGACCAGCAGCAGTGCGCTAACATAATTTGGACAGCCTTAGCCCACTTTGTGTAAGGCTGCTACGCCTTACGTCATCTGTCTTTTTTGGAAGACACCAGGCATAGTAGCCAGCTGCCTACCTTGGGACAAGGTGAACATCTGGAGGCTGTCGAGCACGAGTCACTGCATCTTATGGTAACAGTGCCCAAATCAAGGTAAGGCAGCCCAAATCGCAGTAACATCTCATGTGGCTGTCCCCTTAATGTGTTCAGGAGTCTCTGGTGAGGAACTTTGTCAAAAAGATTTTGTCAATATACTTAGTAATTCTGTTTTTAACAAATGGTGTCCACCCGTTTGCCTGGTACTGATGTCGTTAGGCTACCGGTCTGTAGTTTCCAGGGTCACCTGTAGAGCTCTTCTTAGAAACTCTGGTTACGCACAGATGAGGATTTTAGCGATAAATTTCATATTACTTATAGTTCAGCAATTTCAAATTCGAGTTCTTTAAGTACCCCCGGGTGTTTAAATTGTCAACATGCAATAAAACCTCATCTGGTGTGATTTCCTCAGATCCTACACCAGAACTATTTTTTGTTGGTGAGGACATCACCCCAACATCCACTACAGTAAAAACTGATGCAAAGAACGGATTTAGTTTCTCAGCAACGGCCTTGTCATCTTGCCAAATTGTAGAAACACATCCCAGAGATCACTGCATTTGTAAAACAGATGACCAAATCCAGACTAACTGCTTGACACATCTGAACATTGAATTTGGACAAAAGGCAGGCCAGTTAAAATATCCTAGGCTCTAGTGAAAGGGGCAGGGTTTGAAAGCTTGCGTTTAAGTAACTGATCTGTGGATGCAAGACATTTAACACTACAAGGTTTCATATTCATCTGGGCATGCCCTAATCTCAGCTTACTTACCCTGAGCTCAGTGCTTTGGTATAGGAACTGGATCCAATGGGGTTGGGGTGAGGGCAGATCTAGGAATTGCAAAGAAGCCGCATAAGAACTTTCCTGAGATTCCCCACCCCTACTTTATAGTGTATTGGGGGTGGGGAGGATTACAGGAGGATCTTACCAGACTGGGCATCTTAATGGCAGTGGAAATTTAATATTGACAAGTGCAAAGTTATGCACATAGGGAAAAATAATCCAAACAATACGTACACAAACTGAAAAGATGACAGAGGGGATATGATCGAAGTTTACTCATTCCACACCACTTGTGATTTTATAAGTAGGGAATGCTTATTTACCCTGTCAAATAGTACTAGAACTAGGGGACACTATGAAACTAACTGGTGGTAGACTTGAATAAAAATATACTTTTTATTTGTTTTTAATACATAATTAACTTGTGGAATTTTTTTAATGATGATGATGTGATCATGGCCAGTAGCATAGCTGGGTTTACAAAAGAATTGGGTAAGTTTTTGGAGACCTGACGCGGCGGTGGCAGCAAAAGACCCAGGAGCAAAGATGCCGCAGTGAAGAGGAGCCTGCTGCTGGAAGTAGCACCGGTGTGAATGGGGTTCTGCTGCGTCTTTGCTCGTGGATGACCGGGCGCAAAATCCAGGTTTGTCTCCCTGCTCCCCGGTGGCTCTTGCACCCTGGGTGATGAGAGCCCAGAGCCACCGCCTCAGCCTCACAAGCAGCAACAAGCTGCCTCCTCCTTCTCACTCTACTTCAATCTCCCCCTGCCAGGGTGAACTGCAGCCGCTGGCTTGAGCTCCCAGCCCTCCCACTCCTTGCTCTCCCCAAGCTGCTCCCAGCCAGGTCACACAGTGGGACACTCACGGGGGGGGG
>QEPC01000105.1:305507-328032 GCA_003113815.1 Sphenodon punctatus
CGATACTCTCTCTATATGTCTCTATAGGCACACTTGGCTTTATAGCAATCTTGGTCAAACCAGGGGTTGAATCCCCACGGTTTGCCCCTTTTCTTCTGAACATAATGGGATTCCCAAAAAATTTTTATAGACCCACTCAGCTTGTTATAAGCCTCAATTATTTGCTCCAGGTTGGATAGATCCAGGATTTGATCATGAAGAAGACTAACCTCCTCATTCCCCATGCACTGCAAAAAGGGAAATGCTGATATCTGGTCCCACTTTAACGTAGGTAAATGTACTGTATTTGCAAAAACACTAGAATCCACCACAGATGGCATCACTAAATATCTACTTAACTTACATGGTGACCAAAGGGTCACCTCCAATGGCAAATGATCACTACTAAGGAAAGTTCCCACCACAACATCCTTAAGGATGTCTAGCACATTGGGAGTTACCAACCCCAAATCTATTATGCTTGAGCCCCTAGGGCCCGGAGACTACCAAATAAATAAATAAACAAATAATCTTTATTTTTATATAGCACGCCCCGGCCATGGCACTCGGAGCACTTGACATACAACAAATATAAGAGACAGGGAATATCTGGCTTGGCAGCAGCACGTTTAACTACGGTTAATCACAAGTATATGAGTGAGCAATCTGGTGTGGCTGCAAAAAAGGCTAATGAATTTTTAGCCTACTTTAGCAGAATCGCTGGTTCCAGGTCATGTAAAGTAATAATTCCACTCCGTTCTACACTGGTGAGACCTCACGTAGAGTACTGCGTCCAGTTTCAGGCACCACATTTTAAGGATATTGACAAACATTCGAGTGGGTTCACAAAAGGACAACTAAGATGATAAAGTGACTGGAAAGTCTTAGGGGGAAAGGCTGAAGGAACCGGGTACATTTAGCATGAAGTATAGAAGTTTAAGGGGACATAAAATAGCAGTCTTCAAATGTCTAAAGGGCTGTCACAAAGAAGATGGCGAGGAGGAGTTCTCCATTGCCACAGAAGGCAGGACTTAAAATAATGGGCTCAAATTACAGAAAGCTAGACTTTGGTTAGGTATCAGAAAAAAAACTCCTAACAGCAAGAGTTGTTCAAGAATGGAACATGCTGCCTAGAGAGGTTTTAGGCACTCTGTTGCTGGAGGTTTTCCAAGAGATGCTGGACAACCATTTGTCAGGGATATTGTAGCTGTAGATTTCCTAGATCAAAGCAAGCACAATTCTAACTCTACAGTTCCAAACTTAGGGTCAGAGTTCCACAGCATCTACATGGGAGCACACAGGTAAAGAGCTTGGGACCCCCCCATGCTAGGCACTTCTGTAATACAAATAAAAATAATTATGGATGTCACAATTTATTCAGAACAAGAGGGAAATAATTCGTTCTCCAATGCCCAGAGCTACTCACGTGGCTGAGTGCATGCTTTCCATGGATAAAAGGTCCCAGGTTCAATGGTTGGTATCTCTGATTCAGGATCTCTAGTAGCACACCTGGGTGAGGTCTCTGCTGGAGACCCTGGAGAGCTGGATTTGAAACCCTGCTTCCGTGTCAGGATCTGACTCGGTTAGGCAGCTCTGTATATCCTTGTAACTACTTTGGAATGTCTTCTTTCCTATGCTTTTCCTGTATTTTCTGACATTTAGTCTATTTCCTGGTAATTAACTGGTGTGTGGTCCAATCTTTGTTGAGCTGCTAATACTTGTGATACTAGATGTTTTATTTAGGTGAGCAATAAGAAAATGCACAACACCTGGTAATCTCTAACTGCCAACAAATGAGTCAAATTACAATAAGGGATTTTTTCAGGCAAAATATTTGCTTCCTTATTTGCTTTTCTATTAGGCTAAGGATGCCTGTATGTATTGTATATTACAATGGGAGCATTTGTACCCATATAGTAAAAAACAATCCAATAACGTTACCAGCATATGAATAAGTTACAAACACTTTTCCAGTTAGTATGTGAAAACACTGAACACATTGTTTCCAGAAAGGTTAGGAAAGGGGTGATGCAAGCCTACCAACTAGTATGTTTTTTTGTTTTTTCTACATTTCTACCCCGCCCCTCCTGAGAACAGCTCGGGGCGGCTTCCAACAATAAAAATATATATAAAATACATATAAAACAATTTAAAACACATCAAAAATACAATCTAGGTATTAAAACAGGGCCCAGAAAAACATTAAAACAATGAATAGGGTAGGAAAGATAAAAACCCACTAACCCCCCCTCCCCCCCCTCCCCAAAGGTCTGGGCGAACAGCCAGTTTTTACAATTTCGCCGGAATGACAACAGGCTTGGAGCCAGGCGAGCATCCTCCGGAAGGGAGTTCCAAAGGCGCAGCCCGGCCACCGAGAATGCCCTCTCCATTGTGGCCCCCCGCTTAACACGGGGGACCTCCAGGAAGGTACCCCCGGCAGACTGAAGAGCCACTCTGGGGCACGGAGGGCGAGGCGGTCCCTGAGGTACGAGGGACCCAGATCATGAAGGGCCTTATAGATCAACACCAAAACCTTGAACCTAGCTCGGCACGCTATTGGCAACCAGTGCAGAGTCCAGAGCACAGGTGTAATGTGCTCCCGACGACCCGTCCCCGAAAGGAGACGGGCCGCCTCATTCTGCACTAGCTGCAGCCTCCGAACCAGGAACAAGGGAAGCCCCACGTAGAGCGCGTTGCAGTAGTCTAACCTCGAGGTGACGAAGGCATGGATGAGGGAGGCCAGGTCCAGGCTGGAGACGAACGGACGCAGCCTCCGCACCAGATGCAACTGGCGAAAAGCAGCCTTTGCGACTGCCTCCACCTGCCGCTCCAGGCGGAGATCTGCATCCAATATCACCCCCCACACTCCGGACCTGCTCAGCTATAGGAGGGCGAACCCCCCCAATCAGGGGGGTCACTACCTCCCTCGCTCTCCCCACCAACATCACCTCCATCTTATCGGGGTTGAGCTTCAGTCTGCTCTGCCACATCCATTCCGCCACGGCCTCCAAACACTGGGATAGCAATGAGACAGCAGGATCTGGGTCAGTTGAAAAAGAGAGGTACAGCTGAGTATCATCAGCATATTGGTGACATCGCACCCCGAACCCTCTCACGACCTCCCCCAATGTTAGATTGCTAAAGAAATTGTAAAATACTGTTTTGCTCATCTCGGCTCTCTATCCCTTTGTGAAATGGACTGCCCTAGACATTTTTCTGTCTCCAATCTAAATCTGTCTACAAATGAAGCGATTACCTTGTACACCCCTGATGAGAAGACAATCTGCTTTTTAGGTTTCCAACTCACCTGGCAAAAAATGTTGCATTTGTATTGATTTTAAAAAATTGGGAAATATCGGCTTATTGCGAGAGGAATGGGGGAGGAGGGGAATTATAGTAATCATGAGCAGATATCAACATCCGGGCACTACCGTAAGAAGCAAAAGAAGAAAAGGAGGCCATTATTATTTGTGTGAAATTGCTCCACACATCATCGTTTGGGATACTGGGAGCACAAGAGGAACAAACTTTGCCAACATGGCTTAAGCAGTCATGACCAGAATCGATCAGAATGGCAGCTATAAACCATGAACCTATCAGGTCTGAAGTCCAATAAACTGGATTACTCTCAGATGAGCAGGTAGGGTATACAGCAAATCTCTGACACTGAAGACACTTATGTAAAAGCTCAAACCACACCTTCATTTTTTTCATTAACATCCAAAGAACCCCATCAAGATAGAGGTCACATTAAGCTGCTATACAGATATTAGAGGATACCATATACATTCAAAAAATGTACTGTCTGCAGTCATTCAAAACACAAAACTCTCTCTCTTCAACCTACATACTACCACAAGAAAACAAAGGACTGCCCTAAAGATCAACACGTTTTTTTATTCTTTTCTAATTTATTTTAAAGTGCACACATTTTAAGCAATGATTACCTATACAGGCCTTGATCTCAAAAACTGCTGTTACCACGCATGCAACTGCTAAGTCCAATATAGTAGGGTAAAAAAGAAGGGTGAAGTTGTCACCCCATGGGAAACTCATAGCCGAAAGCAACAATAATGTGCATGTAGCTGCCATATTGGAATCCACATTGCAGCCCCCACTAGGGCTAGAAAATTAATTTCAATGACAAAATCAACAGTGTATAAACCAAGATCATAACATTTCCTTTGTGGTAACCATACTGGATTCCAAGATGGCTGCTACAAATTTACAGTTTTGTTCCTTATTCGATACCCAAAAAGCATATATTGATAAACGAATTCATTGTGTGGTTGCCCATTTCAAGCAAAGGATTAGATTATGATGTCGTTGACCACGTTTCCAGTAGCATATCTGTTGCATTCAGGAACGATGACTGCGAAATGGAAAGGAATGTGGTGAAAGAAATATTAGTGCATCTCACAACGATTGTCACTTTACTTCAAGAATTTGTGGAAGAACACTCCCATCAAGGTGCGTTCAAGTGCTGGATGAACTATTTGGAAAGTAGTCAATACTCTCTTGTGCTTCATCAGAGGTGAACTTGAAGGAAACTTGCATGAGCATGTACGTGCATTTGAAGAAATGCTTCCACTGATAGCTGTGCATGATCATACAAGATGGGGTCTGGTATATCTTGACTGTATGAAGAATTTAGCGAATTTTGCTCCTATGGTGTGTACTAAATTTGTGGAAGGAGGATTCGGAATCAGGACAGCAAATCTTCCATCTGTAAATATTTCAACCAACCAGGCAATACGGCACATTAAACACAGCTTGCAAAATTGCTAGTGGCATAGTAAACGTAACATGCAATGAATCAGCTAGACAACAATAGAAGTTGAACTACAATGAAAGAGGTTACCTTATTGAGACAGTAAAAGGAATGTTTGGGGATCAAAACAACATCTAGCTCATAACTAAGACAAAGGACGCAACTGAAACGAGATTTCAATTTTGTCAAGTTGCTACAGGAGCAGTTTGAAAGGTTCCACTTGTGTAACATTTCCAATGATGAGCAGTTATGTATTTTTGTGGGAGATATTGTACCGGAAGATATTGTTAGACATTCTGAATGCACGTGACAAAGGTAGAGAAATCATGACCACCATTATCCAGAAACATCTTACTGTAAATGCTACTGAGAGCTTCTATGCAAATGTACCCCAAAACAAAATGGGACAGCGCAGAAAAATGAAACGTATGCAAAATACAAAGGACATCCAACAAAGGCTACTCGCAGCAGTTGTAGCAGGTAGAAGGTTTGACATGCACTCTCTAACAAAAAAGCTACTACATCCACAACCACACTCCCTTCTATAAGGGTCAGAGGTTGCGAAGAACGGAGCCCTTGGGCAGCGGCTGAAGGGCGCAGGCCATTTGGTGGACATTAGGGGGCAGAGAAGGGCTGGGAGCTTACTCGGAGGCTAAACTGGTAACGCCACAGTGTAATTTTGTGGAACCCTAAGGTTCCCCTGAGGAAGGGTGCATAACCCAAAACGCGTAGTGTTTGATCAGTCTTGATATATAATTTTTGTGTATAAGTTTTTACACATTGTTGTTTTTAGATTGTATGGAGATATTACCTCATCTATAGATAAGATAAAGACATACATAAATTTGTGTCCTTAATAAATATATATTATATATATATATATAATACATTTTTGCTTGTGGATGTAGTAACTTAGCAGCTGTCTGGATCTGTCTGCATTGGTGGAGCGGGGCCCAGAAGAGAGATTGGCCTTGGTCCATCGGGTCTAACCGGAGGCTTTGCCTGCTTCTTATTGCTGTGGAACTCCCTTTGTGAGTGGGGCTGTAGCAGCTGTGATCTCCTACCTCCATATCTCATTGTTTTTATCATTTGTGGGAGTCTAAGGGGTGCCTCGGAATTGTGCAACTGGGGGAGAAAGAGCGCGCAACTTGAGTGTACTGATTTTATCACTGCATGAGCTGCGACTAGGTACTAGAAACTGCACCTTTGCAAATTTTTGCCCACAGGAGCCATAGACATTTGCCCAAAAGTGCTCCTTCAAAAGCCTCTGGACCTGCCCTGTTTATTGGGATTTACCTTGGCAAATACCTTTGGGAAGGGTGCTGACAAAAAGTGCTCACACTGCTGGACTGGATTAGGTTTTCTTCTTTCTGTTTTATTGTAAGGTTAAATCCATGTTATATATTTTTAGTTATTGGTTATATTTATTTTGTTGGGTTTCATTTTGACTTATTGGGATGTAATGCAATTTTATAATTGCATTTGTGCCTTTCTTATTGTATGCTCAATTCCTATGTAGTGGTGTGGGGTTTTTTTGTTTGCTTTTTTTTCTTAGCAAACCAGACAGCCAGTTGCTTGGACTCTACAATACATAGGTGAGCATGCTTGTTGAACTGCGAGAGAAGAAATTCATATAGAGTGCACTTCAGAAAGAAATTTTCAAGACTGTATGCAACTCCTCATTTGTGAATCTTGCAGGTTCTTTTTGAATGGGACACCATTATATATTTAAACGATACCCCAGAGGAAGGGTGCATAACCCAAAATGCGTAGGGTTTGAACATTGCGTGATTTCAGACATTACATTTCCGGGATTCACCACAGTCAACCACAGTCAAACGCCGGGGGTGGTGAAAGAGCCGTGCACATCTGTTCGCTCGCATCCAGATGTTCACCACAGTTCTAACCACGCTTCATGAGGTCGGGGCAGGAGGAGGTCCAGAAGTGTGGTGAATGGCCACCACGGCAGGGGTGAATGAAAAGTAACTTCTGAACGGAAACCCCCGGCCACGGTGAACAGAAATGAACACGGGCCGTGGTGACGGAACACAGTGTCGCTGCTAGACAACCAACAACAAGCGGAACATGGAGGGAGTTTTAAAGGGCTGGAAGCAGCAGGGGAACGTGGCGGTGTAGTAGATGAAGAGGAGGGAGGAGGACACGGAGCGGAGGATGGAAAGAGGGTGAGGAGGAGGAGGCGCAGCAGCAGCTGCAACAGCAACAGCAGGAGGGGTAACCCGGACCAGAGGGGGAAACCCAGCAGCTCACGGTGCCTCCCCAGAAGAGGTTAAGGGGCGCAGCTGGGGACGGGTGAGTCGGAGAAGGGGACAGGTGGGGCACATGACGGAGGAAGGGAGGGAAAACAGCTGACAGGAGCATAACCAGCATCCCCCACTGTACCCCCAAATAGACCAGCAAGAGGGCACACGCCCAGGAGGAACCCGAGGCCAGAAGGAGCCAAGGGCAGGCAGAGGCGGGTGCTGAGGAGGAGGAGGTGGAGGTGGAGGCAGAGCTGGCTGTCAATGCCAGAAACAAGCAGGTGTTCACCCAGATAGCCACGGAGATGGGGGAGGCAGGATATGACCGTACGCGCATACAGTGCTGGACAAAAATAAAGGAGCTAAAATGGGCTTCAAGGACATCGCAGACAACAACCGGAGCTCAGGGCAGGCGACACGTGCCTTCCCCTTCATGGATGTGCTAAGCTGGGTGCTTCACCAAAAGGGCTCCATAATTGTCCGGTGCCCAGTAGGAGGGGATGCCCGAGAGGAGCGGCCCGCCCAGGATGACCCCCCCCCTCCCTTGCAGCCGAAGGTACCAACACAGGCCCAGCCGCTGGCCACCTACACCAGGGATGAGATGCCCAGCACCTCCGGCACATGCCCCCGACGCTCCCCCAGACCTACATCAGGGGAGCCGACACACGCCCCTGATGACTCCAATGAGGTGGAGGAGGAGGCGACGGTAACCCTGACCCTCGCGCCCTGCAGACCAGGAGGACACCAGCCCCAGCGACCGGCCGGTGTCGGAGGGAACAGACACTGAGGAAGCAGGTAAGGGAAGCGCATAGCAATCACTCAGAGCACCTAGACAGGAGGGGGGCAAGGCGGGACTGCTCCACACCGTGGTGACTGATTCCTACCTCTCTCCACAGAGTCACAACGAACATGGGAGTGCAGAGGCCAGGGCCGCCCATACCACCAGCCCAACGAATGCGGGAACACCGGGTGCGGGCGCGTAGGCGTAGGGAGGATCTCGCACAGGGGCTCATCAATACCAGCACCAGGCAGAAGGAGGAGATGCTGGCGGCTGTGAACCGGCTGGAGGAGGGAACAACGAGGGCACTCCAACAGGTGGAGAGGAGGGACAGGGCGCTGGTGGCTGAAATGAGGAAGGACAGGCGGCTGCTGCACCGGGACCTGAATAGACAGCTGGAGGCACTCCAGGCCCACTCAGACCGGCAGGATCGCCAGTCCGAGGAGTTGTCCAGAAAGCTCGACCGCTCGCTGGAGCAGGGCACGTCCCTCCTCCTGCAAGCTGGGGCTTTGAGTCCCTTCATAATGGCAGCAGCCCCGCCGGGGGCCATACCAGCGGCCGGACATCTGCCCTCCCCACCCGTCGCACCGCTAGCCCTGCAAGCGCTGCAACACCCTCCTCCACCACAGGGACCGCAGATCCGGGGACCCATTCCCTCACAGCACAGCCGCCAGCACACAGACAGCCTGGGCCAAAGACAGCTACCGCCAACACGGGGGGGGCAGGGGGCACATGGGGGTTCCAGGGGCAGCGTACCGATAGTAGGTACTATTACCTCCGACGAGGGGGGATTCGGTTGCCACAGTAATCTCTGTAGGGAGGGGGAGTGGCAGGCCAAGGAGCTCCAGGGGATGGGGATGGGCCAGGGCAGGGCGGCCTAAGGGACAGTAAACATAGGGGACAACTCACTCCAAAGGGGGGGTGGGAGGTGGGACTAAGTGTTTGGTGGGCAGTAGGGGGGTGGGGGAGGGGTACAGGGGGGATGGGGGGGTTGGGACTGGTGGGTACACTGTCACATGGGTGTTCCGGTTATATATGTGGTTATGTGGGAGCACAATAATAAATACTGCATTCAACTGTCTAGCGTCAGTAGCTTTATTCAATGCAGGCAAGGTGCTACAGCATCCGCTGCGTGGCTGCATGCACTGTTTGGTCGTCAGGACGAGGGTTCACAGCGACGAGGGCAACAGAGACAGGCCACGTGCTCCTATGATGGTCCCCGCTGAATACCCCAGCTGTCCGGCTAGGCAGCGCCAACACGGCTTGAGGTCACCGAAGGCCCTCTTGACCATGATGTGTGCAGTGCTAAGGCGTGTGTAGTAACGATGCTGGTGGGCGCAGTGCCCCTTTCCGAAGGGCTTGCACACCTTTTCCTCTGTCCCCTGTATTGGGGAACCATCACGTTCGGTGTCGGGGGATGGAGGTTCCCTTTGATGTCGGTGAGAACCCCGGTAGCGTATGCTGTTCGCCATTCGGGGTGCCCTGTGCAGGCTCCCACCCACCCCTACCCCCCTGGGATTGGGGGGGTATGTTCCTGGTTCTGTGGGTCTCCATGTGCATGCCCTTGATGGCGTTCCTGTATCATCTGTCATGTGTGTATGCGTGGGGCTGTCCGGCCTTGGATGTCGGCAGCTGTGCACTGTCCACTCCCTTCGCCTCTCTCCACAGTGGGCCCATTATTCCCTGGCTGCCTTTATCATTTAGGCTTGACGGCCCCCGTTCCGACTGTGCAGCCCCCCCACCCCGCATCCCATGTGGCCCCTACGATTCAGAACCTCCGTGATCTGAACCATGGCAGCAGCATCTCAGCCAAGGGTCCTGCTCGGCGGCTCCAGGGGCTCTGTCCGGTGCTGAACCGCCTGTGAGAACATGGCCCTTTGCGATCTGTGGCATTCGCTCATCGTTCAGCACTGCCTTTGCTCCTTGCCCACCCAGTCGGATGCCTATCGTTGCT
This sequence comes from Sphenodon punctatus, assembly GCA_003113815.1. NCBI lineage: Eukaryota > Metazoa > Chordata > Lepidosauria > Sphenodontia > Sphenodontidae > Sphenodon > Sphenodon punctatus. The sequence goes on from QEPC01000105.1 coordinate 315,248, forward strand.
TGAGTTATGGAATGCTTCGCTTTGGCTATGTTGTGACTGGTGATGAATGCCGCGTGCATTGTGAGGAGGTGGGGCTCATCCGCCCACCGTCCACTCTGTGGGGCCTTGCGGCGTGGAGTCCCACCAAGACAGCCTCCGCACTGTGCGTGTGCGCCTTCCCAGGATATGCGACCTGCCTAAATGAGGGTGGCCCAGCCGTGTCCGTGTCCTACTTCATCAGCGTGCAGGGTGCGCGTGGGTGCTCCCGCGGGGCTGCCTACTACCGTCTGCTGGAGTTGTTCCACCTGCCCAGGCCTCCAGCTGCTGATTATGGCATACCTCCCCCCTTTGGTCGGAGCTGGCGGCCCTGTTGGAGGTTTGCAGCTGCTCTGATGTGCAACTCGGAATGAGCTGTGCGGATCCCTTCAAGTCCTTCTACCTGATCTGCTTCCACATGGCCGCCTGGGGCTTCTGCCAGGGTCTGTGGCAATGGCGCCACTATGTGCACCTGTTGACTTTACAGCCACCAGCATCCGATGGTAGCCCCGGCAGCAGTGTCTAGGGAGCGACAGCCACTCCTGGCTGCCGTGTGCCTTCTCTGCGCTTTCCTTCTGCATAGGGCCTGTGTGTTCTGGCCACTGCCTTATGTCACCTTGTGGACTGCTGGACCCCCTGTGACCTGGCTCGGCATGTCTATCGCCCTATCACCTTGGTTTTGCGTCCTACGCTCCGGAACCCTTCGAGTGGCATCCTGTGGACTTGTCGCTGGGAGCCCCACGTCTCCGAGAGCGGTCTCCCCCACCCTTGTGCCCAGCACCTGGACCTGTTTGCCACGGTCTGGGGGGGATGGGGATGCTCCCTCGCCTTGGTGGCCCCCTCCCATGCTTAGGGCCCGCGCTGTCCTTGTGGTGTCCCTGCTCGGTTAACCTCTCGCTCCCGCGCTGTATACTTTATTGCTGGCCCATAGCAGCTTGTGCACACAATAAATGCCTGCTGTGCTTCACTGTGCCTGTGCTGCCTCCTTGCTGTTGTGGCTGCCTGGGTCCCCCTTCCACTTGCCCTTGTACCCCAGGCCCCTCTCCCCCTGGTGCTCGTCTGTCCATGTTGGCCCCTGCACCCCCCTCCTCCCGTGCGCCCTGGCGGTCGGGGGTTTTCCTATGTGTCTCTGGTGTGTGCCTCCCTCCGCCCCCCTTGCTCTGCTCCCCTTTGTATTGTGGATGTGCTGCCTCGTGTGTGTGCGCGCGCTTCTGTTTTTGTACGGTCGCTATTTGGAAGCGCGACTCGCGCTGCTTTACCCTCCGGCCCCTCCCTTCGTGTTTCCCTTCGCTGGGCGGGGCCCTCCTCTGTATTTGGCTTCGTTTGCCCTCCTTCGGCCATGTTTGTGTTTGCGTGACCCCATTGCATTGTGGGGCTCTCACCGCAGGGCTCGCCACCGCATTACTTCTGTTGGGTTCCCCCAGGCCGTGATCTCTCCAGGTCACCCTGGGCGGTGGTGCTGCCCCTGTCATGTCTGTTGGGGCCGCGCGGCTCACCACGGCCCACGGTTACTCAATTGACACCGGGGTGGGATTCACTGTGGTGAATCTCACATCACTTCTGAAATCACCCATTGTCTTGACATGTAATTTTTGTGTATAAGTTTTTACACAGTGCTGTTTTTAGATTGTATGGAGATATTACCTCATTTATAGGTAAGATAAAGACATACATAAATTTGTGTCCTTAATAAATATATATTATACATTTTTGCTTGTGGATGTAGTAACTTTTTTGTTAGCTGGTTTGGTTTTGTACTATTGCAGTTTGCGTTGTTACCCTCATTTTATTGTGATTTTGACATGCACTCTCTACTTCATCATGAACTGTATGGATACCTTCCGTCACTTTTTAAACCCAACAAACTGCTCAACATGGCTGACAAAACAGTTTTGTCATGGATCTTGATTGGAGATAAAAGCAGTAACAGTTCTGCCAGATGTTAGGTCTGAGAAGTCAGCTGTTATCAATGACATGGCTCCTGTACAAAAAATAGGAAAGCTGAAAACTGCACGAACATTTGGACATGGTTGATGTCTTTGATCGATAAATATCACAAGAAGGCAGACACAAGAATATTAAGGACTCAAACTACTCGGTCAATTCACAGAATCATAAACGGTAGATCTCTTCCATTACCAGCATCATGGAGTAGATTCATATCCTTACTAGCAAACAAAGAAAACCTAGTTAACTTCCAAAGTGAGGAGTTTCTTAAAGAATCACACTGATGTTTCCCAAGGGAATGAGCGCTCATTGTTCGTGGTTTCGCTGATGGAAAAGCTGAGTGCTCTGGATTATGTGTTGTTTCACAAGTGCATTCGCAGCAAGAAGAGGCAAACACAAGAGTGCTTTTACACAGCAAACATGCAGTCGGTCAAGGATACTCTTCCCTTGTATTCCGGATGTTGGGGTGAAATTATTTAATCATGGAAAAGCTCTGGATAAACCTCCACCTACATACAACTCCTCTGTGCACCATGTACCGGAGCCAATTATCAAAGTCTGGTTTGGCCTACTCCACCATTGCCATCACCTGACCAGTGTGGTTGGCAAGATAAAAATGACAGCTACGTACCTATAATAAATACACTTGGATTGTTACCAGCAGAATGTCTTCGGATAACAAGTTGCAAGTGCTGGACAGAATGCAGGGTCCAGCATGCTCATGCAAGCAGGCTAATGTGCCATGCATTCCCAGATGCGAGTGCTATGAAACAACTTTGTAATTTGCACAAAAACTATAAGGATTCAGAAACAGATTGAAGTGATGAAGAGATCTGAAAAACTGCTATTACTCATTTATTAAAGTTATATATACTGTTGTATTACCATTATATTACCAATGGATTGGACTATTACAGTTTCCTATTGCCTTGAGCTAAATATATGTCGGTGTTTCCTTGCCATTGAGTTATGCATTAATATCAGACATCCTCATTCTGAATTTTTAAAAAAATATGTTAGTGTCTTATTCAATGTAACTAAAACAAGTTCGCTAGCCTGAGTTAAAATGCTTTCAGTTCTGCAAGCCTGCTACGAAATTTGTACTGATAGAATTTGTGAGGTTTTAGTATTAAGAGTATTGTTTACTAAGTTTTTATTTACGTTATGGAGTCATGCTAGTGACTCCATTAGTTAAGGCAGAGCTAACGTTCTTCACTGAGTTCCACTGACTTCAATGGAGCTCCCTGGGGCAATATCCTCTGGCTTGCAAACCCGATATTGACAGGGTTTTCGCTTTGATCCTGTCAGTGAGAGAGAATCTGGTCGCATAGGACAGTCAGGAATGTTCCAGAGTACGTGCTTCTGTTTACATTATGTCAGAGAGGCGCTCTGGCAGGAAGTGGCCAGGGATACCTTGGGGTGGAGGGGGTGACATGAGAACTGGTGAGAAGGCAGGGGACAATTCTCTCGTTGCTGAGAGCAGGACTTTTCCCACAGGAGAGAACCGCTCTGCTTCTCAAGGCAGGATAGCTTGGAGCGGAGGAGGTGACATGAGAACTGGTGAGAAAGGGGGTCTGTATGCTTTTCACGGACTTATGTGAGAAGGGCGCTCTGGTGGGAAGCGGCCAGGGATCCGCCGGAGGCTTTGAAAGCTCACTGGAGCTGAGCCCATGTCGGGTCCCTGGCTGCTTCCCGGCACAGCGGCTGTCTCCTGTGAGAAGGGGGGACTGGAGCCGAGTTGAGGCTCCAGTCCCCCTTTCCCACAGGAGAGGCACACTCTGCCGGGAAGTGGCCAGGGACCTGACATGGGCTCAGCTCCAGTGAGCTTTCAAAGCCTCCCGCTGCTCCGGCGGATCCCTAGCTGCTTCCCGCCAGAACGCCTCTCTCTTGGGTGGGTTCCCGGGACCATGGAGCTATGAACATTTTCCCAGAGGGTGACGGGATCTATCCTGTATCCAGCAATCCTGGGTGCACCCCACAGAGAGTGCGCTTCATGAAGGTGATTGGTTCCTGAAAGTAGCCGCCCTCGGGCGGGGGGAGGGGCATATACAGGTGTGGGGGTTGGGTGGAAGCAGCATCTTTCAGGGACAGGGTCCATCAGCCACCTCTCCCTCCCCCCCCAAATGTTCATAGTTCCATGGTCCCGGGGACCCACCCATTAGAATGTGGTAGATCAGGTATAAAAGGACTCGACATTGGCACCCCAGGTTCCGAACCCCCTTCAGTTCCTCCAGCATAGCCCCACCCTGGCAGTGTTGCAGGGTGGGCAGAGCCAGGCCCAGGAGACATGCCTGGGACTGGGAAAAAGGGGATGGCAGGGGTGGGGGAACCAGGCGGTAGTAGCAAAATTCTGATTGTGCCTCTGAGCCATGTCATGGGGGAAACTCAGAGCAGCCCCCCAAGCTGGGAGAGAACAGACTTTCCTCCCCACACATTCACCACTGAGATGGGGCAGAGAGCAGAGTGGGGGCTCTCCTGTGGGAAGAAGGGACAGAAGCTTTCAAAGCCTCCCGCTGCTCCAGCGGATCCCTCACCGCTTCCCGTCAGAGTGCAGGTGGACCCCACTGTGCCTCCCTCCCAACCTGATCCCCCATGCCCACCTACTCCTCTGTACCCCACTGTGCCGCCCTCCCACCTTGATCCCCCGTGCCCACCTGCCCCTCTTCATCCCACTGTGCCTCCCTCCACCCTGATCCCCATGCCCACCTGCCCCTCTGTAGCACCCTCCCACCCGGAGCCCGTGTCCACCTGCCGCGGCATTCATTTTCTCCTTAATCAACTTCTGTACATATCTCACGTTCTACCTAACCTCATGTAACTAAAATGAATATGTTACTACAATCTCTCAGTCTGAGTCACTTCCATCCAGTCACTAATTACTTTTTTGATCTACTTTTTTAAAAACCCAAAGAAATTAGAGAAACAAAAAACCTACGGTTTTACAAATGTAGTTAAGACCGATTCATACCAAGTAAACTTTAACAAACCTAGAAATTGTGTGTTAAGGCTCCCGCCTCAACTTCCACACCATGCAAGCTGTAAAGATGTTGTATGGCTTCGCATACTGTGCTCGCTTACAACTTAGGCTCCATGCACCCATTCTTTGCCTTGGTCTTTCAGCTCCCATCCTCTTCCTTTGCAGGTTGGGGGCAACACTAAAGCTAGGACGGCACACTCCTCCCTGTCCAGTATTACATCGGTACTCTACTTCCAATGTGGCAAGAATTTCTCTTTCATTTACATTCCAGATGCCCATTCTGTGGCACTAGGTCAAATACATCTCCCCACTGCACAGGTGACTAACAGTATGTAACTATGCCACCATCGAACAACTACATTAACCAGTTATGTCCTTATATTTAAATTCCTTTTATTTGGGATCCCCACCTACTCTAACCCACTACTTATTTGCCCCCCACTCACTGTGACCCACTCATCAGCACTTCACTCTTAGAAGATAGAAAAGTTCTGACTTCAGCTTCCACCCCCCGTTTAATCTACTAGCTAGTGTGTGAGATGACAACCCCTCCCCCCCAAAAAAGAAAGCACCATCCAGGAAAGGAGGTGAAAACATGAGGCAATAAAGACTAGAACAAGGACGTAGCTATGGTGCTTAATAGCACGATAGTACTGGTCCCCATAGTCTCCTATCACTCCTCCCAATCATTTACATCACCGAAAATCTCCACATTCTACCAATTTCTTATGGCATTCCTCCTATTATTCCACCAAGTTCCTTCCTGCTGTACTTTATCCTTATATCCTCCTCCCTGTCATTCCACCATCTCTCCCTGCTGCCTTTGTTATTCCACATCATCTCCCCACCCCCACTCCCAAAGATGCATCTCCATTGTATTATTTCAGAAAGAGTTAATGAGATATAATTTAATTCCAAATTAGCATTAATGTTTCCTCCATTCCTTCCATTGGCCTTTCCATGCATCTAATGTCAACGTGTACCCTGCTCAGCTTTAGTGTTGCCCCCAACCTGCAAAGGAAGAGGATTGGAGCTGAAAGACCAAGGCAAAGTGTGGGTGCATGGAGCCTAAGTTGTAAGCAAGCACAGTATGCGAAGCTATACAAAATCTTTACTGCTTACATGGCGTGGAAGTTAAGGCGGGAGCCTTAACACACAATTTCTAGGTTTGCTAAAGTTTGTTTGGTATGAATCTGCCTTAACTAGGTTTGTAAAACCTAGAGTTTTTGTTTGTCTAATTGAGTCAATACATACATGCTATGCGTCAGCCATCTTGTAATACAATATGGCTACCATGACAGAAACATTATGATTGATCTCCTCCATTCATACAATGTTGGTTTTGTCACTGAAATTAATTTTCTAACCCAAGTAGGGGGCTGCAATGTGAATTCACAGCAGCCACCTTGGATTCCAACATGGCAGCTACACACACTACTTGCCAGAGTGGCAACATGACTTTTCTGACACAGGTAAGCCACCTCTACCTGAAACACACCTTTGCCACTTGTGGCAATGAGTTGCCTATGACAGAAACATTTTGGTCAATTTATACCCTACTAGGTAGGGACCAAAAATGCGTAAGAGTTTTCAGTGTTGGGGCTGAAGCGAAATGCAAAGTAGTGGCCATTATATCAACACAATAGTGTTGCTATAGCTAAAGCTGCATAAAGTTTGCCTTAAAGCAGGGAAACTATGCTGTATATATCAGGAGCCACAGAAGAAGAAGAAAGAAAAACTGCATTACAAAAATGTGGAAAAAACCTTCAGTTTCCTATTTAATCTTAACCAATCACTTTCAGTTTGCTTTTTTAAAAAATTGCGGTCCGGAAAATGACAATTTTTGGAAAACACTCATGTATACCTTCATCCTCAATGCCCCCAAATTTGGTAGGCTACAAGATACATGAGTTTTGCAGTGAAAACTAGCTGTTTCCCACTTGGTTGCGTTTCCTATGTTCCCTTCCCCCTTTCCCCCCTATTTTACACACTTTTGACAGCCATGCCAGTTTGATACACAAGACTGAGACTAGTGAGACGTTATATAACAAAGGTGGGCAAACGGCAGCTTGGGAGTCGCATGCAGCTCTTGGGCACCTGGACCTCAGCTCCTGCCAGAAGTGGTTATCCAGCGTGTCCATGCAGCTCCTTCAGAAACAAGTGAAGTTGAGCTGCCATTTTGGAATCAAAGCCTCAAGGTGGCCATGGGAGCAGGCAACTGCTGTTGCTGCCCAAACCCACCAGACTGCCTGGGATCCAGAGTTTTGATGTGAGGGGTGGAGCGTTAATGTAAGCCACACTGGCCCGTCCCTGGAATCGGGAGAAAGCTGCGATGAATGTAATGCATTTGTGGCTCTCAGTGATATGAACATTTTCATATGTAGCTCCGTGTCTTGGCACCCCTAGTATATAATGTAATCCATGGATACAGTTGAATGTTTCCCAAGATACAATGATGGTCAAGATATACGCTGAATTGCAGCAGCAAGACACGTTGGCCAAATTACTTGCAGTGAGCATGGAAACTCCAACTGTACTTACAGTCTTCTTACGGTTTGGTTCAAGGTTTTGCCTTGTGTAGCACTAGCAACCCTACCTGCATAGTTTTGAGAATACACACAAGTTTAATACGAACAAATCACCAGGGGCTGATGGTATTCACCCCAGAGTTCTGAAGGAACTCAAATGTGAAATTGCAAACCTACTAGTAGTAATTTGTAAGCTAACGTTGGCATCTGGCACTGTACCCAAGGACTGGAGGGTGGCAAATGTAACCCCAATATTTAAAAAGGGATCCAGATGTGATCCTGGAAGCTACAGACCAGTAAACTTGACGTCTGTGCGGGGCAAAATGGTGGAAACTATCATTAAGGACAGAATCACTGGGCATATTGATAAACATGGCTTAATGCCAAAGAGTCAGCATGGATTTAGCAAAGGGAAGTCATGCCTCACTAATCTCTTGGAATCCTTTGAGGGCGTAAACAAGCATGTGAACAGGGGAGACCCAGCAGATATAGTGTACCTGGATTTCCAGAAAGCTTTTGATAAGGTCCCACATAAACAACTCTTGAGAAAATGAAAAAGCCATGGGATAGGAGGTAATGTTTTGCTATGGATTGGCAGCTGGTTAAAGGATAGGAAGCAAAGAGTGGGACTAAATGGCCAGTTTTCACAATGGAGGGATGTAAAAAGCGGTGTGCCCCAAGGATCTGTACTGTGGGACCAGTTCTTTTCAACGTATTCATTAATGATCTCGAACAGGGTGTTAAGAGTGAGGTGATCAAATTTGCAGATGACACCAAATTATTCAGAGTAGTCAGAACATGAGCACACTGAGAAGCTCCAACAAGAACTTACAAGACTGGGTGCATGGGCATCTAAATGGCAGCTGAGATTTAATGTGGACAAGTGCAAGTCATGCACATTGGGAAAAATAATCCAAGTTATGAGTACACAATGCTGGGTACTAAGCTAGGAGTTACCACTCAGGAAAAGGATCTGGGAGTGATTGTGGCTAATAAACTGAAATCCTCAGCCCTGTGTGCTGCAGCTGTCAAAAAAGCAAATAGAATGTTAGGAATAAGAATAAAACTGAGGATGTCATAATGCCTCTATACAAATCAATGATGCGACCGCACCTGGAATATTGTGTGCAGTTCTGGTCACCTCATCTCAAAAAAGACACAGCGGAACTAGAAAAGGTACAGAGAAGGGCAACAAAAATGATCCAGGGTATGGAACAGCACCCGTATGAGGAGAGGCTTGATAGGTTGGGGATCTTCAGCTTGGAAAAGAGATGGCTGAGAGGAGATATGATAGAGGTCTATAAAATCATGAGTGGTGTGGAACTTGTAAACAGGGAACAGATATTTACCCTCTCAACTAGTACTAAAACTAGGGGACACTCCATGAAACTCTCAGATGGCAGAGTAAAAACAGACAAAAAAGAGTATTATTTCACTCAGCGTACAATTAGGTTGTGGAATTTACTGCCAGGGGAGGTGGTCAAGGCCAGCAGTATAGCTGAGTTTAAAAGAGGTTTGGACAAGTTTCTGGAAGATAGCTGCTAATGGAACTATTAGCCAGATAGGATTGGGGAACAAAACCCTTTACTGTCGGGAGCCTGGGGATGACCCACAGGGAATGGATAGCATGGTGACCTGTTGGGTGCTTCTCCCAGGCCCCCATGACTGGCCACTGTCAGAGGCAAGATGCCTGGCTCGATGGACCATTGGTCTGACCCAGTATGGCACTTATGTTCGTATGTAAGGTTTGCTGTCTGTCAGCACCATATATAATGGGTAAGTAAGCATCCTGCAATTTGCTTCCCAGTTCCAAAAACACAACATATATTAGATATAAACACAAAAGCTGATTTTTAGAATCAAATTGCAGTCCTTAAAATCAACAGAAACATAATTACAAATTACTCAAACTATTATTGAACTTGAATATTCAGGCTTTTAGTTTAAAAAAAAAGAAAAAAAAAGAGCCCATGTTCCCCATGAATGCAAAAAAATTATAAAATAACTGTGGTTCCACCCATATTAAGTTACTCAAGCTCAAAATGTTAGGTTTCTCATATCTACAAAACCTTTTTTTTAATTAAATACTAAGTTCTTGATTTATTTTAAAACAAATCGAATACGACAGTCCCAGAGTCAATGCAACTAACACAACTTACTGTGAAATGGAAACAATATTCAGTTTAGTAAAAGCAAGGTTTGCGTGACTTCAAATAGGAATACACAGCCTACCTCAAGGCAACTCCTATTTATACAGCCTGTTACAACCAACCAACAGAAGACTGCAATCCACTACATTTCCGTTCCTCCTAAATTTGGCAGTCTTCCAGGAAACAGGATACAACTGGCCAAGTGTGCAAAGGCTTTACTAATCAGTTCGCCAAATATACATTTATCATTCATGTAGTAGCCTTGGGGAGCACGGCTTCTCATTAGGGGGGTTCCAGTTAAGGTTTTCCAGTAGGCTTAGACAAACGTATTATACGCCACTCTAACAAGCTTTTCCTCTACTGTATAATGCTACAGCTGTCAGGAAGGATATATTTGTCTTCACATAATCAGCATCATTTCAAAATCAGTCAAAGAAAAAAGGAAGCTAACACCTCCCCACCCCCAAACGTTTACATACTGTAATTGAAAAGTTCCAGGACAATTCTCATTTGCTTAATGCATTTTAGAGTAATTAATGAGAGGATTAATAAAACGCTAGTCTCTCACCTCCTGTTTCTGTATAGAAGGCTTAAAGCAGAAGTTCTCAAACTGTGGGTGAAAAGTCCAAGGAAGGTTACACACCATCTATGGATGTGGTATAATCATGATCGGTACAATATGCTCTGCGTGTTTTTGCTGATGCCTTGGGTTGTGGGATTAAGCCTCAATATGGGGTCAGCAAAGGGAGAACCCACTTTTATAAATGTTTACTCTTCTGATAAACTCCAAGTCCCTGAAAAGATGAACACCCCCTTCTTATGGTAGGAATTGATGACAGGAACTCAACACCTTACAGGAAGCACTCAGTAAATTAAAAGATATGGTCCTAACTCCCGGTCCTTTAAAACTGAAATCAAGTTTATTTTTCTAAGTTTGTTGAGAATAGTTACTGGTATAGGGACAGCTTGTCACAAGTCCTAAACATGACCACGCAGGGGATTTAGGATACCATTCTGGAGTGGGTACATTAGGGCTACCTGGCTCTAGGAGTTGAGTGATGTGTGCATATGTAAGCAAGTACTGTTTCCCTTTCATCCAGTCACAATATGTGGGCAAGGCCATAGCTCCACTCTCTCCCTACACACACAATTCTCTCTCCCTGCACACACAATACACGACAATAATATCTAACCATGTGCTGAGTGATATGTCCGACAGACTATTTTGGAGAGAAGATGATGATTCTATAACCTGAAGAGTACTTATTTATTATGTATATATTACTAATATTTATTAGCCGCCCCCTCACGCCTACAGCATCTCAGGACGGCTTACATCATCAGAACGTACAACAGTAAAATTCCATACAAAATCAATTTAAAAATACAAAACCCCATCAACAGATTTAAAAATATCTTTAAAATCCCATATCCCCCCCAACTACCTCACCCTCCCATCCTCCCCTCCGAAGGCCTGGGCGAACAGCCAGGTCTTGCATGCTCGAGGAAAAGCCAACAGACCTGGGGCCAGGCAGGCTTCCTCCTTCCACTTGTAGTGAAATACTCCACCCTACTGGGAGTCCTGGGAAGAATCGCACCTCCATGAGACACAATGCCTCTCCGAGCCAGGCAGTTATACACCAACCCTTAACACAGGCCTATGTTTAAAATGCACCCATAGGTTGTTTGGGTTTTCCTTGGCATCACATTCATTCCTTTGGCAACAGACTGAAAAAAAACAGTTAAATATTGCTGAGTGATTGAGCAGAAGGAAATGACTATCGTAAGGATCTTGATTAAATGCAAATGTTTATGCTATAGTAAGCTGCAATGCAGAGAATGGCATGGCTGCTGAAACCCTAGGTAACACTAGCTGGTCTATGAAACCTTACAAATATTTTGTAGTTTAATCTTGCTGTCAGCAGTTATGGCTCTAAATAACCCTATTTTGTCTCTTCCGTGCTGCAGTTCTATGTAGTCCTCCTTCCCCCTGCAAAGAATTTGGTTCTTTTACACACTATGCTGAAAATGTCTAGAATCCTGAAGTTAGAAGGCAAGTTTGTAATTATGCACACACTGGATCTCCTTACTTGGAGGTTTTCAATAAAAATAAGACTGGTATCTGTCAGGGATGCTTTATGTATAATATATCCTATCTCAGGAAAAGGTTTGGACTCGATACCCCTGGAGATCTTTCTAACTTCACTTCTAATGAAACCTATGAGACTGTAGAAAGTGCTGTCATATGAAACATAGGATTAGCATAACTGAACAGAACTGTTCTTTGTAGGTGATGAAACGGAAGAGCCATCACAAACCAATGTGACTTTTGAAGAGGTTGTAGAGCACACTGACAAATTAAGGGTGAAAGACATAATGCTAAATCTACCATACTCTGCTTTAACATTTCTGATGCATGTTGCAGGGCTCATAAGAAACGTTAAAGCGGTGTTAAAAGTGGTGTTAAAGTGGAGATAGGGTAATGTCTGTTTTCACCTTAAATAGTAACAATTCAACGGGACCAGATGATATTCACCCCAGAGTTCTGAAGGAACTCGAATACGAAATTGCAGATCTGCTATTGATAATTTGCAACCTATTGCTAAAATCTGCCACTGTACCCAAAGACTGGAGGGTACAGAATGTAACACCAATATTTAAAAAGGACTCCAGAGGTGATCCTGGGAACTCCAGACTGGTGAGCCTGACATTAGTGCTGGGCAAAATGGTGGAAACAATAGGCATGGGCGAACAGATCGCGGTTCGTGTTCGGCCGCGATTGGTTCGTGTGTTCGTGTTCGGCCGTTCAGTTCGGCCGCGTTCGGTTCGTGTGTTCGTATTCGGTCGTTCGGTCGTACCTCGCGTTCGTGTTCGCCCGTTCGGTTCGGCCGTTCGTGTTCGGCCGTTCGGGCAGGTCGTACGTTCGTGTTCGGCCGTTCGGTTCGTTCGCCATCGGGGTGTGCGTTCGTGTTCGGTCGTTCGGTGTTCGGGTGGTTCGCGCGTTCAGCCGGAAATGTCGCGGGAAGCCGTAAAATCGGCGTCGCGCCGGAAATTCGTGTGCGTGTGCGAGGCGAGAGGGTGTGTGTTTGTTTTGGTGGCTGCTTGTGTAGTGTGTTTTGGTGATTGTTTTGGCTGTGCTGTGTGTTTGGGTGGGTTGGTGTGTGTTGT
>QEPC01000105.1:334495-370251 GCA_003113815.1 Sphenodon punctatus
CTCCTAGCTGAGTCAAATGACTTCCCCCTCCCTGCTACATTTGGCCTTCCAGTGACCTGACAGAAGACCATGTTTTAGCCACCCGAACACAACCGAACGCGATTCGAATTGAACGAACTGTTCGGCCATTTCGTCGTTCGGTTCCGTTCGGTGTGTTCACCATTTTCGGCATTCGGTGTTCGGTTCCGTTTGGTGTGTTCGCCATTTCGGTGTTCGGTCCGTTCGGTGTGTTCGTGTTCGGTTGTCCGAACAGGCCGAGTTCGGGCCGAACACCGAACTACCGAACCGCGTTCGCCCATCCCTAGGAAACAACTATTAAAAACAGAATTACTGGGCATATTGATTAACATGGTTTAATGGAGGAAGAGCCAAAATGGATTTGGCAGAGCAAAGTCATGCCTCACTAATCTACCGGAACTTTTTGAGAGTGTAAATAAGCATGTGGATAAGAGGGAGCTGGTCGATACAGTATTAACTGGGTTTTCAGAAAGCGTTTGATAACATCACTCATGAGAGACTCTTGGGGAAATTAAGAAGTCATGGGATAGGAGGCAGTGTCCTATTGTGGACTGGTAACTGGTTAAAAGGATAGGAAACGAACAGGAGGACTAAACTGTCAGTTTTCACAATGGAGAGAAGTAAATAATGAATGAATTCATGAATACCATTTATTGTATAGTCAATAGGCCATTACAAAGAACATCCAAAGTAAATAATGGAGGGGCCCAGGATCTGTATTGGGACTGGTGTTGTTTAAATGTATTCATTAACGATCTAGAAAAAGGAGTAAAGAGTGAGGTGATAAAAATTTGCAGACGACACAAAGTTATTCAGGATTGTTAAAACACAAGCAGGCTGAAGAATTGCAGGAGGATCTTGCGAGACTGGGTGACAGGGCATCTAAAGAGCGATGAAATTTAATGTGGACGAATGCAAAGTGATGCACGTAGGCAACAACAATTCAAATTATATGTACACAATGCTGGGTTCTAAATTAGGAGTTACCACTCAGGAAAAGGACCTTGGAGTCATTGTCTACAATACACTGAAGTCCTGAGCTCAGTGTGCAGAAGCCATCAAAAAAGCAAACAGAACGTTAGGAATTGAAAGGAATAGAGAATGAATGGTGTGGAACAAGTAAATAGGGAACTGTTATTTACCCTCTCAAATGCTACTAGAACTAGGGGACACATCATGAAACTAATGGGCAGCAGATTTAACCCAAATAAAAGGAAGTATTTTTTCACTCAGCACACAGTTGTGGAATTTGTTGCCAGTGGATGTAGTATAGCTGGGTTTAAAGAAGGATTGGACATGTTTCTGGGGGATCGATCCATTAGCAGCTACTAGCCAAGTAGATTTGGGAAATGTAACCTCCTACTGTCAGGAGCTGGGAGTGAACAAAAGGGAATGGATTGCCCCACAGTGACCTGTAGGGCACTACTTCTAAGCCTCCAAAATTAGCAACTGTTGGAGACAGGATGCTGGGCTCGATGGACCACTGATCTGACCCAGTATGGCACTTCTTATGTTCTTCTAATAAATGACAATTGTGAGCATGAATGCAGGCTGGCCTTACCACAGGGTGACCTGAGGTGACTACTCCAGTTCCTGCTCTTTTCTCTACTTTCAGAGGCCCCAAACACAATCACTTCAGGAGGCCTGCATTCCTTCTGTGGGGAAGAGGCTACCAGGGCCCCACAATTTATCTTCACCCTGGACCACACCCTGTGTGGAGCTAGCACTTCCCCATTCCCAAAAAGGCAATGCACATCAACCTCCAGGATATATTGCATGACAGGTGAATGGACCATGATGCAGTTTGCACCAACAAGATGCCTTGCATCAAGGAATATCATCTGGGTATGAGCAAGTAGCCAATTCATTGGGTATTTTTAAACATGACCGTGCTCAGCATCGCCATGCTTTGATCCTGCCCAGTTGAGAGCCCTTATCCCAGGCAGGGGTAGGCCCGGTCACTGAACAAACATGCCGGTGGCTGGGGAGGAGGCAGGGCGACATGCGGATGTGGTCTGCGCAGCCTGGCCCCCTAACAGATGGGTGGATGTAGCGACCTATGAGGTCGCCACACCTGTCCAGAAAAGCTCCGGCCATAGGCCGGAGTTAGGCAGAGCGGGCCCTCAGATGTGAGGACCCACTCTACCATGGTCTGGGGTAGGCTTCCCTGGACCATGGCAGGGCTAACTCCAGGATGTGCACTGGCAGGGAGCCCAACACACAATCTGGAGTTAATCCTGCCATGGTCCATGGTATGTTTGTTCCCGCCCGCAGCAAACGTCTGGCGGGTGGGAACAAACATGATACCACCATGGGTGGCCACGTCGAGGTAAACGCGGCCACCCGTGGTAGCATCACTTCTGAAAACACCCATTGTCTCTTACCTCCCAGGACAAGAGATACTTAAAGCCACCACAGGTGGCGACCCTAAGCTTGAAAGAAGTCAGCCAGCCAACCAACCAACCAACGCAGCAGTTCAGAAACATGAGAAGCCAAGCCATTAATGGTTCCAGCAACCTGATCGCTAAAAAACAAACAAACAAAGAAGTGCACACATATTGGCACCATTTAATGCTGCCAATTTGAAACATCGTTTTTAAGAGTAGCTCTAGCAAGAGTATCTTTAAAGATGGGGAAAATCTTCAGTCTGTTCAGCGACCACACTCTCTGCTCACTGGTAAGACAGGTATTTTGGTTGTTCACAAAGATTTGTATCAATGCAAGAAATCAATATTTTGGGGGAAGATGTTAAGAGTATGGAAATGCCACATTGTTACTGTGCTATACATTCAAAATATACAAGACAGGTGTATTTCCTCCAAAATTCAAAACCAGCACAATTTAGATTGTAAGCTCTTGGGCAGGGACCGTGTCTATCTTGGTTTTTTCTTTTAAGGCACCAGGTACATCGCTGGCATTATATAAATGCTAATAATAATAATAATAATAATAATAATAATAATTCAAAGCTGCTGGGTTTTGACCTATAAAGCCCTAAACAGCATGGCAACTAAATATCTAAAAGACTGCCTCCTCCCTTATGTTCTATCCCAGTCCCTAGGGTCAGCCAGGGGTGCCCACTTGCAAGTTCCATCATGTCTGTATTTATTTATTTGTTCATTCATTCAAATGTATTACCCTGCCCTTCCTGCCACAGGCAGTTCACAATACTAAAATGCAAATGTAAAAAAACACATAAAACAAACCAAAAAATACAAAAACATAAAGACAACCCCCAACTCTACACCATCCCCAAAACCCCTCTCCACTCTATCCCCTACACCTTTCCCACCCTCCCTATCCCTGCCAAATGCCCTTGTAAACTTAACTCCTTTACACCACCTCCAAAAGGCTCTCAAGCCTGGATGTAAGTGAACCTCCCGGGGGAGGAAGTTCCACAGCTGTGGGGCAGCAACCAAGAATGCCTCTGCATTGTAGAGATAAAGTTGAAAATGGGCACCTTCAAACAGGCGTCCCCGGCCAACCACGAAGGCGGTGACAGGTCAAAACCAGCACCTTGAATTGTGCCCGGAAGACACTAGGCAACCAGTGTAGATTCTGGAGCACTGGTGTTTTGTGCTCCCGGTGATGCAAGGATCTGGGCTGCTGCATTCTGCACCAGCTGCAGCTTCCGAACAGTTTGAACACAGACCTGCAGAAAGGCACCCTCAGTAACTGCTTCACAGCTTTTTAACTTCCTCCCCCTGAGGTTCACCAATGCCCAAGTCTGAACATTTTCTGGAGGCAATGTAAAACCTATCTATTTGGCTACCAGGGATAGTATTTGGGATGCGTTTTAAATGCATATTTTTATATACTGTTTGGGGTTTTTAATTTATTTTATGTATGTTTTAGGGTATGCTTTATCTGCTCTGAGCCTTCAGGGAAGAGCACACTATAAACTAAATTAAATTAAAACAGGATCTGGTAGTGCCAGAGGCATCTGGGAGGTAAATAAGAGACAGGAAGACAGTGGACTTAAGTAGCCCAAGTGATGTTCCATGTCCCTCAAATATTTCATTGAGATGTTACATCATTGGATCCGTTATGAAACGAAGATTTACAGATGAGAGAGATTCAAGTGAAGTGATTCCATTTAGCTATAAACGCTGTTAGGTTCATTACAGAAAGGGCAATTAAAAAAAAAATATTATGAAGGGGCAGGACTGATAACTTATGCAGCTATGTGACCATCAAGAACAAGTTTTTGAAATTACTAACTAGGTTCAGTTGTTGTCCAATGCCCCTAAAATAGCTCACTGGTATTGTTCCACTGTAGCCCTTCCTGTAAAGTAAAACCAACACAGGAGACATGGAAAGAATTTTAGAACCTTCCTCAATTAGATTTACTAAATGCACCACTAGTAATTAACAAACTAGGTAAACGAGTGTATCCAGTATCACAATGGGATAGCCTAGCATTTTATATTAAATAACTATTTCCAATAAATAATTTTGTATTAAGTCATTTGCTCTTGTTGTCACAACTTCCTTGTAAATGAACTGCAAAATGAAAAGTGTGAGTTAATATACTAAATTCTTTCCTCAGATTCACACATGGGCCCTTTTCACACAGACACTTAACACCGATAAAATGGGTGTTACATTTTATCATACATGTTAGAGGGCACCCACAGGGCAACACTGCAGCCCTACAACATGGGCCCTTTTCACACGAGATGCCTCCACCCAGTGTCGCTGGGTGGAGATAGGTGGAAGCATCTGTGTGAACACCATGGGCAGTTGGTGTAGGCGCGTGCATGCTCCCACGCAACACCCATCTCCATCCACCAACGAAGCAACGGACGGTTGCTCTGTGGGTGGGTGGTGATGGGCGTTGCGCACGAGTATGCATGCACCTCCACCCACCGCTCGCAGTGTTCACAGACACCTCCACCCAGCGAAATGCACCCCACGTGAAGGCCCACGGTCTTCACACAGACGCCTCCACCTATCTTCACCAGCAAAATGCACCCCACCCACCGCCCTGTTCACACAGATGCCTCCACCCATCTCCACCCAGCAAAATTGGGTGGAGGCATCTTGTGTGAAAAGGGCCCATGTTGCAGGGCTGCAATGTTGCCCTGTAACATGTATAATAAAACGTAACACCAATTTTATCAGTGTTAGAGTGTCTGTGTGAAAAGGGTCATGGATTCCCCGTGTATACCAATTGGAGGAGTGGCATGTGTTCACTGCATTTTCTGCACTTCACTGCAGGAAGGAGCATATTGCTGCAAATGGGGAAAAACACAATGAACATAGGTACATGCATGTATCCAAGAACAAATTTTGATCCATAGTTTTTACATTCTCTCTGTTTGAAGGATATTGCTTTTATGGAAGCGAAGCGTTTCTCCCATCAAAAGGGTACATTCAAATCTTACTTAAAACTGCCACCTTTATGCTGACCAATCCTTCTTAAAATAACACGGAAAAATAATTCTTTAGAAGTGGCAAAGTATAGAGCCCCAAGAAATGATTTCACAATTTAGACTGTGAAATCAAGTTGTCGGCTTTTTAGTCACCTATCAATCATAAGAATACCAACTACTACAGCCATGTAAGAAAATATTGAGCTGCGACTTTAATTTACTACTGCCGACTCATTTTCTAATGTGTTGTAAACATATGCTTCCCTTACAAACTGCTTAGTTAATTCTTGGAAAGGATTTGGACAAGTCAGGGAAGCACACTTTTCTAAAAAGATAATGGCTTCTTAAATCTCTCTTCCTAAATAAAGGAGAATGAAAATTGTTCTAAGAAATGGCTAGTTCTCTTGTTTTCTTCCTACTTTCTATTTTATATAGCAATTGTCCAAAGATGAGCTATGCTTTGCTCTTGTAGCTCTGACTTTCTTTCATTACAGGTCTCCGATTATTTCAAGTAAAGAATGGACTACTACTGCAGTCATTTTCCAAGACTTCGGTATCAATAGTTTCTGCTATGTTAATGTAATCATCATCATGGTCAAGACAGAATGGATCAATTTGAAATAAATAAAAAATTCCCCACTCCCTCAAAACCCAAAAGAAACTTTGGTTGTTTGTTTAACGGATAGAAGGAAAGCCGAATCAAGTAAGTGAATAGCTCTGGCAGTGAGTTCTACAGTGGCAGGCCAGCAGCCAAGGTGGCCGTCTTCACTGTGTTCATAAATGTTGTGGTTGACAGTCCTGTTCTTCCAGAGACCAACTATCAGGACCACTAATTTGGTTCCATATTCCATAGGGAGCCAATGAAGAGCGAAGCCGGAGAATTATGTGCTTTCAGTCACCAGTGCTGTTGCGCAAGGGGGCCTCTCCGTCCTGAACTGGCTCTTTGTGTGTGTAAGTGCAGCTAATCTTGGAATCAGATACACTAGGATTCATACCCCTTTCCAGCCCCCAGATGTAGGAACATGCTTTTAGCAGCCATAGATATTTCGCCAACCAGAGCACCATCTTGACAAACAGAAGGAGGAAGATGCACTCAATGAAGGATAAAGATGCAGATGCTGCACGTTTTTCTAGCCAATTAGCTCTCACCCCTTACAACAGATCAGCTTTCGGCACTGAGTTAATTAGGAGGCAGTGCTGTTAACATCTAGTGTTGACAAAATGTAGAGGTGACCACAATGTTTCTGGCCCTTGAACCAGTTCTTCTGCATGTCTCCTCCAAACAGCTTTTGAAGAGAAGTTGCATAGGACTAAGGACTGAACCTTGTGGGACTCCCCAGGTGACGGCCTACCAAGGCGGGAAAAGAGCAGTGCATCATAGCTTGCTAGGTAGAATCTGATCTGAATTTCATCCATGTTCCAGGCTTTTATATCAGGGCTGTTGACAATTATAATTTGGGTGGGAAGGATGGAAAGGCTTACAAGAATCAAGAGTGCTGACGCAGGAAGATCCCACTGAAACTACAGTATCACGCATACATTCCATTCTATCCCATTCTGTCATATTAGTCCAAATTTCAACGTTTGCAGCACAAGAAAATCTTATTTTCATACAACCTATTCCTTTGAGAAATGTACTACCCAAGATTAAAAGGGTCTTGCTCAAATCCAACTAAAATTTCACTGCTGGACTAGCATGGCTAGAGACTGCATGTCAAAGACTTTTGCAGCATCGGGTCTGACTGCACTTGGAACATGGGTCTGTTAAGAAACTAAAAGGGTGTTTCCACATGCTACGGTACCCAGATTACCATCTCTGCATCCACGCTCGTATACAGAAACACAGGGATGGCTATTTTTCGAACCTGGCCAACAAATACTAAAAAAAACCAAAAAACCTGGAGCAGCAGTTCCACATTTTGTTCTACACATAGCCTCAGCTGCACACTCGACTCTGCTACAGAGCGAGAGGGTCTACCCTGAAAGCTGCTGAACAGCTGCTCGCACTGAAGCACAGCAGGCTAGGCTGTCCTGTTCCTCACAAATAACTGTTAGGGTAAAAGCTGGTCTGACCCTCCTGCCCTCGCAGGCTGGAGGTAGAAGAGTTGTCCTCAGCTAGCAGCATCCCTGGTTTCTTCTCTGCCAGAGTGCTACTCTCAGACCAAGTTTACTCTGCTGACAGCAGCCCCAGCAAGGAAGAAGCCAGCCCAGTGCAGCAAGGAAGAGCCCTCACACCTCTCTGTCAGTGGGTGCTCTCACGTGCTATGGGAGTTCACCTATGTTGCTCTCCCCACACCTTTCCTATGGGTGTGGAGAACTTACAGCAACACCCTAATTGCTTGTACGCCTGCATACCTGTGTGTAAATGAGTTTGTTTGTAAGCAGCTGCCTCTTCCATTCCTGATGCCAGAAAAGGAGGAAGGGAAGTGAATGATGAGTAGTTTCTTGGGATGTACAGCTACCTCTCCAATTCAACAAATTAGGCTGAGGGCTGCTGAAACTACTATAAAGCCATTTGGCTTCAGCTCCAAGTCAGTTTCCCCCGCTCCTCAAGCTCAAGATGCAAACTAAGGGGTGTTAAGAAACAAAACAATAGTCCACTGGAGTCTGGGTTCAGTCCATGCAGCCCCCACTCACATGGCTTAGTGGGCAAACCTAACGAACTGGGAGGTGCTGCACTCTGCTCCCCACCCCCTCCATGACTCTCAGCTGCTGTGAACCAGGGTACAGGTAACTACCGCCACTCTGTCTCTTCTGGAGCAACATTCTCCAAAAGCAAAAGTAAAACAGTCAAATGCCAGTGAGATGGACCTGGCAGACCTGTATGCAGGCAAAGGCTGCACACACCTCAATAGAGGGGGGGCAGGCATGCGAGTGCACATTAGCCCACAGTCTGCAGACCACGCCCTGAGTGGGACTAGGGGACGGGTAGGTAGGGGCTGTGGGTGAACATCTGGTGGCCACCTAATACATGGGCAGGTGGACACACTGGGGTGTGTGTGTGGTTGTTGTCTCATTTGTTAACACCCTCAATCTAGGATTTTAAACAACACTATTCATTTTAGCACTATACAGAACTACCTTTTGCCGAGCCAGAATTTTTATACAACTGATACCAGAAGTATCCATGTGCTGAAGTCTTTCACCTACTCCTTTATTTAAAAATTATTATTATTATTATTATTAAAAAATGTTTGGAAGAGGGAATTCAAAAAGACTTTCCAGCAGAATTACCAGTTTGTGTAACATGTGGAGGGCCTTCTACACAGCCAGCCATCTGGAGGAGAAAGTAACTTGTCAAAACAAAAGGCCATAAAGGAATGACAAACAATGGACTTAGACTCCTAACGTTTTCCTTCAAAACAGAGGAAAAGCATTTATTATCCATCTTATAGCCTTATAGTTTCCACGTTACCGAGTTTGTTCGAGATGTTCTTAAAACTACAAAAAGTCTGTTCTTGTAACAGCAGTATTAGTAACATCAACGTAACAACGCTAATACAGCAGTATTAGTAACAACAATACTACAAACAGCAGTATTGTAACAACTTGTAATCCTAGAATCACATTAGGGCTTGCCTAACCAGGAGAGCAAGTGATGATAACTAACATGTTTTCAAATAAGAATCAGTGCAGGATACAGACAAAGATAGTTGTGTTTTAAAAGCGAGTTAGCTGGTTACAGTTAAAATTACCAAAGTAACCTAAGCGTTGGCCTTAACCAAACTCAAAACATGCAAACATTAATTCTAGTAGTCTAGTGTATACAGGACACTAACAGGTTACAATCCTCCTCAAGGATTTAGCTTAACTATGGAGTAGATGTTAAAAATACATACTGCCCTGTTTACACTAAAGCACTCAAGCGTGCGTTAGAAAGCAAGTTCTAAAAAAATCTCTTTTAGCACAGTCAACACAAACATTAATTGATACTTTGAAAAGGGTTACTTAATGTCAGTAGCAGGTTTAAAAAAAAAAAAAAAAAACTATTTTGATGAGTCCTTCGTCTTTAGCTACCTCTACAATTGTCCTGGAGCTTTAAATCATCACCCCCTTTCTATCACCTTAGCAGAGACATCTGAACTGCTTGCTCAGCAACTATGCCCCAAGCAAAGCATGCCCTTCCAGCCAAGTCAAAGATGGTTTCTCCAGCCCAGGTAGGGAGATGCTTTGTTATTCAAAAACCATCAAAAAGGTGCACTCCTGCTAGTTCAAGATGACCAAACCATGTAAAACCAAATGAATGGGAGGGAAAACCCTAGCCAACATGCAGAAACTTGAAGTATTTAACACACTGAACCAGATACAATGAAAGCAAGCAGCTGTGACATTTCAGGCAGCTGGTCATCTTCAGCAACTATCTATTGGAAGAATAACTCTAACCTTTTCCTTTACAAATAATTTCCAATGACAACCTTATGGCAAAACGCCATTACACACCCGATTTTCCACTTCTGTTATGTGTTTTAATTAGTCCATTTGTTCCCCAAACAATTCCTGCCTATTAAATGTACTGTGCAGAAAACTCTAAAAGCAGGAACAAGAGCAGGAACTTTTTAGTACAATCTACTAGGTGATGCCCATTAAACATTCAAGGAGCTTTTCACTGCCACTCTTCCCCTCCCTAGGAAATTAGTTACTTTTCTATTTTAGACTCCATTTGCCAGATTCTCAGTGCAAGAGACGGGCCTTCCACATACCCAAGCTGCTCTGTGAGCAGGAGGAGCAGGGTAGAAAAATCATAGCAAATAAATAAATAAATTATCCTCACAACAAGAACATCTTGACTTCTTTTGATTATTAGCCAACATCTTTGGCGTATCAGCCCACTGCTAGTGACCGCTCCCCACCTGACTGCTGTTGAAAACATTTCATTTGGCTTTCACTGGTAGCAGCTAATATATTATTGCACTTCTATTGGTTTATTAACAAAAGTTAGTTTAGTGGCAGTGAACAAGTTTTTAAAAACCCACCTGTCTGCCGACTTCTGAGAATTTAAAAAAAAAAATTAAGGTGGCCAGTCCCTGCCTTGGGCTGGGGCTCATGCTGCAAGTAGGACACTACCCATGCCAAACAGTGGATAGCACCCTCCAGCCTGCAGTGCAAGCCCCAACCAGAACTGAAGTGGGGTGGGTGCCTTCCGATCACTGACAATCAGCTGTCTGTCAGAGAGAAAGAGTTCCTCTCCTCCCCCAAATACACACACATTGCAAGTCCCAGAATGGCAAGCGAGTCCAACCCTCTAGTCACCTTCCGCTATTGGCTCTGTCAGGTGGCAAACAACATGGGGAGGTAGCTCCCCTATTTTGAAGAAGGCAGTTGAGGGAACTAGTCACCATGCCGCCTCCTACCTCCCACCCCCAGTTGTTCCCCATCTGAAGCTGCCAGAATAGAGAAGAACTGCTTCCAGGTAGGAAAGTACAAGAGAGCAGCGAAGAGGCAGGCAAGTGACCTGGGGCAATTAGGACAAGGCTCAAAAACTCATTTGCCCCAGCTTCTAAAAGTCTTACAGCAGCTCTCAGTTACACAAACTTCAAAATCTTGAACCCAGACTATATCTGAGTTCAATACAGGAATACTATATTTCATCCTCACAGATGGAATGGATGGAAAATTACTGTGGTGAATACAGATGTGAGTCAGTAAGTCTCCCCGAAGAGGAGAGGATGGGAGAAGCAGGGCAACCTTTGGCACTTAGCTATCCTATACTAGACCTCACGGACTGAACAAATAGGCAAGTTGCACTTTATCACTTAACCATTACCTACTGACACACGATAAATAAAGAGCTACAAGTTTTAAGATGTTTACATCAGAAATCAAAGCAAGCTAAAGACCACATAAATCAAGGAGCTTTGGTTAAATTCATTAGCCATGCCACAAACATTAAAGTCGACGACATTCAAACGTCCCATCCCTATATAATGCCTTTAAAAGGGTGTTTAAAAGTGATAATGAATGCATCTTTTAGAAACCCATCAGGTCAGCCTAATTAAGGACTCGCATAAGCAAGTGGCTTCAGTTTTTTTGGGGAAAAAACACTGCAGTATCTTGCTGTATTCCTCTTGCAGAGCTTCTATAAATACTTTATAGGTGTGGTTAGGAAACTGCAGCCAAACGCTCCCAGGATTCTTGGTATCCATATCGGGTTCAGGGCTGTAACATGTTCATACTAACATTTTGTAGAGAATATACCTCATTAACTGCTATGGCAAAACCCTTGGTGGTCTATTTCTTGCCTGCTTTGACCGAGGCCATTTCAGTCGTTTGCAAATTGCTTCCAGATGAGTATCAGTTACAGAGAGAGAAAAATGGGAGAACCTTTACTGCTTTTATAAATATTGCAAGAATGCTAAAGGTACAGAACAGTCTCTCTCACACACACACACACACACACACACACACACACACACACGGAGATTACAGGCAGTAAAATGTATGGCTGTGAAAGCTGCCTTCCCAGCACATATTGCAAATCCTAAATTTCATCTGGGCACTCACCGCACTGCCCCATATTGTATCAGATATCATTTAAATGAACTCTTCCCTGACTGGCCCTGAAAAGCTGTACAACTTAACAACATTGAGTGAACCTGTATTTAAGGAGACAGGGGCTGCGGTTTACAAGCCACCTACGGATTGCTGTCATGGCTTTCAAATATTTTTATTTATTTATTTAAAATGTATATCTCGCCCCTCCTGCCCACAGGGCAGCCCGGGGCGGTGAACACCACCCATTAAAACAATATAAAAATTTAAAAACAATTTAAAATGCAGTATGTGGGGAAAAGCCCCCATCCCTCCCCTACACCTCGCCAAAAGCCTGACGGAACAGCCAGGTCTTACATATACGCCGAAACAGCAGGAGCGTGGGAGCCAACCGAGCCTCCTCCGGGAGCGAATTCCACAGCACAGGGCCAATAGGACTGCATTCACACCTTCAGCAGCAGGTCGGTCCGCACAGATTTTGGCTCGAGGAGAGAACCTGAAAGCCAAAATATGTGCAGGGGTCGGCCGCTGGAAACGTCATCTTTTACCTCTCTTCTCCACCCCACCCCCCTCATAGCTTTGCTGGCAAAAACCAGCAGAAGAGTGCAGAGCTAGATTTCCCTGCTCTGCACTCTTCTGGGTGTTTGCTTGCAAAGCCCGGGGGGGGGGAGGCAGACATTCGCACCAGCCAAACCCTGTGCATGTTTTGGCTTCTGGATTCTCTCCCAGAGCCATAATCTGCACAGACCAGCTGGCTGCTGAACGTGTGAATGCGGTGGTCTAGGTCTTTCATTTTGTTGAATATTCTTATTTGAAAATGCCTCCTGTTTGAAGCTTAGCGGGCATCCAAATCAGCACACATCTAAAATGCTTCTTTCAAACTAGCCACATAATCGTCCTGATATTTCCTAGACAACTACAAGGCATGGTGGTTGACAGTGTTCTATTAGCTTTCTTCATTAATTACATTAAATTCTGAGGCACTACATCAGTGTGACTAGATTTTGAAACTAGGTAATCTGAACAGCTGCTACAATGGGAGAGCAAGAAATGGTAGCTGCAGCTGAAATACCATCTGAGGGCTTGATCTCAGAAGCATTTTGGGGGGAGATAAGTGCCTCCTAACTTTCTTTAATCTTCCCTGTGTTCTCATCAGCAGGAAGGGTAGAGTGAGAATAAAAATTGGGAGGTGCTTTTCTCCTCCTCTTCATTGGAAAGGGAACTTCTACTCCATGGAGGGTAGTCGTCTGTATGGGAGGGGTGTGATTACCTCTCTTCCCTCCTTGTTAGTATGAGAAAATCTCAGCAATCCCCTCCTATTGCACTTCCTGCACAGTATCTCTGTCTCACTGACAACTTGTTATTCCAGATCCCCCTGATAGTAGTTCCTTGCAAATTCCCAAGCAAATAGATCAGGGACTCCTGGATGGTTTGTTTGTTTGTTTTAAAAAAAATAGTATTAAACCCTAATTCTGCAGCTATGTGCTGGCTACTCACTTGCCCCACACAGTGGGCTTGAATGGGCATTTGGACCAACCAATGGAAGGCAAGCACTAGCACATACCTATTGTGAAAGAGACACCGGGACTAGCAACTAGCCCTGCTCACTTTACCCCAGGTCCAGCCAGGTCTAAGGCTAGGCCTCTCTGTCCACACTAAAAAGCTAGACTCCTTCCATTAATGAACTTATTGTCAGCTGTTGCCATGGCATCCCAGGTCAGTGAAATGTGCAGCAGTTGCCTGTTTAGTGTTCATCCCCTTGGGGTGCTTTTCCTTGGGTGGAGTCTTCTTGTACCTGCAATAGTTTAGACGGAGTAGGATGGAGAGATTTTCAGTTTCTGTGCTTCCGGGGATTTCAGACGTTGCCCTCCCAATTCCCACGGTGCAGAAATACTGCTTGATGCTTTCTTGGACCGAGGACAGAGTGGCAGTATAATAATGGATATATACTTTATTACATATTTAGGGGTATCTTTTCCCCCCTCTGCTTCCCACAGCAGTGAATAGCCATAATTCTAGAGTTGGGCAATTTGTAGAGTAAGAAAAAATGCAACTCTTGGGCCAGTGGTATTATCGCATGTATTATGAAAGGGTGGGTACTGGGTACATCTTGGAAGTGTCAGAGCTTTTTGCAATTCCCAACTTTGCTCTAGTTGTTAAAACGGTTAAGTTGAAACAGATCAAATAAAGGCAACAGCAATAATTTAAACCGTCTGAAAACCCAGACCTACAGCCAAGTTTAAAGGCGAGTCTGATGTTTTTCTCCCTTCCTTAAAACACCAGCATTATAGTTTGTAGTGAAATATACAGCAGTATAGGTTTCTTGTGCAATAAACACAAGTATATGGTGGCTGAAGGCTCTGACTTTCGTCTCTTTGCCTCATGACACACCCCAAGTTTATGGAGGTTACACAATGACTGCACACCCACCCAGTTAAGTTTTATGACTTCATTACTTATAGGGGGGGAAATGAAGTATCCCACAGTCAGTATGGAGGTGGATTTCCTCCTCCACTCCCTCTTTTTTGGCTTTTAAATTTAACGTGAAAATATGAACAGAGGTGGAACTGTAGAGAGAGGCATGGATAAAAAAAAAACACTTAAAAAACAAAGGATATATTGGAAACCTAAACGAACAAAATCCCAGAAGCACATCCCCAGCTATTATAAAGCACTTATGGAGGTTCAGGCAATCCAAGTGCTGAACCAGCTTAGCCTTCCTAACCCTTTAATTTTGTATGCCATGGGTATCTTGTGCTGCGGTAGCAGCACAAACATTTCTTAAATTGTTCCATTTCCACTGTGGCACTGCTGCATTTTTCAGACTACAGCAAGAAAGAGAAAATAGGCTGAATTCTTAATATAGTAACTAACTTATTCCATGTGTGTGTGTGTGAGTTCTATTATTAAATTAAATGTATCATTTGATTGTATCCCAAGGACTTTTCAATGATAATGGGCCTGGGAAGAATACATAAAGTCTTCACAGCCCTCTGTACAGGACACACTGACAATCCAGGAACACACTGGTATCCACATGAAAATGGTATTCCATATCCCCTTGGCCACTATTCTGTACAGTACATTAGCCCCAATACCTCTTGTGGTGATTTAGCCAACAGGCAAAACAGTGGGAGACTGAAAGTCTGGGTTCTAATCCTCGTTTTGTCATTGACCTACTGCATGGTTACTGGTCAAGTGAATTACCCTCTCTTTGTCTCAGTTTCCTCATCCATCAAGAGGGGATAACACCAAGAGGTTTGACAAGACTAGGAAAATAAGACCTTTATTCTAAAAGCATGTTTCAGACAATGGCAGATAAAAAGGGTATTGTAGCCAGTGCTTTTTCAGACAGGATTTATGCTCCCCAGTGCAGGCAAGGAGGCTTAAACAGTCTTTAAAAAAAGGTGCACTGGGAATCATGAGAGAAACAATATTAACCAGCTGACTGATACAGCAGCATATTCAAAACTGAAATGAATAATAAAGCCTCATTATAACATACTTTGTTGCTGTAAGCGGCGGCTTGGGGACCCCGGGAGACGTACTTGGCGGCGCCATGGGGAGGCAAGGCGCAGCACGGCTCCCCCCGACACTGCCCAATGCCCTTCGCCGCAGGTGCCGGTTGTCACGGGAATCAACCCTCCGTTGCGTCCTATGGACGCGCTTCCATCACCCAGTCCGAGCGTGGCCCTGTCCCTTCCGTGGTGTTCCGAGCATCTGAGAGCACGCATGAGGGCGGGGCCAGCGAGATAAGAGGCCACGCTGGGCTGAAGCCCAGCGCTGGTGACTGATTGCAGAGAAACCGGCCCCGCTTGTGAAGCTAAGTAGCGTGTTTTGCCCTTGTGCTTTTGTCCCTTAGAACTGTGTGCGTGTGTGTGTGTCTGGTAATACCTTGCCCCAAGAGACTGAACCCCGTGTATGAGTGTATCCCCTTTGTTGCCTTCCTGCGTGTGAGAGCACTGTATGCAGTGTGGATCCTCCCCTCGCCCACCAGCTCCTGGTTCCCTCCTGACTACCCTGTGTGAGAGTTCTTGCCCCCTTTCCCTTTGGCGCACCCCCTCGGACCCCACAGTTCCTTCTCCACGAGTCTCCCCGCTCCCCCCTTGTAGCATGGTTGTGACGAGTGAATGAGAGGGGCTCGGCTCCCAGCGGACTCTGCGCCATATGATGATAGAGGCCTGATCTCAGCGAGATCATACGGGCCGCAATTCTATCCTGACGGGCACTTAGTTTCCGCCTCGAGTAAGCAGAGTTGAGGCCTGAGCCTTGTGTTGCCTGCTAGCGTCCCCGTGTTGCGTGGGTCCCCTACGGTGACAGTTGCGCAAATTCAGTTCTAACACAGCACAGCTCCCAAATACTAGTGTAACAAGACTGCACCGTACATAATATTTTTCAACTACAGATTGAGCTCTCTGGTTCTCCGACAAGAAAAAATAAAAAAATAAAAACATGCAACATTCCCCTCATTTGAGATGGGGAAACAGAAGTAAGAGAGAGAAGCTATTAATTATTATTATTAAAAGTAGTACTCCAAATTGAAAGCTATTTGGGGGCAGAGATCATTTTTGTGTTATACGCTTATGCAGCACCTTACTCAAAGGAATTGTGGTCATCTAGGCAACTACCACAATAATAAAAATCCTAACAGACTGGTCTCATCCTGTCAAATTACAAACATCCAGAAGCTGAGCTTTAAAAGAGTCAACCTTAGTACTCTGCTGTATTTTTAAGTGTCCTTTACTCCCGAGAACTCCGAATTTAAGGTTCCAATTCTAGAAGGCACTTTAGTATGAGCATTCACGTAGCAGTCAATGGGGCTATTACCATGCCTAAAAGGTGAATGATGTATTTAGAGGATCTGCTGAATAGGACATAGAGCCATTGTAGTCTAAGGGATAAGGTATTTGATTTAGACGTGGAAGAGCAGTGTTCAAATCCTATCTTAGCCATGAGCTCACTGGGTGGCCTTGGGCAAGTCACTCACTCTCTCAGCCTCTGTAAAATGGCAACAGGATTAATGTGAAATGAAGTAGGTACGTACTGCAAAGCTCTCTGAAATTTGGAGGTGCTAAATAAATGATAAAAATAATAATTAATAGGCCAGCAAGGAAAAACAGATAGTATATATGAGAGCTTCATAAGGTTGGTTGAGGCAAAACACAAATTTCTGAAGCCGAGACAGACAGGACAGAAGATTTTCCCACAAGGCCTCACTTTCCTCCTAAACACATTTTGACCTGCATCAGCCACCTCCAGGGGCGATGGGAGTTAACTGCACAGTAACTGAAACACTCCATTTTATGGAAGCTATGCAACAAGTCTACTGCAGCTCCAGCAGAAACAATCGTAATTACACAGCTGCTGTGTTATCTTTGAATAGCACTGTAATTAGTATGCGTCATCACTGTAGTCATGATTAAATTAAAATAATTGCTGTTAAAAAGTCCCAGGTAAGTTGTATTCACACCAATCCGGGCTCTGCGTGCATATAGGATGATTTGTTGTTGCTCTGTTCGTAGTTTATTGTTTACACTAGATGTATTTTCCCACTCGCTTTCATACAAGCAACACAACCATGTCATGGTGTACAGTGAAAGCAGCTCAGATTCCCAAAACTTTGTGAAATACTTACAGCTCTTCAAGATAAGGAAAGTTCTTAAATGCATCCTCTGGTAACATTGTTATGTTATTCATACTGATATCCCTGTGGGGAAGGTAAAAGAAAGGGGTGGGGGGGGGAAAGTGTCATTAAATAGACTGAATAGTGTTACAGTTCAAAGAAATATTTTTAAAAGCTCAGGTACTGGGATATGAAAAGAAATGTAATACATGTGAAAAAGAATTTTGTAAATTTTACACACCCACTTCAAAAGAGCAGTAACTAGAAGTTACTGCCAAGGAAGGGGCTAAAGTATCACAAAACTTTTATACCAAAAGGCTCTCTCCTGACGTATACAAGACAAAGGAATCCAAGTTAAATGGAAGGAGGAAACCTCTATCAGAAACCAAGCAATGCTATTTTCTCAAGTCCTGAGTTTGCAGACTCTCTAACATGCAGATCAGTTGCATGCTATTAAAGCTACTCTGAAATCATTGCATGCTAAAGTACGACCACCCACTGTTCAAACATTCTTGGGAGTAGAACTTTTTTAAAAAAATAAATTTTAAAAAATAAATACATGCATACATAAGTACACTGGGACTTGATAAAATGAAGACCTTCAGGCAAGTGTGGCTGCCGGAGCAGCTAAGAAGAGCAGCAGAAACTTGCCCTAGCTTTCCCCCAGTCGTATTTTCTGCAAAACCTAGAAGAGTCCTCGAGGTAATCGTTTTAAGCAGATTTCATTTGTAGTCCATGAGGAGATGCAGGTAAGCAGCAAGTGATTACACGAAAACTATACAGACCAATTCATTTATTTTCTTTCAGAAAGAGAAGTAAGCGGCAGACTAAGCTCTGCTGCCCTTGTTTGTGTTGAACAGTTTGTGTTGAACAGTTTTCCTTAGTTCACTTGGGAAAATTCTAGAAATACTTTGTCTATCACAAAATTAATGGGGCTATATGTGGGGCAAGCTCTCTCATGAGTGAAGGTGAAAGCCTGGCCCATAATTAACCATCTGGTTTAACCGAGTAACAAAACTTAAATTTCTATGATTTAACTCCTTCCTTATTACTGTCTTATTCCCCCAACGGACCTAATCCTTCAGAGAAGGACAAGATAAAAAACAAACATTTTTTTTGAGGAGAGGGCAAGGACAAACTAAGGTTTAGCAATGCATTGCAAAGCAGAATTCTAAAACTGACACCTTCAACAGCCAATCCCCCTCAGTGTTCACACTCCATGTTCAAGCAACGCTTATTTATTCGGTCATTCCTGGAGAAAATACTATACTGTTTTTATTTAAAGATCCAAAGGAATGACACAATTGCATAGGATGAGCCTAATCTGGTTCTCTTTATGCATACAACCATACCGAAACTCCTAATTTCACCCATTCTATAGCAAGAGGCAACCACATACCATGGCCTTCTTATCCAAGTTACTATTTACTTGAAATCAAACTGGCCCTTGCCAGATTACATCTGGGTTGCATGACATTAACAGAACACAGAATTTCACCCAGTCTCTCTCTGCCCTTTTCTATACTTGATGACCAACTGAAATCTATTTTATTTTTGCTTCTGTAATGCCAGTCTTTATAGTATGTTACTTAATTTATCTTACAATGAACTCCTTCTCCCAGCACCCTACTGTCATCAAGCCATCAGTTCCAAAAGATCTCAAATAAAGAAGGACTCCAGAGCCTTACAGTCTATCAAGCAGCTTGTTAAATTCAGATCCAGAGTGGCAGTGTATAAAATCCAGATCAAACAATTGTTCTTCAACAGGATTCAGGAAACCTTGCCACCAGTTCCTGAATAGGAAGTCATATGGGGCAGACTACGTAAACTTGAGCATGCTTTGTGGACTCATCTCTTGAGATGGGCTGTCCACATTCTTGGCCACCATGGGCCAGATCACTTCATAACAATTTCCTGGTGGGATGGATGGCACAAAAGCCACTTCAAGTATCAAGTTTAAGGCTGCAGGCTAGGCGGAACCCTACCGTGAGAGCCCATGATCCGCCAGTGGGACAACCTTGTCATGAGGTAACCTACATCAAGATTTGTGACCCAAATCAGACAAGTTAGCATGCATTAGCGACCTCGTCTCCATTTATGTATGGCTGACGGAAAAAGTCTGTCACAGCTCACAGAGCCTGACTCTTTAGCTTAAACCAGAAGTTCATAAACTATGGGCAGGGTGCTGAGGCAAGCATGCTACCGCAAATTGTTGTTTTTGCATGGAATCCTCGCCACAGGAAAATTCCCATGGAATTTCCCTTGCTAAGCGACATCACTACACTCAAACCTCCAACTGGCTCATGCGTGGTGATGTCTCCCACTGCACGCAAGCCAATCAAACGTTAATCCAAAAAGAGACTTGCATGCTATGTCATCACCCAGTCCACATGGTCAGGCTTATACCTGCCATGATGGGCATCTCCTGATGCCGAAAGGGGCTTCCCCACTACCAAGTGGGCTGGGGTAAGTTGGCCTTGGGCCAGAACTAGGAAGGGAGCAGGAGGCAACCTGGCCAACTTACCCATCCCACTCAGCAGTCAGGAATCCATCCCGCCAACCCACCAAAACAGCAGCCGCCACACCATGGTTTTCCCACTGCCAAGCGGGCTGGGGTAAGTTAGCCATGGGCCGGAGCGAGTAGGGGAGGGAGAGGTGATGGGTAACTCGGCCAACTCAGCAGTGGGGAAAACACTACTCCCACCCCCCCAGTGAGGGTGTGGGGGAGGAAGGGACCTGCAGACTCGCATGAATTTTTTAAAAAAATTCCATGAGAGAATCAGGGCCCTGAATATGGGTCAGGACCCTAAAACATTTTTTTTCTGCCACACGTACTGCCACCAGGTAGTTCCTGCGGCTGAGAGAGACAAATAAACCTGCTTAAGTAATTGCTACACACAAGGACACATTCTTTGTGTAGCAGTGTCACATTTTCATTTCGTCCTGTCACTCCAACAATTTTGAAGGCAGCTTTCAATTCAAACTCTATCCCATAATAAAACAACAGGTCATTAGCCACCTACTGGGAATGGCATTTGTCCAGTGCTAAAGTTAGGTACTAAAGGCTCCTATTAAGAAAAAATGATGCCATCATCTCCCATTTCCTTACAAGCTCTAGGCACTTTCAAATCTTAGCTTCTACAGCAAGAGCCCAGTGCTTCAAATAGGAGATATAGTGTGGATTTGTACAGGTGTCAGATTAAGACCCTCAGGGGCACAAGAAGCTTGCAAAGCTTGAGGGCCAAAGGTCACTCACTGTAAGAATTATTTCCAAGATCACTGTATTCTCCCCTTGCAGAACAACATGAACTGAAAGTCTAATCTAACCACTTAATACTGAAAGTATGTTCTTTGTGGAGAACCTGTGTTATTCCATAAGTGCAAGTTTCTCCATTTCTACAAGGTTCTATGGAACACACCTTTCATAGAGGTGTTTGTTAAAAGTAGACCTCAGTCAGACTTCAAGGAAAATAAAGAGAGGGGATTACTCATCTTACACTCTGGCATAAGAAGGTTGAGAATCTGGGTCAGTGGGGATAAAACAAACTCAAGAAATTTTATTAAACACAAAAACACACGCATAGCGCCCATTCAAACTCCCTCATTAGAATCGTGAAGAATTTAAATGTGAAGTGCTTTACTAGCAAGTGGTAAAGTTGGTATATTAAAAAACTTATTTTACACCTAAACAGCAGCCGAGGTATCATCAGAAGTTCTAAACGCAGGGCGGGAGGGAGCGGACTTCTCATCTCATATAGAAAAGTAAACACAGGCATAAGATACAAAAGTTGTCAAGATGTCTGCTCCACAGGAAGATGTAACTTTATACTCTCCTCTAAACACACTTTGCACATTGTCAGCAGCGCAAGTATCTCATACATTCTGACTAGGAGCATTCCCTTTCCCAGTGACTCCAGACACCCTTGCAATGCTTAATTAAATAAGCATTTAAGAATGAAACAAAAAACAAAACAAAAACAAAGACACACCCTTTACCAATAACCAGGAAACCTTAAAAATGAACACTAGTTTGAATGTCCATATTTTCATATATTAAAGAAGATATTAATGCAACACAGCTTTATTGAAAATGCTCCAAAACAGGTGTGGTATCATCTAGTTTACCTAGTTCTATCCCATAGAAATTTAAATCTCTTCTTACACATGTCACTGAATACATATCCTGGGTGGAATGTAAATGCTATTGAAGAATACATAGGAGCTCTATGCAACAGTTCAGGACAGCAAGTGAAAGACACAATATTCCCACCAAAGCTAGTAATGTCAGCAAGACATTTGAAAGCGAAGACAAATGTAATAGTCTGATTTTCACAAATGTCGTACTCCTCCCTACCAGCTGAATTCAATGGTAGGTATAGACAAAGAACCTCTAAAAAAAATAATAATCAAAGTCTGGTCACTCAAGGAAAATGAACGCACTTAAACCCATGAACAGTATTCCAGCTTTATTATTACAGCAGAGAGAGACACTAACACCAGAAAAGCAATGCATCATGGCAATACTACCAGAGGTACAAGTTATCAATAGATGAACGCACACAAGAGAAGGACAAAAATAAGATACTTTACTTCCCTCAACAGAAC
The DNA here is from genome assembly GCA_003113815.1 of Sphenodon punctatus. Classification (NCBI taxonomy): domain Eukaryota; kingdom Metazoa; phylum Chordata; class Lepidosauria; order Sphenodontia; family Sphenodontidae; genus Sphenodon; species Sphenodon punctatus. The sequence goes on from QEPC01000105.1 coordinate 356,606, forward strand.
CTACTAAGTCAACAGAATTCTAGTTACAGAAAGAAAAGATTTTAATTTTCTTCTTAACAAAAAAAACCTTCCAAAAGTAAATAGTTTCACGCCTGAAATAAGAATATAAGAAGTGTCTTACTGGGTGGGTCAGATCAATGGTTCATTGAGCCAAGAATCCTGTTCCTGACAATGGCCACATCTGGCGGCTTCAGAGAAATATCCAAAAAGTTTTAATCACTAACTTCACTCCCAGCAGTCAGTAGTTGTGTCCACTGACGAACTTACTAATAGCCATGTAGGGACCTATCATCCAAGAACTTATCTGCTTCTTGTTTCTAGAACGACAATTCAACAAATGAATTGTACATTGAGCAAAAAAAGTACTTTTATTTTAAATCTGCTAGTTCATTTCAGGGAGTAACCCCTAGTTCTATTTCAAAGGGTAAATAACTGTTCCCTATTTACTTGATCCACACCACTCATGATTTAATAAACTTCTGTTATACCTCCTCTCAGTTGTCTCTTCTCCAAGCTGAAGAACCCTAACCTATCAAGTATTTCCTGATACGGAAGCTGTTCCATACCCAGTTACCCATGATCAAGAGCCAGTGTGGTGTAATGGCTAAGTGTGCAGTACCTGGACTGGGAGGTAGAGGGCAGACCCCAGCTCAAGCCTCGCCTTAGCCAGAAACTCACTGGGTGACCATGGGCCAGTCACAATATTCTCTCAACCTAATCTACCTCACAGGGATGTTGTGAGGATTAAAGTTTTGTGTTATATGTAAAGTGCTCCGAGTGCCATGTCAGGGGGGAGCTATATTAAAGATCATCATCATTTTTGTTGTCCTTCTCTGTACAAAATGCTTAATAACGTTATACATTTTGGGTTCCTACTAGTCCTTTCTGGACTCCTTTATCAAATTTGGCTAAAATTGTCCTGTGGAATGAAAAGTTAATAAAGGGGAGGCAGAATGATTGAATAATCTCTTTCCACAGGTAGCCAGGCTGAAAAAAGCAGAATAGAATAGTTAATCTGTGCTGCAGTGTTAGGTCTCCATTTAAGCTCAGCATATGCTGAAACTTTACCAGGTCATGAGGATGAAAAGCAAACATCTAACAAGCGATATCAGTAATGTAAGTAACTACAGCTACTGTTAGAATTCATTCTTTCTATTCAAGCGAGAAGAAATTACGTTGGCTATGGCGAAAGCTAACTGCCTGAATAAAACTTTGTGCTTTTTTTGTACTTTGAGATTACACTTCTGAATTTCAGAGGTAAATTGGCATGCTTAAAGAAATTAATCTAAAATTACCACCTCTTTCAGGGACAGTGGCAAGAGAGATAACATGGCACTACCGTTTAGGTTGAAGTTAACATCCAAAAAGGTGTTAGTGGCAATAACATAAGAAAAAAATACCGTAAATAAGCAGATTTTCGTACAAACCGAGTGCTGTCAGTTAAGCCTCAAAATTTCTCATAAGTCAACGTGCACCCAATGAATAGGACTGCAAGTTGGCATTGGTTCAGAAAGTTTTGGTTCCACTCCCACTGAAGTCATGTCTGAGGGCAGCAGCGTATGACCGTTAATGTGATTTTTCTGGCCACCTTGGGGCCTGCACACGTGCATTATAATCATCCCTGCTTTCATGCACGCACATAGGAGCGCTAGGACACTGGCAGGAACAGAGAACCACTTTGCAGCAGTCAGAGCTACATCCACAGAGCTCTCACCATGATTTTGCAGGGTATCAGTGGAAAACACCTCTCCTAAACGGTTTTGGGTATTAGGTTAATGTTCCAAGACAAGCCTTCAAAGTAACACATCAGTCTAAAAAGTGTGCCACCTGTTACAGAGTTCCAGCATAGGCCTTGATCCTGCACCTACACCATTCTCTTTGCAGAACAGAGGACTTTCAATAACTGTGCTACAGGTGCTTGCGTAGCTGCTATGACAAACCGTTTCAGTCTCCAACACTGTAGGGCATGCACACAAGGAAAGGGGACAGATCCATGGCACATATTAATGACCTCTTGCTGAGCACACTCCCGAAGTACCCCCCTCAATTCTCCCCCACCCCCCACTTCTATACAACTGCCAGAGTTTGTACTAAGGTTCAAACTGATTCCTAGGAGAGAAAACTGTTCTCCCCCTGTAAATTATTTGATGGCTAGTCATTACACGCAGAGATCAGTCTCACCAGAAACAGCACAACACTGAAAACGCCTACCACTTTACGCATAGAAATCAGAGCTGGAATGAATACCCTCCAAGACAAGAAAAAAACCTGTCAAATCCAAACAATCTGACCTGAAACACTACTCTATCAATTACCTTTATCATCTTTCTGGAGTTGTTCAATCCTTTTATTTCATTCATTTCAGTCATTTCCAGTTTTTAAGCCATACTCGTTTTCATTGGTCCTGGCAAAAGTGTCTTGAAATGAACGAAACAAAGATGGACAAACTGAGCCACCCAAAATTGCAAAAAAAATCAGTTGTAGATACTGATCGAATGTGGATCCTGTCAATTACAGTTTGTTTGAAATCAAGAAAAAAAACACCACACGTTTATTTTGCTGCCTATTTCAGCTCTTACATTATTATAAGTGCACACCATAAATTGCACACATTAAGACACTTGCCTTAAACAAGGTCTTTACTGAAAAAGATTGGTTGAGACTAAGTATCTGAAAAGGCTTGCTTATCTTTAAAATTATATGCTATTTTATTAAACTGAGAACAATTAACTGCATAATCAGGCACCTGGAGCAATATTGTAGAACAGAGTCTCAAAATTAACTCAGCCTGGCCCTTGAGCCAGGCTACCTCAGGGAATGGAACAGACAGGTAATAATTGCTCCCTTTGATACATGTCTGGGACAAGTCAACACCATGAGGAAGAGAAAAGGCAACAGAGGAAGCTACTGTGGCTCTGCAGCTTGTTAGAGAAATGAGGTAAAATGTTCTCCCTTCTAAACTCTCGGTATACCTGGTGACCTTAACAGCACATTCCATAATCAAAAAGCCTCTGGTCTACAATAGTTCATTTATTTATTTCAATTTTTATCCCACCCTTCCTGCACAGCAGTTCAGGGTGGCTCTTGCAAAGATAAGGCTCTTGCAAAGTCAGTCACACTATAAAAAGCATGGAAATTGCAAGTTAGGACTCCTGCCTTAACTTGCAAGCCATGTAAGCAGTAAAGACATTGTACAGTCTTGCATATTGTGCTTGTGTTTCAAATTAGGCTCTATGCCCCAACACTTTGCATTGGTCTTTCAGTCTCAATCCTCTTCCTCTGCAGGTTGGGGGCAACACTGAAGCTGAGGAATGGACGGGATGAGGGGGCAGCGGCAGAGCTGGGGGGAGCCCAGGGCTGGGAGAGCAGGAGCCGTGGGTGGGGATAGCGTGCACTTCGCCTTAACCATACAGCCACTGACAAGCCTGTATAATTAAGAGAGCAGTGGGAAGGGATATTCTCATTTTTTAGCCATCCTAAACCAGATATGGATGACTGCTGTCAACTCAAGTGCCACCACTATATTATCATTCCTGTCTTAATGTGACAGAAGACAAAACCAATTCCCACCACATTGGTGTTGCTGCTGTCACCGCTACAGTGAAATAAATCCAGCCTTCAAGAAGCCTCACAGACTCTAAGTGTTTCTGACTTAGGAATGAAGATCTCTACTCAAGTCAACCCTAAAAAAAAATGAGCTTCATTTGCAGTAATGTAGATCTTGGTTAAAATACTAGGAAAATCTTCCTAGCTGTAAGAACTGTTAAGCAATGGAATAAGCTGCCCAGGGAGGTTGTGGAACCTCCTTCCTTGAAGTTTTTTAAAAACCCAACTGGATAAGCATCTGTCCATACTTCTGTAGACAGGGATACCCTGCCATGGAGCAGGGGGTTGAACTAGATGACTGTGGAGGTTGCTTCCAACCCTAAAATTCTATGCTTTACCAGTTTGTCTTTCTAGTATTCCCACCCGCCTCCTCAGATGCCTGAAGTACTGCATTTGGAATACCAAAGTTCTTAGCTGGGACTCTGGTATCTGCTGTAATCAGATGATCCGACGTGAGCACGACCACATCAATAAACCAAAATCAACCTTGAGAAAAACACGATCTACTGACAGAACAGCCATAGAGATGTCGGCCAAGATGCTATGAAATTAGACTGAGCTTTGGTGGACACTCCCAAAACCAGGTTGCACTGGTAAGAGCTTCTTCAGTGCCATAGGTCACTAGGAACGAAGACCATGGCTGCAATCCATATACCACTTACTCCAGAAATACCCCAGTGAAAAGGTAGAATGGTTTCTGGATTGCAAGCTAAAACATTTTTTATATCAAAAACAGAGATGTTTCTTTACAAATCAGACATGCCTTGTCTTTGTTCCATCATAATATTTGGGAGGGGGGGCGGGGGAGGGACAGAAGGCTAGGTTAAACTGGCAAACCCCCCCAACACTTAGTCAGCTTTTAAACAAGGCGCTTAAAAGCGCCTCCTGAGCCCCGCGTTCAGAGAAAAGCCACGCGGGGAGTGTTTACACGCTCCCTGAACTGCCGGAAGTGACGTGCTCCCCGTTGTCGGCAGTGGCTGGAAATGCGGGGCTTTGAAGGGGCACGTTCTGAAAGCCTCACTTTTCAGGCTTTCAGAACAGGCCTTTTCAAAGCCTTGCATCTCCAGTCACCGTCGCCAACAGGGAGCGCGTAAACACTTCCCGCGCAGCTTTTCTCTGAACGTGGGGCTCAGGAGCTGCTTTTAGCAGCCTCATTTAAAAGCAGCCTCAGAATTCAAGCCAAACCAATCACTTTGAGTTCAAGTATCAAACAAATCTGAATTTGTTTTTTTTTTAAAAGCCATATATGAAAATTATTTGGGTGAATAAATTTCAGCATTAACTTGGTATTTTCAATCTTTTGCCAGCTTAAAAACTGTTTATGTTTAAGAAGGTCAGGTTATTCTACCACCACCCATGTCTGAATTTTGCCGTGTGTGTTTTAAGGCAAGCAAGCCCTCCAATTTCCAAGTGAGACATGGACAAGAGCGAGTGGATGGGATTTAATTTATATGCATTTTAGTGAAGACGGTTCTAGTTTAAGTTGTTATAAGCTGTCCCAAGCCACTTTTCAGATAGGGTGGGGTATAAATTGTAAATGATTTTACCCAATATGAAACAAGCATGTTTAAAAAAAAAAAATAAAAAAAAAAGAATAAGTCTTTGAAAATAGTTCTCTTATAACATTGATGGCTCAGAAAAACTGCTTTTTAAAAATATTCAAAAGGACAAAATATGTTCAAATGGAAGTACAAGGCCCCCATTTATTGCATACAGTTAGTCAGCACAGAAAGCAGATCCCCGCTCCATGTTGAATCTTAAACCCTCAAGCTTCATCTAACACCCTGGAGTAAACAAGATACCTTCACTTGTTGCAAAACAGGACAATTAAAGACGACTTTTGAAAAGAAAAGAAAAAGTCTATACAAAACACATTTATTGGAAAATTGAAGGCTTTTCATTAGTTTAAAAAGTAGACAGATGAGGTGCTTATCCAACCCTACTTGGGTGCAGAAGTCCTTAATTTCCATCTGCTTTTTCACCATAACGCTTGCAACTCTCTGCTATCGACTTCCTAGCCCACACCTTCCAGACTTCAAAGCAGCTAGAAATGTCATGGCCCGACCTTCTCTCTCACACACCCAACCCTCTCTCTAGTTTCCAGTGAATTTCCAATCCTTTTGATGATCCAATTAAATTTTAATAAAACTCCCATAAATCCAATTTAGCCTGACCTCCAGGGCATGTCTCCCTCTTTTTGGTTACAATCAGAATTCTGTCAGTATCATGGCACTATGAGCTCATACTGCAGTACTCAATGGGATTCTTACATCTGTGAGCAGCAGGGAGATCGTATTACCTATGTATGTGGCATCATTAACAGTAAGCAGCAATACCAACTAATCCACATGGGCAGCTATTCTAACAATAATGCGGCCTTCAGCAAGTTACTACAAAGTTGAGTAACCTGCCCTCATAGCAAGTATCAATCAGCAATTATTGCTACTAATTAGGAGGAGCTTACAAGAAACATTTACCACTGAGCAAGTTCCGCTTTACCAAATGCTGTGTGTATGCAGGCCCCTTTAGAAACTCCAAGAAAAAGGCAAAGAGGGAACTTCATCACAGGGTACAGCCACACGAGACAGGGTCAGTTGGATCGCCTGCCCGTCCCAGGGAGGGTCATCGCAGCCACCACACTTTGGGCCAGCAGGGAGGATAGTCCAAATGAGCAGACCCTCATCCCACTGCAGAGAATCGGGGAGTTGCCATCACAAATCCCTCCATGTCAAAGGTCAACTGAGGAGCCATCCACAAGGGGCAGAATTCCCAGACTTCAGACCTCTGGGAGGAATTCTCGCAAAAACAACTGATCCGCCCAGGAGCGCACTCACCCCAGCCGCCAAACAGCTGTCTGGGAACCGAGGTGAGCGTACTCCTCTAGGCCTGATCCTCAGACTTTGCCTCGCAGCAAGGATGCACGGGCCGACCAGACGGCAGGTGGCCCTGTGGCACCACATTAGCTCGGGTGAAGCAACAGCAGCCCGCGATGCGTCACCAGCCCTCTCCAACCAACACATCTCATAGTAGCCAGGCACCTGCACCAAAGTGGAAGTGGGCAAACATCTGGAAGACACTGCAGACATGACCCTATTAAAATTTTCCATTGATCTGATTCATAAAGATCCATGTCCCTCACCCACACACATTCAGCTATGGTTGCATCTTTGGGGGTGAAAATAAAAGGAGACGACAGTCTGCATTAGCATCTACCAGATGGGTGTTCGCCTGCCTGTCTAGTAAGTGTTTGCCAGATGTTTGCAGCTGCAAGATGAGAGGGTGGTGGCAAGAGGAGAAGATCCTTCCTGCACCCCCGCTCTTTCCTCTTGCTGCTGCTTCACACAGCTGATCACATGCTTAGGCAGCTACAAGCGCACAATCAGCTGTGAAGCAGCTGCAAGAAGTGGTAGTAAAGAGTGGGGGGCACAGGAAGGACCTTTTCTTGCAGCAGTGCTCAGGTGGCTGCAAGAGGAGAAGAGCACAATGGAAAGGGGATCATGGCCAGGGAAGAATGGTGCCACTAGTGGTAGCTACCAGCAGCACATAAAATGCAGGCAAGGGGCTGCCCACTTGTTAGCTGTCCACACTAAAACATGTGAATGGAGGGTCAGTGGGGGCTGCACAGACGAAATACAGACTCTAGTGGGCTATTTGTCTTGTTTAAAAGCACCCTTTTTCTATAGCTATATGCAATTTCTGAGAGCAAAAGCTTCTAATCTAGCAGCCAAAGACCTGTGTAATGAAAAGAACTGGACTACGTATCCTGTGCAGAGACTTCGATCCCCATTCCCACTCCCTGAAATGGAATCATGTGGCCAAGGATGCTCCTGAACAGCTGACGGAACCTTTCTGATACCGGGAAGCTTTAGGATATGGTGGAACCCTACGTGGAATTAGTGTTTTCTGCTCCCATTTCTTCCCTCCTCATAACAATTATTGCCATAATTACTGATGAACTGTGTCTGGTGACCCAGTGTGTGCAAAATCATTGCTCTTATGAAGTCAATAGTACAACTCGCCGAGACTTCAGTAGAGCCAGGATTACCTCTAAACAGATATACTGTAAGCTGCATATTACACTTGAAGCATGCTCATTTTTTATACCAAGAGCGAGCTTGGGACTAAGGGCATTTTTGGACAAGTGGGGGAATTGACAAATCCGATCTTAAAAAAGTCACATGGGGAGCATTTACATGCACCGGAAGTTGCTGGCCACCATTGAAAACAGTTGCACCCGGCAGCTCGTGCATTACATTTAACACTGGATTTGTAAAAACTCGATATCGATTTGTCAATCCACTAGATTTCCCTGCTTGTCTAAAAATGCCGTAAGAAAACAGAGTGCCTAGTTCTATGGGCGTGAGGATGGAAGCACTGGATTCCAGCCAAGGAGTCAGTGCTGACTGACTGCAGAAAGGAAATTAAGACTTTAAAAAAAACAAGCAAACAAAAAAAACACACCACCACCTTTTCCCTAAATTCTCCTTGGGTTTCATCAATGCCTAATTTTCCCCTTTCGCCTCCTCAGTTTGTCCCCACCTTTTATGAAGTTCCACAAGGGGAAAAAGTGTCTATTGAAGGAAAGAAGGACATCATGTTTCAACAAAACACCTTTAAAACCCTGTAAAATGCTGTCTAAGCAAGCTTAACCTGTTTGCTGATAGATAATAGCATGTAATACTGTATGCTTCATTCAGGCTTTTCAAAGGTCTGGGCCCTCTGCCACTGAATTATTTAATTATAACACTTACAAAATGAGTTAGGCAAAGTTATCTACATTTGAATAAGGGCCTCCTAATTGTACAAAAAACATTAGATAAAAGTATCTCAGGCTCTGCCTGAACAAACAACAACAAAGAAACTCTAATGTTTCCCTATAGTTGCTAGCAGAGATTTTAAAAACAGTTGCTAACATTTTTTGAGAAGAGCACTTTCTACAGTTGCTCTTTAATAGATATTGTATTTATCAATTTTAAAAATAACAATGACGATGATGACATAGTGGTCTATAAAAAAAAGGTGATTACAGAAATGAATTCCATAACATTTTGAAGTTCCACACACACCAGTGTGTCCATATCACTTGTATGCTCACCATACCTCTCAACCTGCCAGGGGTTATAATGTGGCATGTAGTAGGTTATAAATGATTTGCAGGGGCTAAATGAGAAATGTTTCATGGTTTCATGCCTGTTCCTAATAGGCAAATAAAACTCTCAAAGCTTTAATTCAACTGGTACTTTTTCTTTCCTCTGAATTCCTTGTCCTCTCCTTCAACACTCTTCATGACATTGCTCCTGTTTCTCTGCCTTCATTGTCTACCATGTCCCCACACAGGAACTTCATTCCTCCTCTGCCATCACCACTACCCTCAGCCGCCCCAGGGTCTCCAGCTTCCTAAGTCATCTTTAGCACTTTGCTTATGCTTCCCCTTGCACCTGGAACAACACCCCACCCCCCCTTGAGCACATGTGCTCTGCTGAAAGAACAGCCTCTTCCATCCGGCATTCCACAGATTGCTCATGGATGATTTTTTCCTACACTGTTTTATCCTTCAGGATCCCCCAACTCCCCTTGTAACAAAGCTAAACATGCACACCTGCTGCTTCTCAACTTCATGAATGTTGAAGTTCTTTAAAACCTCCTTGCTATGAGTGGTTTTATGTGATTTAATGTTTTACTATTTGTTACTGTAAACCGCCCAGAGATGCTGTGTCAGGAGGGCCGGGATATCAAGGTTTTATAAATAAATAAATCCATCCCTGTCTCTGCTCTCCCTTTTCCCTCTTGTTCATCCTAGACAGTAAGTACCCAAGGGCAGGGACCCATCTCTAATCATGACTGATCAGCACCCAGCATATTGCTTGCACTATTAATAATTGTAGCTGATAGTTACAGCAGAGGCTAAATGGTTATCCATTCAACTCTAGACCCGCCCCCCCCCCTTTTAACTCAACTTTTTGGACTGGAGAAATACACTACAGAGACAGCATTAAAAAAATAGTATTGTTCCTGCCTTATTTGTGGAGAATGAGAAAGAACCTTTAAACTTCTAAGACAATCAGAAAAGCAAATTTTAGTCAAGTTTACTTTTAAAAAAAGCAACAAAAAAAACCCCACATACACAGCAGCAGACATTCTATATTATGGTCTGGATAACAAGAAGTCAACAATTATCTCAGAGAGGAGACGCATTACTTCACTCCCAAAGCTGCTACTTTACACAGTAATTGTCTGGGCTGTGAAGCAACGTAACATAGCAGAAACTGGAGGGTGTGTTCTAGCACAAGGACAGCAAGTTCAAGGGGTAAAACCATGAACAAGAGAATGAATGATAAATTCAAGCAGAACAAACAACTTTACATAAGGAGGTCACACTTTTTACAAGGAGTTCTCTATCCCCTTTAAGATGCAATTGAATTTCTTGAGTTTGGTCTTTTTAAAATATGTGTGAGAAATGAGTAATAGTTAATTAGTTTTCCATGCCACTTAAAAGTGCTGATATTTTGATGCTGGGTACATAATGTTGTCCATCAATTTCAATATCATTAATTTAAGATTTATACACAAATGCTCCTGTTGACAGCAAGGGCTCCATGTGCTAGGTGCAACCCAAATGTCTGTTTACAACCAAACTAATGTCTTGCCCTTTTTGAACCAGAAATGGTCAACTTTACAATAGCATTGACAAAATACTAATTTAGCAGCCATCCAAGTTTAAATTTTACCTTATAAACCAAACACTTGTACCACAGTTCATCAAGAGAAGAGCACCAGTATTAGCTCTTGGTACTGGGCATCTTTAGACATAACAAAGATCAGGAGTCAAACCCCCTAAGCACGTGTTTGGCCATTGTGTGCAAGCACCATAACAATCCCAACACCAATTTGGCCACCCATTGAACATGCAATGGTGTTCACATCGCATCACAAGGACAATCTGCGTGTTCTGACTGAAATATCGCATGGCATGTTAGCAGGTGCAACACGGGGAACCAGGTGGCAGCACTTGTGTGCCGAGATTGGATGGCAAGCAAAACACCGATTTGCCCCAAGATGGGCTGCGTGTCTAAGCAGCGCCACAGGGTGAACACAGGGCCACGGTCAAAACACACAGACACCTGGTGACGTTATGTTTAAGGACACCCATTGACAGATGTCCCATTTGCTTCAGTGGAACACATGCCTGCACTAATTGCCAACACCGGCACTCAAGAGGACCATGCTGTAAAGTACAAAATGACAAATGCTCTATAATTTGCCAATTTTGTTGCCAATACCGCCCCCTTCCTTTGCATCACTATCCTAATGAAATGCTCCCCTTTTGGTAAAGAAAAGAAGGTAGCAGAAGGATTTAGCTTTAAAGTGGTTATAGAAATTTAGCTTGTACAGGTAAAATGTAAGCTTCAGATTTATTTAAGTTGATGATTGCAGAACTGATGCACTCCCAAGTCCATGACCATTAGTCTCGGTTTAAGCCAGGCAGATCTTTTTTCTGCAACAGGAATAAGAAAGCCTTTATGTAAGCTATTTCTCTTCTCTTTATTCTTACATCACACCATCCTGTTTTTCTTCCAACATGTCCTCTTTACTCTTTCCACAATAACTAGGCTCTAATGTACCCTATTTATATGCCAATCAAGCCATCATCAAGATCTCAGCAGGAACACCACTTGTATGCAAAGACTTATTTTGAATTAGTATTTAAGTCACTGCATGCCAGCTATTAAGCAATCAAGTAGTATTAATGTTCTACAGTGTTGTGGTATTGGTGTGGGGGGGGGGGAGGGGGTCTGTTGTATGATGCTACAGATCACAGCATGCAGATAAAAATATTATAGTACAAGTNCAGATCACAGCATGAAGATAAATATAGTATAGTACAAGTTAACTTGTGCTCTCCAGGTTTTAAGCTTTTTGAAAGCTACAGTTTTGTTCAGTAAATAAAGTAATTTAAAACACTAGGAGTACATCACAAGACAGAAAATATTCTCAGTGAATTTTCAAAATGTACTAATTTAAGTCCTGTCCTGTGCAAGTACATTTGCTACTGCTTTCCTGTGTAAGCTCAGGTAAGTCATTACCTTTCATTTTTGTTTGACAAAAACTGTTTGTTTGGGGGGAGTTTCGTAGAGGTTAGGTGACTTACCTGAGCTTATTTATATAGCACCAACAATGTGCCCAGCGCTGAACAGTTGCAATCAGAAGCAGGTCTGTGCCCTGAGGGACTTACAATCTAGGATGGTCAAGAGAGGGGAGACTAGGGAAAGGGGAACATAGGAACAGACAGGGATCCAGCCAGGAAGCTGCAAATGCATGGGCTTAGTTTATTCTACTTAGAAGAATAAGAGCAGTTTGGACAGTATATGAAGTAGGAATAATATGGAAGATGGTTTGGTTACAAAAGTCCTGTCTGACTCTTCTGTGCAAGAGAACTACATTCTGCTAATTTCCACCCCCCTTTTCTAAGCCACCATCATAAATGCAGGATTATCGTCTGTCTAGCTCAACTTCTGCTGAAGAGCCTGATTTGTTACCACCACAACCATTTTTAATCACCAGAAGAATTGTCCTTGATTTTAATAAGAGCCTCAAATGTCATCTACTGCAGCTGTGGGTCAGATGGATTTGTTATTACAATTTTATTGCCATTTTAAAACAGCAGCTTGTGTCTTCCTGCTGCCGCTCACTAGTTTGATCGTAAAAACCTTAATCCTGGGACACTCAGGAAGCTGCTAGCCCACTCCTGCGGGCGGCAGCCCTCAGGCAGCACCTGAAGGACAACGACAAAAGGGCACTGGCCGTTTTGTGGCCGTTGTGAGGCCGGTGCAAGGACAGCGAGGAGCCACGCCCTGATGCCCACGCCACACAGCCTCTTCCGACCTTCGCTGCCACCGCCCACGGACATCGCGCAATTGCTCCTGCGCCACGCTCAGGCCAGGTTACCCACTCTGCTTCCCGGACTATTGCCACCTAGGATGCCTCCCCATACCTCCCTCGCCCTGTATTTCCACTCTCCTTCTCACCCTGATGATGGCTCCCCTCCTTCTCCCTCCTCCAATGGCCTTTCTCCAACCAACCTACCCCTTTTTCTCACCCATGCCCATTCCCCCTCCTCACCCTCATCCCCCCTTGCCCATTCCCTGTCAGCCACCACCACCATCCCACCTCCCCTCCTCCAAACCTTGCACACCCAGACACTCCACAGCCCATTGAGGCCGGTGTGAGACCCAAACCCTGCAAACCCGGCCGCTCCACATCCCCCAATATCATCCACATCCCATGTCTTCCCCAAAATTACCTTTCTCCTGCTCCCTCTGGAACTGCCGCTCTTCCGTGGCTAAAGTCCCCTTCATCCACGATCTCTTCCTCTCTCACCCCTTTCAATTCCTTGCTGTTACAGAAACCTGAATCTCACCCCCCCAAACTCTGTTACCCCAGCCACTCTATGCTCGGGGGACCTTTTGTTCTCTCACCGACCCCGCCCGGAGGACCAGGGGGGTGGCATGGGTTTCCTCCTTGCCAATCCCTGTTAATTCCAAACCCTTTCCCCTCCCTCTCCTTCCCTTCCTTTGAGGCCCATTCTGTGCATTTATACTCCCCTCTACACCTTTGTGTTGCTGTCATCTAGCGCCCCCCCGGGTTCCCTCTCCTCTTTTCTCCCAGACTTTGAATCCTGGCTCACCTTCTTCCTCTCTGATGACACCCCCACTCTCATTCTTGGTGATTTCAACATTCACGTCGACACACCTTCCATGCCCTCTATCTCCTACTTTCTCTCCCTGACCTCCTCCTTTGTTCTCCGACTCTGGACCAATTCCCCCAGCCATACCGACGGCCACTCCCTCGACCTCATCTTCTCATGAAATTGCTCTCTTGCTGACCTCTCCTTTGATCCCTGCCATAATTCTGATCACTTCCTCGCCTCCTTCAGCCTCTCCCACCAACCCCCCTCCTCCTCCACCTCTCCACACCCCTTCCGCAATATGCAGGCCATTACCCCCATGGAGTTTGCCTCCTCTCTATCCTCCCACCTCCCC
>QEPC01000105.1:374610-392575 GCA_003113815.1 Sphenodon punctatus
GGGAAGAGAGGGGGGCAAGAGAGTCAAGGGTTGAGGAGAGAGAGCTATTGAGAGCGGAGATGGCAGAGTCAGGGGAGGAGGAGGAGGAGGAGAAAATGGAGGAGAGGTGGGGGGATAGAGAGGAGGCAAACTCCATGGGGGTAATGGCCCCCATGGGGGTAATGGCCGGAAGGGGCGCGGAGAGGTGGAGGAGGAGGGGGTTGGTGGGAGAGGCTGAAGGAGGCGAGGAAGTGATCAGAATTATGGCAGCGATCAAAGGAGAGGTGTCACGGGGTTGGGGTCCTCACTCCCTTTAGAGGCAGTCCCCCGTATGCCCACCAGGCCAGCGGCAACCCATTTGCCTGTGCCCGCGTGGGTTCCTATGTGATCAGAAAACCTTCACTGCAATCAGGGAGCTTTCAGAGGCCCACACCCCCTAGAAATGCCTCCCCTTGAACTCCCAGCCCAGCCGTAACTCAGAGAACGTTCTCTGGCCACCTGTAGCTTGGAAGACTTCGCAGTGGGGTTGTCTTATATGAAAAAGGTTCGTCTAGACTCTCACCTAGATAGAGTGTCCCTCAAATGAACCCCACAAGGCCAAATAAACACACAAGCATGCTAGGCTTGATTATAAAACATATATTGAGTACATACAAGTACAAGGCTGTTGATCAGATACTGAAAGTCAATAAATCAAACAAAGTACACGCATTCTAAGACACACTGAGATTCCGTAACTGTCCCCTTACCCTATATGGTTCAGTTCAAGTTCATCAGCGTATCTCGCAGCTTTGATGTCCAAGCTGGGCCCAAATCTTTTAGAGAATATAAAAGTCTTTAGTTCATGTTTGTAGCAGCTCTTCTGCTGAGCTGTTCTCTCCTTCAAGTCCAAGATGGAAGTGTCCTTAAAGTTTCTATAGATCCTGTCCAGGGCTGGCCCCAGGGTTTGTGAGGCTATGTGCAAACTCTTAGTGCAGGGCCTATTTGCATAATTAGGCCCCACCTAATTATACAAATGTATACATTTACATAAAGCTTACTCCCTCTGGACAGGAAGGATTACCATTCTCCACCACTCGGAGCAATCATGGAGAAGTACGGCCTCCCAATGCTTCCCCCCACCTCCCCAGCCGAGCGTCTACCGCCACTCCCCAGGAGTGGTTCCACTGCAGGGGCAGGCAAGCGGGCAGTGAGGCAGGCACAGAGAGACTGACTGCGTCCACTGCCTTACTGGAGGAGGGGGATGAGCTTAGCCAGTCTGGCCTCCAGGGCCTGTTGCTTCTTGCTGCTGGTGTTGCCTGTGCCTTGTGCACGCATGCAGTGTGACTAGTCCAGAGGTGCTGCTATCAAACACACAAGACACTCAAAATGCAGCTACTTATTAAGCGCATTATGCCATGAAAAGAGACATAACCAGTTCAGTTGTGCCCCCATGATCAGTTCATGCTGTCCCCACCCCATAACCAGTTCATTTGCGCCCCCGCCCCCATATAATCAATTTACGTTGCCCCCACCCATAGTCATTTAATTTACACCCGCGGGGCAGCGTGAATTGATTATATGGGGGCACAAATGAAATGGTTATGGGGTGCAGGTTCAAAGACAGTATTCCTCTTGGCAATAACTTCATTAAGAAGAGTTAGTGAAATAGCAGCCATAATAATCTCAGATCCATATTTGCAGATTTATTTTCCAAGACAGAATAGATATTGCTTTACATCCTAAATTCCTACCTAAGTAAGTATAAGTAAGACAGTTGTGAGAATGTGGCCCTTTTCACACGGGCCTCTCCCAGCCATGAACACGCAGATGTCTATGTGTTCATGGGTAGGGGAGCCCTGTGTGAACGACGCGGTGCATGCACCCATGGTGAGTGGGGGTACGTGCGCACGCGTCTAACACGCATTCCCACCCACACACACACACCCCACTTGGGAGTTGTCCCCACGCAAGGAGCAACCGGGGGAAATGGTGGTTACTATGTAGGTGTGGATGAGTGGTGGGTGAGTGGGGAGGCGGGTGCAGCCGTACGCATGCCCCATCCATGCACTGGCGTGCCCACCGACTCCCCATCCGGCAGAGCCATGTAAAAATATCATGTGAGGAGCCACTCAAAGAACAGAAGCTTGCTACCTTGTAAACAAGGTTCTTTGAGATGGCTCCAAACATTATTACAACACCCACCCTTCCAGCCCCGCATGGAATTCTTTTCTTATATTTCTAGAAAGGGTTGGAAGGAACTGTCATTCTGAGGGGGAGAATGCTTTTTATACTAGGGGAGCTTGAGACCATCATGTGGTCTATTATTTGAATAAGGTGAGCGTGCAATACCCTGTTGGGAGCCATCTCGATGAACCTTCTTTACAAGGCTACAACCTTCTGATAAGCAATGGGGAGGAGCGGTTTGTAAACACACAGCGTTATCTCCCAGGCCGATCTGCAGCAGTGCTACTAGGAGGGAGAGGCAGGTGAGGGATGGGGTCTGGAGCCAGTGAGGGAAGGAAGAAGAACTTATTGGGGGAGAAGCTAACTGCAGCCTGCTGCCCAGCTAGGCAAGTGCGGGGCCCCAGCTGGGCATGGGGCCATGTGCAGCTGTACATGCCTGGGGCTGGCCCTGATCCTGTCTCCTCTTCTCCCCTTCGCAGGGGCTTCGGTGACTTCCTGTGTCCTGCTGCTATTGTCATTGTAACAATGTGGTAGGGCGGACCTGGCCGTTGCTTGGCAATAAACTACCCACTTGTTATAACAAAGGGAATCCCTCCCCCCACTCTGGCAACTGGTTCCCATATATTGTTCCACCTGAGCTTATAACCTGTTAACCCTTTATATTACATTACACGTTTCCCTGAAATGTGTGTCATCTCCCCACAAATGGGTATGTTGCCTCCATGTCCCCATGACAAGGTCAGCAAGAGAACAATTTCGTGAGAAGATGAGGTCGAGGGAGTGGCCATCGGAATAGGTGGGGGAAATCGGTCCAGAGTCGGAAATCAAAGGAGGAGGACAGGGAGAGAAAGTAGGAGATAGAGGGCGTGGAAGGTGTGTCGACGTGAATGTTGAAATCACCAAGAATGAGAGCGGGGGTGTCATCAGAGAGGAAGAAGGTGAGCCAGGATTCAAAATCTGGGAGAAAAGAAGAGAGGGAACCCAGGGGGGTGGTAGATGACAGCAACACAAAGGTGTAGGGGGGAGTACAAACACACAGAATGGGCCTCAAGGGAAGGAAAGGAGAGGGAGGGAGGAAGGGAAAGGGTTTGGAATTAACAGGGATTGGCAAGGAGGAAACCCACGCCACCCCCCTGGTCCTCAGGGCGGGGTCAGTGAGAGAACAAAAGGCCTCCCCGAGCATAGGGGCTGGGGTAACAGAGTTGGAAGGTGAGATCTAGGTTTCTGTAAGAGCAAGGAGTTGAAAGGTGCAAGAGAGGAAGAGATCATGGATGAAGGGGGCTTTCGTCACGGAAGAGCGGCAGTTCCAGAGAGAGCAGGAGAAAGGTAATTGGTTTTGGAGAAGGCATGGGATGCGGATGAGATCGGGGGACGTGGAGCGGCCGGGTTTGGGTCTCGCACCGGCTTCACACTGGCCACAATGGGCTGTGGAGTGCCTGGGTGTGCAAGGTTTGGATGAGGGGCGGTGGGGTGGTGGTGGGGGCTTACAGGGAATGGGCAAGGGGGGTGAGGATGAAGAGGGGGAATGAGCATGGGTGAGAATAAGGGGTAGGTTGGTTGGAGAAAGGCCATTGGAGGAGGTAGAAGGAGCGGAGCCAGCAGCAACCGTGAGAAGGAGAGGAGAAATAGAGGGCAAGGAGGCGAGGGAGATATGGGGAGGCATCCTAGGAGGCATCCTAGGTTCCACTCAGTTTCACATTTAAATTGGTATGCACTAACATGGTACAACAGGATTAACCAGAAGCTGTAGAGGAGCTGAGTAAAAACAATGACAAGGGCTTATGCAGATCATCTAAAAATATATATATTCTATTAATAATTAGACTGCATGCGTTTCATTGGTTTTTTTAAAAACTTAAACCCCTACTCGCCAACAGAACTAGAACACTGGCTGAGATATCATCTCCCTGGGACAGGTGTTGAAAACCTGAAACTGTCCCAGACAAACCAGGCCATGTCAGCAGGTGTGTCTAAGCTACTTGTATCTTCTTAAACTTGTGGAGACCTGAGATCATTTGAAACGGCAGTCACAGACTAGTGGAGATTTATCACTCTATAGTTTATGCATTTAAACAACTAAGCCATTGCCAAAATTCCTAACAGAATCCAGGAGAAGCAGGATCAGACCGTCTCCGTAGGCCCAGTTTAAACTTTGGGATTCGGTACTGAAAATACTTGCAGACGTAACACTGATGACTTTCAACAGGTCTACGCTCAAGAGCTTGCAGGATCAGGACCCAAGTTTCTATCCAAATTACTAAAACAGTATTGCTAATTTTATCATTACATTCCAGAAGAGCAAGTCCTTATCACAGAACAGGAGAGTGCCACATAGTAAAAATAAAAATGTGAGAGTGAATGTTGTGATTGCGCACAGGGAGGTTTTAAAGCCTAAAGCAGGAATGTGAACCTTTTCTCACCCCTTGGCCACTTGAACTAAAGCAATAAGATTTTCAATAAAATGGGAGGAACCTCGCCTTTCATAAGAGAAAAAAAAAGTAAGTTCCAAGCCTGGTGGCTACAGAGAAAAGCCTTGAAGATACAATTCCAAAAGGCTCAGAATTCAAAAGGCCAAATACCGCCTGATTATTTTAATTTTTTTAAAAAAACAGGTTTTTAAAGTCAATTTCACGGGATTGCTCATTATTTTCAAATGGAATCAAACTTGAGTATATCGATTTGGGGCAAATAAGTGTTGCTTCATATACACTTCCCAGACAGTGGGTCAGGACAACACAAGTGGTCTTACCATCCAATACCGGTGCCACAGTTTTCAGCAATACCAATTGCCACAGCTGTCAAGCAGTGCATACAGTCAAGGCTGTGAACACTTATATAAAGTCTTGGTATCCTAGATCACGGATTCTCAACCTCTGGGGCAGGCCTCCTGGTAAGTACAGAAAGTATCCTGTGAGGAATGCAAGAAGGAGCATCACCAGCTGCCAAACCCTGGCACCACTATGAGGAGGAGTTTCTAAAATGGTAGAGGAGTGGGAAATAAAGCATTTCCCACCAGAGGATACAAGAGTTGAAGAATCTAAAGGAAAGGTAGTTTTAAGGTCAACACACTAGGGCTTAGGGTCTAGTTTTGGCTCTCACAGATGCATTGTGGGGTTTTTTTAGCAAATATGTAACACGAGGTGGGCTGAAGAGAGCCAAGTACAGCAGCAGGTTTCGTGTACTTTGAATCTTTGCCATTATTTTGTCTATGGAAGGGGTGAGGAACTGTAGGCCCTCAGGACAAATACAGCCTAAAGCCTTTTGTTACAGCCCCTTTCAAATTAATGACTCCAGATCTCAATTTGGAGCACACATCTCAGCCCATTTCCTGTTTCAGTGCACACATCTTTGCTCCCAGGGCCCTCACCCTTCAGCCCCTCCGCTCCCTTTCCCTACACCGAGTCAGTTCCTTTGCTCTTCCTCCATTCCAAGCACATCCTCTCAGTCTCCCAAAGCAAAACCCCCTAAGCCCATCTGGCCCACAGGTTTTTACTAAATACAAAACTGGCCCACCAAGGGGAATGAGTTTTCCCATCAATCAATCAAAATTTAATGAGTTAGCATTATACCTGGCTGTTAGAAGTATTTCCAAAAGAATCTCCCTTAGTTTTAGTCAATCAATTACACCCGCATTTTTCCCCGGGAAAAACACCCCAGAAAAAACCCAGGTTTTTTCCATGGCTTCAAAATTTCCAGGAATTTTACATCTCTAGGTATACCAAGCAAGGTTCTCAGCCAGTTATTCTTCACACAGAGTAATAACATCCCCCCCAGATCTGGGCCTCACAATTTTGGATTTAAAAACTACCTGTGCTGGTTTAATTAAACCGCCCACTTATACATTAAAAAAAACACAACAAACGTTGAGTGGGAGGAGGAAGCCACCTGCTTGGAAAATCTAACACGAGACTCTCATGACCCAGTATATGGGAGGAAAAAAACACACACACCAACTCTTCCAGGTACTTAAATTTGACTTGTTCTAATCTATCATCACTAACAAACTATGCATACTGCTTATACCTGGGAGCAAAAGCCATCACCTCCGTTTTCTCATAGTTGATGCGTAGCCCCTCTTCCAGACACATTTCTCCAAAGACCCTCAATATGCGGTGCAACCCGAAATCGGGATGATGAACGTAAAACAGTGATGTCTGCATACATAAGGATTGGGATTCTTATATCGCCAATCTTAGGGACCATATAATCATCCTTTGCCCAGAGTTTTATAATTAAATCGTAAACATAAATATTAAAGAGAGTTGGAGCCAGGAGGCATTCCTGTCTTAACGCCCCGATGACACAATTGGCCTAGACAATGTCCCCCTCCAATCTACGCATACTTGTATCTTAGTGTCTGTATACAGGGATATAAGGGCAAGCAATCTTCCATCTATCTGAAGTTCCCTTAATTTATCCTACAACCTGTCCCAATTAATCAAATCAAAGGCTGTCAAGAAATCCAGACCCCATATAATTTCTGTTTTTTACCCGCAGAATCTCTTTCAATTAAGTTTGTTAGAACATAATAATGGTCCATAGTAGATTTCTGTGCCCGATAGCCTATCTGTTCTTTTGCAAATATACCTTTGCCACAATTAATCTCTGTGGTAATCTTGCGATGAAAATGGAGAGGAGCAAAGTGACTAAGCACAGGCTGCCACAGCAAAAGCATGGGACACAAAGTCCGTGACATAGTACACATGGTTTCATTATAATGTTTAACAGCATGGTGTATAGCAACAAGGTGCAGATTGGTGCACACAGTACTCTGCTGCCAAAAGGGTGCAGACCTTAGAATGCTATGTGGATCTCTCTGGCTTCCTAAGATTATAGCACAACATGACTTTGGCAATCAGCTTGGTCAAATCGTCACAGGAGATCACAGTCTGGATGTGTTCTCCTTGAGTCTCATGTGATTATCAAATAAGGAGCAACCCACGGAAATCAATGATCCTCCTAGTTAGCTTAATTGTTCAACTTGAATTCCCAACCTTTCTGAACAGCTTCTTGAAAGAATGGTCAGCACAGCACTTCTTGTATGACCTTGGGTGAATCAGATCACCTGTCCATGCCTCCATTTCCCTAACAATGTGTTTTTGAAAGGATTCATTAATACATTTATTAACATATAGGTGGTCAGATACCAATATGATGTGGGCTACACGATAGGATAGTAGGTGGTATGGTGTTGTGTCATAGTAAACTTTACTACATTTTGAGTTACAGAAGAGAAGGCACTGAACAGCCACACTCAAAATTTCATCAAATTAAAAAATTAGCCACTATTTTCAATTTGATTTGATTTCATCTAGTATAATGTAGTCTTTTTGTTGGCCTCACCCAATGTTATAGAAAGCAACTTGAGAGAATTTGAGAGAATCCTTACATTTGGAAGGTCTGTTATATATAAACTAGCATATAAAGCACAGTCTTTAATGTAGGTAAGCCAGAACATGCAGGGTCTTGAGGTTACAAAGAATGGATGACTCTGGTCAAATCCGATAGAAAAGGTTGCAGCCTCCTCACCAGATGGAGTTGATTTGAAGTGCTCCTGGCCATCGCCACAACCTGATGATCTAGATGCAACATGGAATTCAGAAGCACACGCAAGGATGCAAACCTGAGGTGAGCCGAAGAGGCTGGACACCCTCAATAATAGGCATCCCTATTCCCACCCTACATAGAAAAAACCCAAACATTTTACACACAACATGCAAATGTATTCAACACCTCATTTTCTTAAAACGTGGCAGAGACCAGGAAATTGGGAAAGATGAAGGAAATAGACTGGGTATTTATATGCAGAGCTATAACAGTTAATAAAGAAGTAATAACAAAATTTGTGCTTCATTTCAGGGTTTGGGACAAGAACTTCACTCGCCTGATTTTTCCATTTCTGGCCAGAGCAAGGATCTTGTATACCTTCTGGACTGGGCATGGCAGCAGTCTCATAGACAAATAATTATTAGGGCTGAAACAGGAAGCAAGGGGGAAGGGTTGCAATCTCAGACCCTTTTGAAACTGTGACACTCCTTTTGCACGTACGAACACATAGGAAATAAATGTCACTGTCATAAGCTGGTAGCCAAGGAGTTAAATGCACAGGGCACTTCTGTAGTTAAACTAGTTTAAGCTAGCAAAAGGCTATATACGCAGACCAATACAAGTAGACATTACTCATGAGTAATATCACCATCTCAAACTGGAATAGATTACCCAACCATTGCCCAATATGATTTCTTGATTCTCACAATATCACAAGATACTGTCATGATTTATTGACTTTCTGTTTACCATGTGCTCATTTACTGCTTACAACATTGCCGAGGGTACAATTTTACTTCCAAGGTTTCTATTTGTTCATTGTTCCTGCATCTCTGAGTCAGTCACTATGCAAGTGGCCCATCCCTTACCCTTCCCAAGTTTTTTGGGTTTTTTGTTTAAATGTCTCCATTCCAGTGCTTCAATCAGAATTACTATTACTAATTTCTATAGTGCTACTAGGCATATGCAGCACTTTACAGTCACAGATTTTTGGAGACGGGCCCCTGTCCAGTGGGGCTTACAATCTAAGGCCATCTTTACATGGACGCCATGCCCACCCCTGCTGGGCATGCGGGAGGGTGCTTGATGCTGGGGGGGGGAGGGGGAGGCAGGCACATCCGTGTAAATGCCATGGGGGTGGGTGGGTGGGGATGGGTGTTTGTCTGTGAGAACAGCATGGGCGGTGGGTGGGTGTGTGTGTCCACTCCTGGCACACACCCACTTCCATCCATCACCCATGGAGCAATCTGGCAAACTGGAAGAGGCTCCTGTGGGTGGAGGTGGGCGTGCACTGCACACCCATCTCGACCCACCACGGTAGCACACTCATTTCGCCGCCGCCCCCCCCCCCTGCCGCCGCCCATCGCTGCCCGTGTAAGGGCCTAAGATGGACAAAAGTGAGAACACACAGGGAAAGACAGACACACACACATTCCCATTTTACAGATGAGGAACTGAGGCTGAGAGGTTGTGACTTGCCTAAGACCACACAGTGAGTTCATGGCTAGAGTGGGATTCAAACCCTGGCTTCCCAGGCCCAAGTCCAGCACCGTATCCACTACACCAGTTTGTTGTATGTTCTGTTTGCTTTGACCAATCTGTAATTGGATTACAGATCTGAAAAGGTATCCAAGTACCAGCCAGTGAGTAACAAGGAAGTACAAGGAAAAATGCAGTGCAGAAAAGATGGAAGAAGATGCATGGGTATTACCTCTCAGGATTTGAAATTGACAGCAAAGCAGAAAGCAGCAAAGTGGTAAGTAAACTATCGGTAAATCAAGAAACAAAACAATGATCGAGACATTGTGGAGTACCAACAGGTTCTCAATTCAATCAAAATGCTATCAGGGACTGGGATTTTGACAGGAATTCCCATTTTTGCAAAATCTTATTTCATCCTTAATTATTATTATATAATGGCAACAATGGACCACAATAGCGAACTAGGAGTTCACTGGCCTGAACTACTGTAATATAGTCTACGCTTAGTGACCTGTAGGTAGGGTACACAAGAGCAATTCCCCCTCCCTCAGCAGTGGAATTATCCTGGTCACCAAGTGGCACAAATTCAGGACATGACACTGTCCCTGTAGTACAACTGTGCCTATGGTACAGATTTTAAAATGTAAAAAGGCACATCAACCCAAAATGAACTTCTCTGTGCCAACCAAAATGTTAGCATGCAAGCTTGTCCAGCGACCTCGGATACATTGGAGAAAGCAGCATAGACATCTGTGTACACATTTGTCTGGACATCCTTCGACTGACCCTGCCATTGGAGCATAATTTCCTGACCACCTGAAGTGCAGAGAGTAGCCTGGAGAAGCTCTGGCCACAATTTTCCAATCCAGGTGGTGAGGTCCATGCATGCCAGGCTGTTGCTGGGTGGCGTCTCTTCAATTGTTCTTTGTTTTCTGGACTTGTTGCTCTTACGAAACCACCTCGCTTAAGATATAAAAGCCAACAAAATAATCCTGGTTTTGTAAGGTTTGTAGGAGTGGAAAGAGTAGAGAGCTGCCTTTGGTTGCAAAAATCTACTTCTTTTTTGAAAGGACCAAACAGTAGTACTACTAATAATAATTTCTATAGTGCTACTAGGTGTATGCAGCACTTTTCAGTCACAGATTTTTAGAGACGGGTCCCTGCCCAATGGACATGCAGCCTAAGATGGACACGGGTGAGGGGAAACACAGAAGGCAAGACAGACACACGCATATTCCCATTCCCTATTGGTCCTTTTAGATCTTTCGGCAGCATTTGATACTGTTGACCATGAGATGTTGGTGACGCCTAGTGAGTTCACGGCTAAGGCAGGATTCGAACCTTGGCTTCCCATGTCCAAATCCAGCACCTTATCCACTACACCACGCTGGCTCAATGGTTCAACAGCTGAAATGCTAGAGACCTCTGCTTACCTGTGACCGGTGTCATCTCATTGTTTTCACCGGTTATCTCACAGCTTATACTAAAAGTGGGGTTGTGGGGGACCTGGCTTTTGTTATGTATTTGCACAGTTTAGCACAACAGGAAGCTGGGGAGGTGTCTAGGAACTCTCACAAAACAAACCCACCGTCAGATGCAAGCACACTGAACTCTTTTTTGGCAGGGGGAGAAGATATGGGGAAGGGGGTGGGAGAGGTGGAAATCTCAGACCCTTCTCAAAACTTTAACACTCCTTTCACACATAGGAAATAAATGCCACTGTCATAAGCTGGTAGCCAAAAAGAGTTAAACGCATAAGGTACATCTGTGGCTAAACTAGTTTAGGCTAACCAAGCTAACTTAAGATACACAAGCCAGCAAGCAGAGTCGGCAAATAGCATCTAGCAGTGTTACCTGGTAACATTCAACTGAGCTTTTTTACAGTGGCTTTAATAAAGATCTATAAAAATCACTGGGGAAAAGGAAAAAAAAATCTTTACTTTCATGCAATTCCACAAAAATAACTGTCATCACATCCATCCTTGTTGAAGAAAAGTCCATATTTGCCTTCAGTTAAATCCATCTGCAGCTGCCCTGTGGAAAAAGACAGCCAATAATTGGCTTCTTTCACCTCTGTTAACCACGAACAAAAGTGTCATTCAGTTTCAAAATGGACAAAATGCACCAATGGATGGTCAGCTAGCAGGGCCAATGGGGTGGAATAACAATAACCCTGTAGCATTTTATTTTGCCTTTTGTTTAGTTTTTCAAAGCCATTAATTAAGACCTGCACAAAGCACCCCCACAGGCTTCTTTCAATGAGGCATTACACGCCTGTTTTCTTGTATTTAAAAGGAGGGAAAAAATAACAGGAATTTCTGAAACACATTAAGCAGTACACACAATTTCCACGTATTCTCAACTGAAAACTGTTACATTTTAACTTTTAAATATTATCAGGAGTAACAGAACAGGACTCTTTCAAACACACATCTTCCCTTCTTGGCTGTACAGTGAATGCATTTTAAAAAAACCAAAAAAGCCCACAAACACACACCTTCATGCATCAGGAATATAAACAGAATAGTTCCCCAAAATTCTATTAAAAAGGCCAACTCTCAAAATGAAGAATGCACGTTGATGAAACATCCTAAAACATCCCAACACAGACAACTGAAAAAGTATTTGGTGTCCAGGGAACCAAGTCTGTGGAGACTAAATGCAACATTAGTATCAGCGGGTTTAAAAATTTAGCATAAAATGCATTTTGTTTTTTAAAAAGTTTCTTACTATTAACAACGTTTATATATTAAGCATTTAAGAAAGTGTCTGCTTTTGATCAGAAGATTAGATTGGTTTAACAGAAAAGATTCATGATGCATGTTATGATTTGGAGTTACAAAATATACATACTACTTGGACAATAATCTTTGTAGGCCTTAGGCTAACGTGGCAGGACTACATTAGTGTCCTCTATAACCGCCCCTCCTTCTTCACTCAAAGCCCTGACTGACAGGTTAATACGACAGCTTTCTTTTTTGCAGGTCACCAACTGGAGGGAGGGAGGGGGGAGGAGGGTCAGGTAGAACAAATACTTAACAAAGCCATCATCCTGGGGAGTTACTTCCAATCCGTCAAATGCAATGTGGTCTCTATTCTCTTGTAAATGTGCTTATTCTACGTAAGGCACCACATGGGCAGCTTCCTTGCAGGGACCTGACTTAACAATGGACCATGCAGTCAAAAACTACCAAAATGATTATCAAGGGGCATTTTTCACGTCTTGAGCCCCAGACAAACCTAAAGGTTGGTAATCCGCTCTATGCTTTCTCACTGGAAGGAAAGCATGGACACTATTTTTAACATAAAGATAAAACCACCAATACAGACAAAGTGAGACGAGAACAATACCATTTTTATGATTAACTAAGGAACATTTTAATACACCTCTCAGAATTTTATGGCTAAGATATGGATTAATCCAAATCCAAAATAGATTTGCTGGACTATCACTGTCCCAATATTATGGAACTCCCTGCCCCTGGAGGTCCATTTCAGCCCAGGCCTGAGGAGCTTCAGAAGGCAGTGTAAGACTTTTTTGTTTGAAAAAGCATTTGGCATGCAGGGATATAGGTGGATTGGGGTGGGTTGGTTGGGGGTGAGCTGTGGAAGTGTTGAGAATTTAAAGAGTATTGTTTTTATGAGACAATATTTCTACTCTTTGTGAGCTGCCCTGAGCCTTTGGGAAGGGCAGCATTTAAATAAATATAGCACAAGCAACGTGCATGGCACTGAACAGTCATGATCAGATACACCCTGCCCTGAGGGGCTTACAATGTTGGATGGTCAAGGGAGGAGAAGATAGAGAAACTTCAGGTGCATGTGCTTAACTCAGGCCACGTTCACACATACAAAAGCTAAACCAATGTGGTGTAGTGGATAAGGTGCCGGACTTGGACCTGGGAAGCCAGAGTTTGAATCCTGCACTAGCCATGAACTCACTGTGTGGCTTTGGGCAAATCACAACCTCTCATCCTCAGTTCCCCATCTGTTTTAAATGGGAATGTGTGTGTGTCTGTCTCTTCCTGTGTTCCTTTCACCCTTGTCCATCTTAGATTGTAAGCCCACTGGGCTTTGTCAAAGTTGGAATAATTCTGCTTTTAGTGAATGATTCCAAAGGGAGTTACACTACACTCCGAAACTGATTTAGTACCACGGTCATCTGCCCCAGTGGTCAGGACATTAAAGCGCACAAAATGACACCAGTTCCTTCATGCCTTGCACACAAAGCATTCTGGGATGAATTCCATCGACTTCTGTGCAGGGGAGATACTTAGTGCTGCAGCTTGGGACTGATTTGCATATGGTGTTTGCTAACCAAAACCAAGAAGGTTCACATTACAAGGTACTTTAAGTTTAAAAAGTGAAGGCGATTATCTGCTCCTGATTTTTCCAGAGCACACCCTTCACCTCCTACTCCTATACTGTTGCTTGACATGTGAATGATACCAAGGTACAAATGAGTTAATGACTTAAAACTGATTTAGCTATGCATATGAACGAGGCTTTAGTTCCAAGGGGTGAAAAGGGACCATGGAAAATAGGACAGCTTCATAAGGAGAAGCACTGGTGAGCAAGCTATGGAGGCAAAAAACTAGGGAAAGCCAGACAGAAGAGGTATGTTTTTAGGAGCGATTTGAAAGAGCGTCTTAAATATAATTTCATGGCTCAGGCAAAGACATGCATATACCCAACTATATCAGTTGTCATCACAAATCATCTCCAGATGATGCAACCCTACTTGGGATTAAACATGCACTTCACCCAGAGTTTGGGAACCTCTGGTATAAGCACTTAATTCTCTTCCCATTTCCACATAGCAGGCCACTGTTTCCAAGTTGTCAACTCCAACAGAAATAGTTTTGACAGGACATACAATATTGAACACAGCGTTCCAAAGAAATAGATCATAAGTGTTATTTTTAGCCTACCCTGGGTGAACCGCTGATGTTGTTTGGTATATAAACTAGGAGTCACATAATAAGATGGATACATACTAGGACAAAACCTTTTAGAACTGACCAAACAAACCAAAAAAAAAGCAGATACTACACAAATATCATAATTAGACCCTGAGTTTATAAACTGTATGGTAACAGACACAGATTATGTAGGACTGATTACATAAACTGAACTGTCACTGGACTGAGCGAAAGGCCAACTCAAGTACAGATATCAGACAGCTTGGCTTGCTGTCAAGCAGCTTCACAGGCTTTACTAACCCTTAGCTTTAAGTACCGTCAGCTTTGGGAGGGGGGTAGGGTGGAACAGAGCATTTAGGTGAAATGCAAAGCACAAATCTTTTCAGCAGAAACGTTATACTGTAAGTTTTAAACCATCATCTTTTGGAAGACCCAAATGCCACATCGTTTATAATGGAGTCAATTCAACAAAAGGACATGAAAATAATGACACAATCCTCCACCATTAAAGTAAATGGGAGTTTTAGTTTTATTTATTTAAGTAAGTACATATTTAGACCTGTATGCCGCCCTTCCCAAATCAGCTTATTGCTAGTTTTGCCATCAACTTCAAAGAGTGGAGGATGGTCATACTCTATGGGGGTACAATATCCCATAGTAAAGATACCTGCTGTGAATGGTATCATGTGAATGCTTAGAGTGCTATCTGCAAAACTATTACCCCTTACAAGCATCACGCTAGTGGGAATTGCCATTCCTTACCTCTCAGGCCAATAAGTAGTAATTGCCACAAACCTTACCATTCACATAATGTCTGAACACAGATACACCGGGAATCTCTCCTGGGATAATCATGACTATCAGCAAGGCATGGTTTATAGGATGCCCGTTTGGAGGTCCCCCGGGTGGCCACGCCAAGAAGATGTTTTCAGTGGACGCACCACGGTTATGGAATTCCCTCCTGGTGGAGATTCACCTCTCTCCGGATCACCCTTCCTTGTGCAAACAATGCAAGACCTGGCTGTTTTGCCAGGCGTTTAGGTAGAGAGTGGGTTTTTTTGTTTTTAAGGTATTTTTTTACCGGACCTCTTTTATTGCGGATCTTAATGTGATATTTTATTATGTATTTTTATTTTTGTATTTGATGTTTTACATATGATGTACACTGCACCGGGCTGCCATTGGGGAGGAGGCAGCAGGAGGGATGTGTGAACACAGGGGGGTTCAGTGTTCGGCCGAACCCGAAACCATTTGGGGGGGGGGGGGGGAACCCTGGTTTTCCCTCCCCCCTCCAGGCTGCGCAGGCGGAAGGAGCTCCGGGGAACCCCTCCCCCCTCCCCCAGCCTCATACATTTTTATTTTTTAAAACAAAACAAAAAACACTCCAGGGATCGCTTTACCTGGTGGTGGCGGGGCTCCGGCCTTGGGAGTGCTCCAGAGTGCTTCAGGCCGCTACTAGGGTCAAACCAGAAGGCCTAGTAGTGGCCTGAAGTGCTCCAGAGGAGCGCTCTGGTGGAGCCCTGGCACCATCAGGTAGGGCGATTCCTGGGGTGGGGTGGGGTGTTTAAAAAAAAATAAAAAATATGAGGCTGGGGGGGGAGAGAAGAGGTGCTACGCGGCGCCCCTTCCACCCGCACAGCCTGGAAAAACCGGGTTCCTCCCTGCCCCCGCACGAATGGGTTCGGAACCTGAACTTGGTTCGGGCAGTGGGCGGTTCGGATTCAGGGTGTTCACGAACAGGCCGAACCCCCCGAGTTCAGGCCGAACCCAAACCACGTTCACACATCCCTAGGGGGCAGTATAGAATAATAAAATAAATAAATACATATACGAGGGGCAGGAAGAGTTTCCAATGCCAAGAGCCACATACCAAAATCTTCGTACGACTGAGCACCTCAGGACACACATGCATGCGCACATACACACAAACTTCTTCTGCTCCCAAGTGATGTTATTGGCTCATGAAGCTGGTGGTCTGTGGTCCTAGCTGCTGCAATTCAGCTGCAGAAACTTGGATGCAACGAAAAAAGAAACGAGACCATTAAGGCAGCATGGCGTCCAGGAACAGCCCTGACCAAGAACCACATCTTAACTGCTCAGGAGTCACAAGTGGCTCCCAAGCCAGTTCTCCCACCCCTGATTTATACTGCATGTTACCTGTGTGTTGTTTTAGCATAATATGGCATATAGTCATGGGAAAACCTTCTCTCTCTTTATAAGGGGCATGATATATAGCCCAAGGAAGAAATCAGATATTAAGCAGATACTCTCCTTTGCTGTTTCATGAACAGTCAGCTGGGCAAGGCCACTGCATATTCATCCTGAAACAACATAGTTCGGTCTTAAAACAGTACACATTTATGACCCTGAAAGCTTTAGCTATAGGCTGCTACATAGTGAATGGCTTTGCAAAACACAGTGCTTCCTAGTTAAAAAGCATGGGGAAAAAAAGTTTTCCACATAGTAACACAGTATACAATAGTTACCGATTAATAAAACAAATTGTGGTTCAGTCTAATGCTGTCACATTGCTTTCTTTAGGCAACCAAGGCATTCTATAAACACACTAATTCAACACATCTAGCAGTCATTTTTCAGACACTAAGGCCTAACGTACTATGTAAAAAGTATAAATCATGTTTTCAAGACAGAGTCAGGCATTGCCTTGTTTGGAACTGCTTACTGAGCAACGTTTCCCAAAACAAACCAACGTACAAGAGGCTAAAGGGCAGTGAAGGTAATTATTGGAAGGAAATCTCTTGCTAGGCCAGAAAGGAATAATTAAGCCTGTGCATGCTAAATCACATCAGGGAAGTTAACAATGAAGTAATCAAGTGTAAATGATGGCAAAACCATCTACATGATTCATGAAAAGAAATTAAGGCAGTGGGTAATGTAGAATATAGTTGTTTAAGCAAAACAAACATAGGATTCCTGAAATTAATTCACTGCTCTAGGTATGCATGTGCAGTTTCCTCCTTTCAAGATATAAAACATTTGCTAATCCAGTAATTAAGGAATATATGAAAGCATAGCAAGCCTTGTTCCAACTTATTTTCTCTCTCTTTCTACAGATAAGATCTTTTTACAGTTAAAAATACATAAAATATGACCAAGGCTTTCAAGTGTTTAAAATGCATATTATGTTCTAAGACCAAAATTACACTTTGGAGATTGTGTTGCTTAATTAAATGCAACTCGAAGGAAATGTGCCAAGTTCCAGTCATCACCTTCCTCCAATGCCTCAGGATACTGGGAAACTTAAAATACAGGCAACTTTCAGAAGCTTGGAGAAACCCTAAAGAACAATAACTGGAATAGAATTCTCTTATTTTGTATATATTAATATTCTTGGGTAGAGAGCCTTTTTAGATTTAGCATTCTTCTTGGGTAGAGAGCCTCCTTAAGGCGTGCATCCAGGACTTATTAGATCGGTCCGCCCCCAGAGACTTATAGAACCAGATCGGTTCCGGAATGCTCTGGGGGAGTTTCCCCTGGACCTTGACACCCGCTCGGTCGATGATCTCGTAGCCTTCTGGAACACCTTGTTGGCCGAGACCATTGACAGAGTGGCTCCCAGGCGTCCGCTGCCCTCCTGAGTCTCCCGCAGGTCTCCTTGGTTTACTGAGGGCCTGGGGTGCTTGAAGCGGGAGAGCAGGCTGTTAGAGTGATGGTGGCGCCAGACTCGTGAGGAGTATGATCGATCACAGCACATGAGCAGTTTAAAGGCCTATGCTGTGGCGGTGCAGGCAGCAAAGAAGCAGTTCTTTGCTGCCCTGATTGCATCTGCAAAGTCACGTCCAGCTGAGCTTTTCCGGGTGGTGAAAGGTTTGGTCAGTCCTGCCTGTCTCCGCCTGGACCTGGAGCAA
>QEPC01000105.1:394485-412749 GCA_003113815.1 Sphenodon punctatus
GGGGGGGGGGGGGGGCTGGGCAGGAGCATTTGGAGCTTTTAGCTTTTAAATGGATCCTCATCCATTTCTCATCTACCATTATTTAGCGAGCTTATTTTACATGAAAGCTCTAGACACAGGAAGCCGACTACATATGGAATCCAAGAGAATGCTATAGAATCTCCAAGGAATTTAAGGTTTAAAACAATGGGTTTCTGAACTGTGCAGGAGACACTGATGAACCCACCCACCTCCTTCCATGGGTCAGCTCTGTGCTCCCACAAAGGAGATTGTAACTATAAGCATTTATCTGCACAATATATAAAATTTCTGCTCAGATCTTTTTTGTGTTTGTGGAAAACCCACACTGCACAGTAGTTTTTGGATAACTGTGCTGTTAACACCTGGTTGTCATGGGAGTAACAACTCTGCTCCAAGGCATTTTATTTGCCTATATAGAGCTAGGTCCACATTCATATGTAGACAAAAGCCATATTTCAGTATGCCCCACTGTGGCAGCAGGTGGTGTCCATACCACTGCAAAGAAAATGAACAACTACTTTTTATGTAGATACTCTAGTTAGCTATAGATAAATGTGTTCTAAAATTTCTACAGCCAACTACTTTGCAGAAAAACATGGCCACCGAGTGTTTATCTCCCCAGAGGGATCAACACTCTGTGATGATGCAAGTCTAGAACCTAGTTGGGGACTCAAGTGGGTTCACAATCCCAACTATTTGACATTATTATTAATTAATTATTATTATTATAAACATTTGTATAGCACCAGCCGTGTACCTGGTGCTTTACAGAACGAAGATAAAGACGTGGTCCCTGGCTACGGCTTACAATCTAAAAAGACAAGGAGGGGGCGACAAGGAGAGGGGACAAAGGGAAGACAAGGGAGAAGCAAACAAACATGCAAGCGGCTGCGAAGTCTCAGGTGCACGTGCTTGGCTTGGTTACAGTTAGGCAGGATTCTGCAGAGGAGGGCAGACCGTAAGTATATGGGGGAAAACTAGCAGGCATTGGGAAAGGCGGCACAGAAGAAGTAGGTCTTGAGGAGGGATTTGAAGGTGCAGAGGGAGGCGGCAAGGCGGATGCGGGTAGGGAGGGAGTTCCACGCATGGGGGGCAGAGAGGGAGAAGGGACAAAGGCAGTTAGGGGAGCATAGGAGATGGGGGAGAGTGAGGGAGGGGACAGGAGGAGCGGAGGGCGCATGTAGGATTGCATAAGGAGATTAGGGCTGAGAGATGGGGGGAGCTTGGCTGTGAAATGCTTTATAGGTGAATACCAGGAGTTTAAACCAGATGCATTCGGGAAGGGGGAGCCAGTGGAGAGAGGAGAGGCAGCACGTGGTCAAAGAGATGGGCTGAGTGGATGACCTTGGCATTGGAATTTTGGATGGCAATAAGGGGGGACAGGTGAGAGTGAGGGAGGCCAGCGAGGAGAAGGCTGCAGTAGTCGAGGCGAGAAATGACCATAGCATGAACAAGGGTTTTGGCAGAGGAGACAGAAAGGGGCGGATCCGAGCGATGTTATAGAGGACGAAGCCTCAGGACTTGGCAAGAGAGTCAATGTAAGGCTTAAAGGAAAGATGAGTGTTGAAGATGAAGCCCAAGCTACGGGCTTGGAGAACAGGATGGATGATGGCTCCATCGATGCAGATGGACAAGGAAGCGGGAGAAGAAGAGGAGGGAGGAAAAATAAGGAGTTCAGTCTTGGCCATGTTGAGCTTGAGCTGGTGCTGGGACATCCAGGCGGAAATGTCAGCGTGACAGTTGACAAGGCGTGAGTGGACAAAAGGGGAGACAGAGGGAGAGCTGAGTGTCATCAGCATAGAGATGATATTGGAAGCCGTGGGAAGCAATGAGTTTGCCAAGGGACAGGGTGTAGATAGAGAAGAGGAGAGGGCCAAGGACAGAGCCTTGGGGAAGCCCAACTGAAAGGGAGAGGGAGGCGGATCTGGAATTTGGAAGAGATACATTAAAGGAGCGGTCAGAGAGGTAGGAGGAGAAACAGTCAAGGGCAGAGCCGCAGAAGGCCAAGGAGCGAAGTGAGTGCAGTAGAAGTGAGTGGTCGACAGTGTCAAAGGCAGCAGAGAGGTCAAGGAGGACAAGAATGGAGTAGAGGCGCTTAGATTTAGCGACAAGTAGATCATTGGTGATCTTGGCAAGGGCAGTTTCCGTGGCATGAAGGGGGCGGAAGCCAGATTGGAGAGCGTCCAGGGAGGAATTAGCAGAGAGGAGGTCCAGGCAGCGGGGTAGACAACACGTTCCAGAAGCTTAGAGGCAAAGGGCAGGAGGGAGACCGGCGGTAACTAGAGGGGTCAGATGGGTCCAGGGTGGGCTTTTTGAGGATGGGAGAAACATTGGCATGCTTGAAGGCCGAGGGGAAGGAGCCAGTGCAGAGGGAGAGATTAATGATTGGGGGGGGGGGGCAACAATGAAAGCAATAGAGGTCAGGAGGCGGGACGAAACTGGGTCAAGAGGGCAGGTGCAGGAGTCTTCATTGCTGTGCTGTCTGTGGTCACAGAACTATTATAAGACTCAAAATGGGCTCACAAGGCAAAAGGTTTGGGAATTACTTCTCCTGAACAAATGCATAATAAGGGCAGAGAAAGCACAAGGTGTTGTTTCAACAACCATTTGATCTTGAAAAACCAAAAGGAACCAACCCAGCAATTATTGACATAAAAATGGGATCTAAACGCCACTTGTGATTGAGTGACCACGCATGCCTTTTTCCATAATTGCCAATGAAATCACTCCTAAATTGCCCATGTTCTAAGCTACTGATCCAACTGTTCATAATGTTTCTGGTAGAAAAAAAACAAGGTGAAAATGTCTTTTGAGCCACAGAAGCTGTTCAGTCACTAACGTTGTGGTTTTAATGTCACCTGCTGCATTTTTCTCTCAGTGTGGAAGAAAAGGAGATGTCTTCCAAGAACAGGAAAGTGAAGAGGCAACAGGACATATATGCATATAGTGAGGAAGGCAAGCTGATGATGAGATTACTGTGCTGCCAAAATTAAAAATGCTACATACACACACACACTCCCAAACTGACAGCAGAGAGGTGAGTCTAGAACACAGAATTAAATATTCCCTCTTCTTTTCCTTTCGGGTACAATTGTAAGTATGTTCTCTCCATTTTTAAGATGAAGGAGTTCCTAGAGGAGAGATTTCATGTTGCGTACATAAACTAGTTCTAGATAGCATGGGTTATAAAGTACCTTTGAGTTGTTATACTCTTGATGGCTTTATAATTTCTCTTGCATTAACAATTACTGGCATTAGTTATTGTGCAAGAGTTTATGGAGTCATAAACAGATGTGTGGATACTGAGAACAGAATTTGAGCAAACTACACCAATACCTTTCCCCCTGAAAATACCTTACACACAAATAAGGATACAACTGCCTCATATCACCCTCAGGGCAGTGATTTATACACTCACAGAAAAAGGTTCCTCCAAGTTGTGCAGGTAAAAGCAATGCACTGCAAAACTGTGTAGTGTTAATCATACAGGTAGGTAGTTGCCAGGAATTTGAAACCTTTGGAAAGAGTTCAGAAACTAGTCCAGCAGTCTGCCTAAGTGATGACTAGTTCATAGGGTGGAGTTGGGATACTACTGGCAAGATTATCCATGCTATCAATACTATTATGCCACCAGGATCCAATCACATTAGCACTGGACCCAAGACTGGCAGCATGCTATTCTTGCCTGAAGAACAAGGCTAATGGTGATGTGAATAGCCTTCCAACAAATCTGTGTGTATCAATGCAAGACATTCTATAAGTGGTAGAGCAGAGATGTGGAACGTCAAGCCTGGTGGCCAAATGTGGCCCACAATGTGGTCCCTTTCCAGGTCCTGGATTTGGCCCCTGGATCCAGTTCCTAGCCCCAAACCCTGAAAAACTGAGCTCAAGGTAAGGGAGCAGGGATGAGGGCATGCACAGGGGACAGATTCATGGCACACATTCTATGATATTCTGAACCCTCTTGCCCAACTTCTATGCAGCCCCCCTGGAGCTTGAACTAATTTTCCGTGTGGACCCGGGGGGTGGGTGGGTTCCTTACCCTGGCCTAGTGTACGATTTTTATTGTTACTCATTTATTCTCATGATCCAATGTCTTGAGAGGGACAGAATGCACAGGTCAGGCAGCCATGGATGCTTTCACTGGCATTCTAAAGACTGTCTCAAGTCTATATCCATTCATGCCTCTGTTTAAAAGTCTAGAGCCCAGGAAAAAAACAAGTCTTGGCCAGGAAGCTATACAGTTATAATCTGAGCCAGACAGACTCCCTTTGCCATCTAAAAGGCTACATTCACATATAAATCAGCTTTAAACATTTCAGTGAAATATTTTGGGAATAAGGATGTCCACAAACCAAAACAAGCAGACTGACTGACCTGGCTATCCAGATGATTTAGTGCTTCCCAGAACTGCTACAGTGCAGGCAGATTCAGATTCAGAAAAAACATCAGTTTTCTACTCCCTAATGAGACTCAACACACTGGGTATTTTTACACGTGATGGCTCGAAGAGCCGCTATGCTTTGGTCCTGTCTGTGGAGCTCTCACCACAGGCAGGAGTCTGCCTGACAACCGAACAAACATTCTGGCAGCAGGGGAAAGGGCGAGTGACGTGCAGATGCAAGTCCCTGAGGGGCGGGTGCAGTAGCCTATGAAACCACCGCACCCGCCCAGAACTGCTCCAGCTACCGGCTAGAGTTAGGTAGAGCAGATCATCAGACATGATGGCCTGCTCTACCACGGTCTGCGGTAGGCGTCCCCAGACCATGGTAGAGCTTAACCCAGGATGTGCTCTGTCAGGGAGCCCAGGGCACATCCCGGGTTAGCCCTGCCACGGTCCAGGGTGTGCTCTGCTCGTGCCCGTGGTAAACATCTCGTGGGCGGGAGCAGGCAGGACTCCACCACCCATGGCCACGGGCGGTGGGGGTCATGTTTAAAAATAACCACTAGCACCATAAAACATTTCCCAAGGGCTCAGTAGGAGCAGTACCCTCTATTGAATTCTAAACTGAACAGAGGCAATCTACATGGAAAGCTTTGTACAACATACTGTAAAAAGGTTCCTAACATAGTACCCTGCAAGAAAAACCACACAGGAGGTCTACGTTATAAATCCCACACAGTGCCAATCCACAGAGTATGTCACAAAAAATAATTTTTTTTAAAAAATGAACCCTAGCTCTTTAGCTATGAAAGTCCCTAGTTCAATCCCCAATGTGTCAGTTCATCATCTCTCAAGTGTGAAATTGGTGGAAGTTGTGTATACAAGCCCTGTGTGTACATATACATGCATACATACCAGTATGTGTATCCGTTTTAAAAGTAGATGGGTAATAATCCAAGCTCAAGGATACCATGCCAGTTCTTCACAAAAATTTATCCCATTTTAAATTCCACAAACAACAGTTTTTTATTATTTTTCATGGGGACTTGTCTGTCATCCAACAGATCTTACCCCTGGGAAAATTTTCCCTAGTACCCAGCTCTTGGTTCTTACCTATAAAGTCCTACATAGTCTAGGCCCCACCTACATGCGGGACCACCTCATTCCCCAGATTCTTGATACTCCTCAAGGTTCCCTCCCTGGGTTTCTCGGGTGACAATAATAGGAAGGGCATTCTCGGTGGCTGCCCCGAGGCTATGAACTCCCTTCCAGTGGCGGTCCATTTGGCCCCGGACTTTGCCTCCATTATAAAAAGATGACAGTGTAAAACCTGGCTATTCTGCCAGGCTTTTGGTGGGAAAGATGAGTAGTGGGTGGGGTGATAGGGACTGGGTGAGGCATTTTTAGCTCCGCTCAATTATTGTATTTTCTGGTTATTTGTCGATTTTCCCTCGTTTCCCCAGAAACAAGGGAAGCCCCACATAAAGCGCACTGCAGTACTCTAGCCTCGAGGTGATGAAGGTGTGAATGAGAGTGGCCAGGTCGGGCCTGGAGATGTATGGACACAGCCTCCATACCAGATACAGCTGGTGGAAGGAAACCTTAGCCACCAAATCAACCTACAGATCCAGAAGGAGACCTGAGTCCAACACCACCCCCAGACTCCGAACATGGTGGGCTAAAGGAGGATGGACCCCCCCCTACAAGGGGAGCCAGTACCTCCCTCGCTCTGCCACATCCAATCCGCCACGGCCTCCAAACATTGGGAAAGTAATGAGACAGCAGGACCTGGGTCAGTTGAAAACGAGAGGCACAGCTGAGTATCAGCAGCATATTGGTAACATCGCACCCCGAACCCTCTCACGATCTACCCCCAGGGGATGCATATATACATTAAATAATAACGGAGACAGGATCGAACCCTGCGGAACACCACAGGTCAAGAGGCTTGGTGTTTCAGCCCCCAGCACCACCTGCTGGCTTCTCCCCGAGAGGAATGAGCGGAACCACCCTAGGACAGTCCCGTCCAGATACCCCCCCAGGTCTCGCAGCCGTCTCAGTAGCAGCCCAAGGTCCACGGTGTCAAACGCGGCTGAGAGATCGAGCAGGATCAGAAATGTTGAACATCCTGCGTCCATCTCCCGGCGGAGATCATCCACCAACACCATCTCAGTATCATAGCCGGGGCGGAACCCAGAGCGAAAAGGGTCAAGGAAACCGATGCTATCCAAACGCACCTGCAGCTGCAGTGCCACTGCCCGTTCAATAACCTTCCCTAAAAAGGGAAGATTAGAGACAGGTCGGTAACTGGCTTCTTCAGCAGGGGGCGCACCACCGCCTCCTTGAGACTGGGTGACAATCTCCCCTGCCGAAGGGACACATTCACTACCCTCGCCAGCACCGTCCCCAAAGTCTCCCTGGAGGCTTTCACCAACCAGGACAGGCACGGATCTAATTCACAACTAGTGGCTCTGACAGACCCCAGGACATTCACTGCATCGGCTGGCGTCACTTCCTGAAACTCATCCCAGAAAGATCGATCAAATGGTGCCTCCATAACCTCGTGCCCCTCGCTTACTGCTTCCAATCCCGTGTCAAAGTTACTCTGGATCTGAGCGATCTTACCTGCAAAGTAGATGGCACACTCTTCACAGCGGGCCTGGGACAAGTCCCCGTCCAGGCAGAGGGAGGTCGGACGGACCAGTCACCGCACCACCCGAAACAGCTCCGCTGGACGTGACTTCGCAGACGCTATGAGGGCAGCAGAGAACTCCTTCTTTGCTGTCCTCACAGCCTCAACATTGGCCCGCAAGTGGGTCCTATGGAGAAGTCAGTCAGATTCAGAACGAGTCCAACGCCAGCATCGCTCTAGTCTCCTACCTACCTGTTTTACACACCGCAGCCCCATAGTAAACCAAGGGGCCCTGCGGTGACAAGACGGAGGGAGAAGACGTCTCGGAGCCACCCTGTCAATTGCCTCACCCAGAAAGATGTTCCAATGCTGGACAAGCTCATCAACAGAGTGACCGTCGGGATCTACAGTTAACTCCCTCAAGAGCCTCCTGGAACCGTTGCAGCTCCATCAGCCTCCGAGGGTGGACCAACATAACTGGTCCATTCCCCTTCTGAAGGAGGTGTGCTGAAAGACTGGCCTGTAGGAGATAATGATCCGTCCATGACAAGGGTGTGATCCTCACATCCCCCACTAACGGATCACCCACCTCAAGGCAGGAACAGAAAATCAGGTCGAGGGTGTGCCCCCCCACATTGGTCGGGCAGTTGACCACTTGGGACAAGTCCATGGTTGCCATGGCAGCCATGAACTAAC
The DNA here is from genome assembly GCA_003113815.1 of Sphenodon punctatus. Classification (NCBI taxonomy): domain Eukaryota; kingdom Metazoa; phylum Chordata; class Lepidosauria; order Sphenodontia; family Sphenodontidae; genus Sphenodon; species Sphenodon punctatus. The sequence goes on from QEPC01000105.1 coordinate 402,219, forward strand.
GCTCCGCTCCATATAAGGCCAGCATCGGTATGGACGCTGAAGTTCCCCAGGACCAAGGTCCTGGAGGAGTTCAGCACCACCTCCGACACTAGCTCTGCTAGAGCGGCAAGGAATGATGCCAGACAGGAAGGGGCCCGGTATACCAGCAGCACCCCAAGGTTGCTCCTAGCCAAAATCAAACACCATGTGGAGGGCCTCAATATCTGGAATCTCCCGAACCAGATCTCTCCTAACTGACCAGCTCTCTCTAAAAATAACAGCTACACCACTACCCCTCCGCCCCTCTTGCAGGGCTGGTGCTGCACAGCATACCTGGCCGGAACGACGTCTGCTAAACTGGTCCTACCTCCTCGTCCAGCCGGGTTTCTGTAATACATGCGAGGTCCACTGCCTCATCCAGGATCAAATCCCGGATCACTGGAGCTTTGTTCACTGCGGACCTTGCATTCCGCAGCAGCAGCCCTTTACAGGCGGACCTTAAACCCCGATCCTCTCCTCCCGTCTGCTCCAAACTGACCCCTGCCCCTTGGCTGTTCACCCTGTCTCCAGAGTTGCCCTCACCCCTCACCCCAAACCACCCCCCTCCTCCCCGAGCCTTCCCCTCTCACCGGGAGGCTCACCCCACCCCACTAAGGCAACCCCCATTCTCTCACCATGGGGGAACGCCTCCCCTCTCCTCCCCCCAACCCTATATGAGCGGAGGAAGTTCCCAATGCCAAGAACCACATACCAAAATCTTCATATGACTTAAGCGCTTCCAGGCGTACACGCATGTGCACATACACATGAACTTCTGCTTTGTGAGTGGTGTAGCTCGTGAAGCTGGAGGTCTGTAGTCCTAGCTGCTGAGCTTTCTGAGGAGCAGCTGCAATTCAGTTGCTGAAACTCATGGTACAATGAAGACAGACATGGGACATTTAAGGCAGCGTGGAGCTCAGGACCACACTGCTCTGTTATTGCGGGGATATAACAACGTGATAAAGGGAATGAGTGCGTTCTCACTGTGCTAATCCCTGCAATAACAGAGCCATGATTGCACTGCACCTGTTTTCCTGCCTTCCCCGGTACCGTGCAAAAGCAGCCTCTGTTCTTTTAGTTTGTGAAATGGAAGCTCGTTATAAAAAACAACGTGATATCTTGGTTCCTGACTTCTCCATTGTCTGATCTTGCTATAAGTTATAACCAGAAAATCCAGCTTACATTTCAAAATTAATTTTTTCAGGCAATTAGCATGGACTTGCAGCGTTTGAAGTTAAGGAGATGGCACTGAAGATTGAAATGAAGTGAACAGAATGTTGAAAAGTAGCTGCTCCTATGAACATGAACTAAAAGGTAAAGTTCTAAGTACCCAAATCTGCAAAGAAAATATTTCTGGGTATACCCATGTTTGGCCATGGTGAAGACTGTTTGTATGAAGTGTGCATGTGTGTGTGTGTGGGAGGGGGGGTCTGGTAATTTGTAGAATACAGCTTTAGTTGCCACAACCACAAGTCTTTATTCAACTGGATTTAAGATTCCATATTTTGCACATTTCAGGCATTTGGAAAGATTTAGCTAGCTAGAAATGGTCACTGGCGAGGTCCTTCAGTCATACGTTCTAAAGCAGGGCTTCCCAAAAACATTTTGGCCATATGAACCTATTTTGAGATTTTAAAATAATCCCAGGATCCCCAAGCAGCAAAGATATGCATATTATATATCAATTGGGATCATAACCCCATCTGTCGAGGATGGGACTCCACTCAAGTTTGGGAAACTCTGATCTGGAGGGTTAAAAATAGGAAATACCACCTCTCCCCCAGCTTCCTAGACTTTCCTATAGGAAGAATTGTTGGATCAGCATCCATATCTTGCCAAACATCACAAGTCAGTGTAGAGAAAGTGAAAAAATGTATTCACATATTTGTGACACTACAAATGGAGACAATTCCGGAAATTCTGCGCTTAAAAGCTGTCAATGCAACATTTGCAACTGAACCAGCTATCCTGAGGTGCAGAAGGTTCTCTTTGCTGCCCTCACTGCATCTGCTAAGTCCCACCTGGCTGAGCTGTTCCGGGTGGTGAGGGGGCTGGTCAGTCCAGCTTCCCTCCTCCTGGATGCAGAACCATTGAATACTCGCTGTGATTTGTTTGCGGACTTTTTGGCGGATAGAAAATCGCTTAAATTCACCACAGTTTTGATGCGACTTTTTCAGCAGGGAACATGTCAAAAGCAGTAGAAGCCCCTTCTTGGCCTGTTTTGTGGGATGAGTTTCGGGCGGTGTCACCCTCAGATGCAGGGGATTGTCTTGGGACGGTTCGAGCCACCTATTCTGAACTAGATCTTTGCCCGTCCTGGCTGGTTAAGGCTAGCCGGGAGACATTGGGGCTGTTGCTGGAGGAGATAGTCAATGCCTCCCTTGGGGAGGGAAGGGTGCCAGGCTGTCTCAAGGAGGCGATGATGTGGCCCCTGCTCAAGAAACCATCTTTGGACATCGATGCCCTTGCCAGTTATCAGTCAGTCTCTAACCTTCCCTTTTTGGGGAAGGTTATTGAACGGGTGGTGGCGCAGCAGCTTCAGGGGCATTTAGATCGAGTTAACTTTCTTGATCCCTCGCAGTCGGGCTTTCGTCCGGATAATGGCATGGAGACTGTGCTTGTGGCCTTGGCCGACAACCTCTCCCGTGATTCGGACCGGGGTCGTTCGATCCTGCTTACCCTATTAGATCTCTCAGCTACATTTGATACTGTTGATCATGAGTTGTTGGTGACTCGGCTGCGGGACCGGGCAGGGATTGGCGGAACTGTTCTTGAATGGTTCTGCTCTTTCCTGGTCAGGAGAAGCCAGCGTGTGGTGCTGGGGGAGTTTTCATCTTCCCACAGGGGCCTCACGTGTGGAGTACCACAAGGTTCCATCTTATCCCCTCTCTTGTTCAATGTGTAAATGCAACCTCTGGGAGAGGTTGTTAGGGAGTATGGAGTGAGATGTCATCAATATGCTGATGACACCCAGCTCTCTCTCTCCTTTTCCTCCGACTCAGGCCTGGCAATCTCGGTGCTTACCCGGTGTTTATCCGTTGCGGGATATTGGATGAGGGTGAGCCACCTGAGGCTAAATCCTGACAAGACAGAGATGATGGTTGTGGGGAGGGCCGAGGGAGTGCTGGGGGGTGCTCCTGAACCCGCAACTCCGCCTGGATGCCCAGATGGCGGCTGCAGAGAAGGGAGCATTTTGTCAGTTACACCTGGTGCGCCGGCTTAGACCGTATGTCTCGGACTCAGATCTGGCCACAGTCATCCATGCTTTTATTACCTCAACACTGGATTACTGCAATGCGCTCTACGTGGGGCTACCCTTGGTGTTGGTTCAGAAGCTGCGGCTGGTGCAGAATGCGACGGCCCGTTTCTTGACAGGGACGGGCCGACACGAGTATATCACACCAGTGCTTCGCTTTCTGCACTGGCTGCCGTTGGCTTCCGATCCCGATTCAAGATGTTGGTGCTGACCTTTAAAGCCCTAAATGGCTTGACCCCTGCCTATATGCAGGGCTGCCTCACGCTCCAGGTCCTGGAGTGGCCCCTGTGGTCAGCTGGGGCTGCCCTCCTCGAGGTCCCCCAGGTGCCCACTATGAGAAGGGCGTTCTCCGTGGCTGCACCGCAGCTGTGGAACTCCCTCCCGTCGGAGATCCGCTTGGCTGTCGGCCTCCCCTCTTTCTGCAGACAATCTAAGACCTGGTTTTTCTGCCAGGCCTTTCCTGAGGGAGATGGGGTGGGTGGGGTTTTATATTGTTTTTTAATTGAATTATTACTGTTTTAATGTTTTTAAATGTTTTTAATATGGTGTGAGCCGCCCTGAGATGCCCGAGGCAGGAGGGGGCAGCATAAAAAAATTAATATAAATAAAAATAAATAAAATATTTTCAGCAACATTTCCAAAATAAGAACAGGCTTAAAATCCTACAAATCATCATATAAAGTATTTATTATGCAAGAAATGCAAGGGGAGGATGGAAAACAAGCAGTGATAGTTCACCACTTCACTGTTTCATTCCTCCGCAAACCTTTTAATAGATTTTCCTCTTCTCTGGTGGGGAAACAGTCATGTTGTGTGCCTTGCTGATCTGCTACAGCTTCAATCATTGAACTGTATCCCGCTTGCTAGCATAGAATGCAGTGTCTCATGTTGTGGGTAGGGTATACAATGGAAACTCCAAGAGTCAACACACTGCAGCGTTCAGTTTGGATGACTGGGAACAATTGGTCCCATTTGGTGGTTTGAAAGGGAAACATAATAAATGTAAGGGGACACATTCGCCCAAGGGCAGTTCCAGTGGGAACCACGCATCTGTGCTCAATATCTTACATATTTACCAAGCAAATACCAAACTGCAAATGCCAACCACCAGAATCCAAATATTCCACAAAAATAGTCACTTGGTATCATGTATCAGTAAAGGATGAAATAGGACCATGGAATGGCCTGCTGTATTAGTCATATTATTAATATGGTGTGAAATGGATTTGTTCTACCTCTGGGATTTTATCCCCACAGCAAAAAAAAGGTGTCATGTAGGAGAGAGAGAGAGAGAGAAAGAAAAAACAAACACAACTTTTGCAAAAAAGCATTTTGATTCTTTACAGCAAAATTTGTGGTTAGCTTCCCAATTCACCATGAAGTATGAAAGCTTCAGGTCCATGCCCTGCAGCCCCACACCCCGTTTGCAAAGAGAGGAATTAAATATTCCATATGTTTTCTTTGTTGCCAACATGGCTATTGAAATCAGGGCCACATTACTTTTCCCGCAGAGGGACTGGATCAAGCTATTCATGTGTAACCATGCAGATGTCAAGGAGGCATAAACAAAAAAAACCACACAACCACACACACACCCAACTCCACCAAAACCACATTTCACAAAGCAAAGCTGTAAAATGCACAATTGCATTTACAGCATTATTCAATAAAGCCGAGTTAAACAGGTTTCCAACTCCATCGTGGTTCTCAAATGTTACCCAATCCTTGGTGATTCAATGCTAATGGCATATCATCTAAAAGTCAGAACATGATTTCTCAAAGTTTTATGAGGGAACATTCACCAAACTTCTCATTCCTCCCTCCCCGCACCCCCGCTCTCCCCCTCCCGTTAATTATTAAAAGACTATTCTTTTCAGTTTCAAAAGTAAACAGCCACAGGAACAAAGTGTAGACCCATTTATGCACTGAAGCCCATTTGTGCACTGAAGGAACAATGCCAAAAAGAACAAAGCAGAGGTCATATTAGATATTGCTTAGGATCAAGCAGATTTGAGTTTGAATATATATTCAAACTCAAATCCATAGCTCACTCCATAAAATCTATTAGTCAGCTACTGCACTTCCCCCGCACTCCCCAGCAACTACCAAAAAAAGAAAAAAGAATAAGAATAAGAAGATCCAACCCTACTGAAGTCAACAGATGTTTTGCCACTCAGTACTGTGGAACCAAAATTTCACATTTAGTTTCAGATACCCAATGATAGTTTTGTCACCCTCACTTCACATTGGGTTCAGGACTGGAGCCACAGTGATTAATTCCACAGGACTGAACAGCAATTTAACATGTTCTTGAAGACAGGATTGAATCCCTTTTTAGACCTCAAAAGGTTGGAGGGTAGAAGTCAGTCTTCACAATACTGAGATTCAATGCTCAGATCACCAATCCAAATATTCAGTGACTTTGTAAAACTTGCGTACCTTACATATGTCATAATTAATGTGCTTTTACAACCCTTGATTTTCTACCTCTCATGAAATGTTTTCTGGAATGCAGCTTCTCTCAGTCATGTGTCTGTCCAGATTTGAGAAACATCAAAATGCTTTTCATTTTGAGCAGGGCATTAATTTCAGATTGAACTCCGGGAGCCAAAAAAAAATAAAAAATCTTTCGCCAGACTTTATGCTGATATTAAACTGTTCTTGCCCCTACTACACCCCTGAACCAGTCGCCAGCCTCCGTTTTCTGGGCACCGATGCCTCCCAGGCACTTGCAAATTTTGTGTCGATTCTGGGTATTTAAAAAGAAAGAAAAAAGTTTACACATCTGTTTTCGCTCTCTGGCCTGGCAGAAAGTGGCAATGACTGCACTTCAGAGGGAGTGGTCTCTAGCCACACACTGCTAGAAAGTTGCTGCAAATCACACACACACTTAAAATGGCCTTCAGGCTACAAGGCCTTTCTGGGAACTCAGGAGAAACTGACACGGTTGATAGGCTGATTGACCTTAATGATACGTAAGGCTTTACACTTTGCCACTACATACAAGTTTTGCAGTGGCCATTTTGCGCATGTGAGGACTGGCTGCCCTTTTCTAAAATGACAGTAACACTGCTCCTGCCATTTTAGAAAAGACCACGCAGACACAGAATGGTCCCAGTAGCCATTTTGTGCACGCACAGTTCATTTTTTAGTTTGTAGATTTTAAACCGAACTGTTCAGTAGGATTAATCCATAACTGCCCATTACGAGCAGTTATGGTTTAATCCAAATCCGTGATACCCATTCCTAGTCCTTAGGGCAAGAAAAAAAAAATTAAAAATCTAAAACGAGGTTTTTAAAGTAGCTGACTTTTATATATCTGTTATTAAAGCCCACAACATTAAGTTGCCTCACTCCATATGTCAACTGATCATTTTTCAACAGCTAAACAGCACCCCTTGTGTGTGTCAGTTTGATTCTGAAGCTTAGCCAGGTTTTGTGGTTTTGCTAACTCGGAGCATGCCATATCAGTGCTTAGATATAGAAACAATGATCCAACTAAGAAAAAAATAATATATTGCTTATCTACAAAATCTCAGCAAGTACTAAATACCAGAGTTGTGAGCTTTGCAAGAGTGTATCAAGTTATATTCCCCCCCCCCCCCCCCCCACTTCAAACAAGCATGTCTTTCACATTTGTCACACCCAGCCTATGGGCAAAAATATACAGACGCCATCACCTGTTCAGAAGCAGACAGACCCACTGGTTGATTTTTTTAAAAAAATAATGTCATAATATTGCTAAGTGCACTATAGATACGTCTGTGAAATATCTTGTAACACCAGCAACAATAATTTAACATCAACACTTAAAAAAAAAAAAAAAAAAACGACCTCACTTTAGAACGAGAGAGAGAGAGAGAGAGAGAGAGAGAGAGACGTGGAAAGCAACTGAACAGCACAACTCTCAAGGAAGCTCTGGATCCCAGGAGGATGCAGTCAATCAATAATTTAATAATGATTTGTATTTTTTATATATATATATATATAAAATGGACACACACACACACACACACACACAAATAAAAAAGCAGCATTACTAGACTTTTGTTTGAGTTCCCTGACTGTTTTAGTCTCTTTATAATTGTTTCCCTATTTTTAAAAATGATCTCCACCCCCACCCCACCCCTCGTTGCGTGAAAGGCCCATACTGGGTACAGAATGCTGCCAATATGAACACAGGCACAAGTGCGCACACACACGCACCCCAAACGTTTTCCCTCTGATATTATGCGCTGCTTGTAAGTGAACATCCGTTTTTAACCCGATGCATATCATTTTTTCCCAATCTCATCCACAATTGTGGATCTGCATTGTGTGCAATAGTTTATTTATATTAAAACAAGCACTCTCTTTCAAAAGGGCTGTGCACTCAGCTTCCGTGGAAGTCAGTGACAGTTGTGGTTTCTGAAAAGAAGGTCAAGCTGTTTTTCCAGGTACACCACATGCCGTCTCAGCGTGGTTTAATTACTATAATGAACTACACTATAATTTTTGAGGGCACACTATTGGGGCATGGCGACTGACATCAATGAGAGTTGAAGCTGGCTGTCACCGTGAGGACAACATTAATGCAGTGATTTCATTATGGACCATAAGTAATCCTGTTCACAACTGCATGGCTACCAATATACATGCATTTTAAAAAATAAAATTTTAAATAAAAAATAAAAAAATAATAATAATTAAAACAAAAACAAAAAAATCACATGGTGCTTACACAGGCCTTGTTTACACAAAATAGTTACTCTAAAATAAACTGCCACTTAATCCAGGGCAGCCTCTCCAATGGTCACAAGGCATCATCATCACTTACTGTTACCATGGGACAATTTTCATTATCTGTATAAATTTGGGGTTTGTACCACCTACCTTTTGGGGACAAAGCTTTCCACAAGTGCAGAACACTTTCAGGTGAAGTTACCCCACCACTTTGTACATGTGTGTAAACACAGCCATGGGGAGGGAGGAGCAGAGGGGAGGGGAGAGGGATTACGAAAGTGCTGAATTCATTTACAGGTGAGTTTCATGCCAGAAATAAAGGAGAGCAGCACTATATAACCAGCCTACTCCCTGTTGATTGCGATTTTAAAAATCTCTCACCTGCCAACTACGGCAGACCTGCAAGGGGGTGGGGGCGGAATTGCCAACCACACCAGAGATGCACCTGGCCACACGTTAGAAGTTTGAAACTATGAATATGGTATCAAAATTTTGTAAAGAACATGTAAGGATGACCAATAATAACGTTGGTGAAATTCAAAGCTTTTTCGAGAAAAAATATTTCCGGCAGTAAAGGGTTAAGATGGGTGCTGATTAACCACAAATGTTGCATTAATGTTGATTTACATTAATGTTGATAAAATCACCTGATTTGACCGATTGTACAGTGTATTTATGTTTTTTTAATCACACTGAACTTTGTCATTTTTCATTTCAGACTAAATCAACCTCTGTAAAATGGTCACCCCCTGGAACTTCCAGAAGGCGAAACTGACTGGAAAAAATGTTGCTTATGTCAACATGACAAGAATGAAGCTCTCAGATTGCAACCAATCTACAATTTTCAAGACCACGGATATAGCAACATTGCAACAACCATTCCCCTATTTCATGTCATCGATGTACTACCCATAATACTTGATCCAAGGAGACTGGATGAAGGTGGTGGCATAGAAGATACAATGGCCATTTTTACACAAGACGGTCCCACTCATGCCCATGCAGATCCATTGCATGGGCATGAGTGGGTGCCACCCATGTGCATGCTATGGCTGATGAGTGGAGGTGCATGCATGCTCCCGCAACCCACGCATGCCCACTCACGGAGCAACTGGCGAAAACAAAGGTTGCTCCATGAGTGGGGATACGTGGGGGGCACCACCACCCCCATGCTGCGGCATATACACTCCCCCCACACTCCTGTGGTTCGTATAAAAACGGCCACTGAAGAAAGAATGCAAAATAAAGATATAGACTTCTGTTCAACACCACCAGGTTACAAAGGACTACAAAAAGGTTGTCTGAAACAAACACAGCCAAGGAGAACCCAAGCAAGAGGAAAAGTAGTAGTAGTAGTAATAAAGTCATCACAATGTTTTTTAATGTATTAATTATAAAAACTTGGCAGGCCCTGAAGTGAGCCATCTAGTGAACGAATACAAGATTGTTTCACGAACTAGAGGTTTAAGGAATACCAGCAGTCACTATGAACAAAGCAAGCGGAACTAACGAGCATTCTTTAACGAAGTGTGCAAGATCACCACCATAATACTAGATATGGGCCAGCCTTTCATAGAAGAATTGTCACACCTTCTTGTGCTAGACACCAAGGATATTGCCGATCATAACTGAGCTGACATGATTCTTGGACACTAAAACAGAGGCAGAAAACAGTTCAAGTCATTCATGGTGGCACTAGATAATGAAGATGGAAGCTCCTTCTATCAACCTATCAAGAAGAACAAGATGTCCTCCTTCAGACACCAGCCTATGGCACAGCAGAAAGCAAAGTAGGAAGATTTTAACCTATTCTCTCAACTCTTCATCTCCTGCCAGGACACTTGGCGTTGCAAGAATTCTTCCAGCATGAAAACCTGCCAGCCCCTACATCTATCAGTGACAATGGAAGACTTCACACTTCTGAGAAGTCACAGCTTATTGGAATCCTTGAAGCTGAAGTGAGTGTCACAAACCAAGCCACCAGCAGATGGTATCATCATAGATGGGTCAGCACTAGTAAATACCCTTGCATATTTGTACATGTAAGACATGTGCAACAATGGATTTCAAGGCAGGCCTAATCAAGGGAAATGACACAGATACTGTAGTCATTGCCATATCCACCTTATCCTTGAAAGAACTTGGGTCTTCAGACTACGTGGTTTCCTTCGGTAAAGGTGCAAAGTCATGCACTGGAATCCATTGGTACATCGCTGCTGTGCTGCAATAGGACCTGATAATCAGGGCCCCGATTGTTCTGCAAATAAAATTCTGAAATTCTGCGACCCAAAATGGAAAATTCTGCAACCCAAAATGGAAAATTCTGCGACCCAATAAAGTTACAAAACCAGTCTAGTAAAATTAAAAATGAGTTCTTTAATAGCAGTAATGACATCTTTATAATTTAAAAAAACATTTATTTATATATTTGCATTAATTAACACATTTTACAGTCCAGCAAATAAAGACATTTATTTATTTGCATTAAAACACATGAAAACAGATCGCCTGAGATTGTCTTCCCCAAAGCCTCTG
>QEPC01000105.1:413681-423870 GCA_003113815.1 Sphenodon punctatus
CAGAGGCAGCAGCGATCCAGGCGGCAGCGGCAGAGGCACCAGCGGCGGCGGAGACAGAGGCAGCAGCGATCCCGGCGGCAGAGGCAGCACCAGAGGCAGAGGCAGCAGCGATCCAGGCGGCAGAGGCAGCGGCGGAGACAGAGGCAGCAGCGATCCAGGCGGCGGCGGCAGAGGCAGCGGCGGGGATCCCGGCGGCAGCGGCTGGAGCTGAGCGGCTGGAGTCGGCGGCGGTGGTCCTAGAGCGCGGTCTCACAGCGATTCAAGTAGGTCCCATGTGCTGATGGGACCAGCCTTATAAAGGCCGCGCAAGCCCCTGATTGGCTTGTGGCCTCAATAAAGCTGGTCCTTGATTGGCTCACCGCCAAGGCCCAGTTTCTGTGAGAATCCTGCCAAGGGCAGGATTCTGTGCAAATCCCGCGAATCGCGGCAGCGCAGAAGGCTCGGGGCCCTGCTGATAATGTAAGAGGGCTACCCTTCTTCCATGCTTTCAATGGTTGTCTCCTCATTCCATAGCAAAGGGAAGAAGTCTGTGTGGCGAACATGGAATGTGTGTGGTGAGGTGTCGGCTGTGTTTGCAAAATGCAATCAGTCCCCGGCAGTGACTGAAAATGAAGACCTCAGCATCTTGGAGAGATTTGTAGTCACGATGTATGACAGGTCCAGTACAGCTCAATGATGCAAGGCTAGAACGGTTTGCCCAAAAGCAGAAATCATATGTTGACATTCCACAGACACAGGATGCCCTGTTACAGCACTTGAAGGCAAGGAATAATATGGGGCCAGTCAACAGTATTGCAGCCAGACATAACAAGCCCTGCTGATTGGGGATGGACAAAGCAAAATGAATCAAATAGACAACACTTCCACCCATAGCAGAAAACTTCAAACAACTTATAAAATATGGCTGCAAGACTGACTGCATGGGGAGGTGCAAATGCTTCAGCAGTGGTCTCAACTGCACCGCATTGGGTAGCTATACCTGCCTGAATTAAAAACTATTATCTTAGATTATTTGAGATTAACATGTCAAAAAATTAACAAACATTGCATAAATAGGTTACATATTCCATAATCAAAAAACCTCTGGTTTGCAAGAAGAGTTGAGGCTCTTGCAAATTCAATCACGCACTAAAAAGTGTGGAAATTGCAAGTTAAGGCTCCACCTTAACTTCCGTGCCATGTTAGCAGTAAAGACATTGTACAGTTTCACATATTGTGCTCACTTACAACTTAGGCTCCATGCACCCACACTTTGCCTTCATCTTTCAGCCCCAATCCTCGTCCTCTTTGCAGGTTGGGGGCAACACTGAAGCTGGGGACAGGAGGGCATGAGCTGGCCCCTCACCCCCTCCGTTTCCTCTTTAAAAAAGAAAGAATTTAGGAGTTCTGGCTCCCACCTTCTCCCCCTCTGTAACAGAGAACTCAGGACTCCTGGCTTCTAGCCTCTCCACCCCACTCTAATCCAGTAGGCTGCACTCTCTTCACAGGCAACTCAATAGTGCTCATTCCAAGACTGTTCTCCTCTCCCCTGCTCTCAACCTTGTAACAGGCAACCCAGGAGTCCTGGGTCCAAGCACCTAAACCTGTAGCCCCCACTCCCCTCACAGAGAACTCAGAAGTCCTGGGAAATACAATGTTTGTCTGTATGTGTCATATGGAACAGAGAGAGGGGGTGAGTGAGTGAGTGATGAGTGAGCGAGCGCGTGAGATGACCAAAAAAAAAAGCCAGGAGAGGAAATGGAATAAAGGGGAGGGAGCCTATTTGAGAGTCAAAGGATGTTGGTATATGCAACATCCATAAGTTAATGCCGGCTGTATTAAGAACAGTGATTAACTACACAGCCACCAGATGGCGCTGTTATGTTTGTGTGTACATGGAAGGGAGATGGGGTTTTGCAGTTGAATTCCTTTGTGTAACCACTCCTTCTTCCCTTCTCTCTCATTGTCTCAGTGTCCATTTTTGTCTCACTACTAGTCAGATGTAACTAAGGATCTGTGCCTGAGAAAGCTTAAGTAAAGTTCTGTTTTAAAACCTTCAGCTGCATTTGTCCTTACCGATTAAGAATCAGTTATTACTCTGGAACAAAGGGTAGGGAGTCAACCTATGGTAAGCGGGTAAAACGATAGGACTGCTTCCTCGGATATTCCATCAGGTTTCTGACTCAGTTATTTCACTCAGAACCTTATTATTGTAACTATTCCTAATTCCTCCTGTCATTCTACCCACTTAATCCTGCACACTCTTTGTATTTTCCCATCATTCCAGCCACTCCACTCTTGCAGAACGCTCACTGTATCAGCCCAGAGCACCTATTTATCCTTCATTCCTTAGTGGGGTTGGGAACGTTGGAGGAGAAAATGTTGAAATATTGATCCCATCCCTCCTGTTCCTGTCTCCAGAATAAACCTCTGTCCTCTTCCTGCACCTGGAGCCATCCCAGGCAAACTCTAGCGCTCCGGCCCCAGACATGCTCCTCCAAGGGGGCGCCCTATTGGAGCTGCAGCCCAGACACCCCACATTTTTTGAGGGGGAAGGGCTGTCACTGAAATCCATGCTCTCTGTGGTTCTGGGCAGGCTTAGGGGGCAAGATCAGCCACCCCAAACAGCACTGCATGATTTTCTAGCTCTGTTGTTTAACCATCTCAGCATCCCTGGCCCTCAAGCTGAGGCGACTGCTGCGCGGGATCAGATCAGAATGACCTTCAGCTCTCTCCCTTCCACAGGCCTTGCTCTCCTCCTCTCCCCACCAGATCAGCTCTAAACATGGCTGACCAGTCACTCGCACTGCCCCCTGGAAGCACAGTTCCCTCTATTTCCCCAGCACAGATTGGCTCTAACAAGCAGTGCCTGCTGGGAGTTGTAGTCCCCAGTATTCTAGACTTTGCTTTTAAACAGTCTCTGCACTGCACATAGAACGTTCATAAGCACTCCACCCTCAGGATGGTCTCCATAGGCTAACATTGAATTTTCAAGATATCTTAACTTTAAAACTAACCAACCAGATTTACAAAAAGTAAGCCAGAAGGCACCCCCTGGCAGCCTCCTTCCATTTTCTAAAAGGTTTAGATGGAGTCAGCATACAGGGACCCCCTGCCACCAGCGGATAGCAAACACAGGCTTCGGGAGCCGCCCTAGGACTTTGATAGCGGTACAGGGCAGGGACTGTTGATTTTGTTACTGCAACTGGGCGGTGCACGGCCAGGAGCCGCGTACAGCGCCCTGGACATTAACGGACTTCCAGGACAGCCCTATAAAGTCTCCATCAGACCACGGTAGCGCAGCTGGCATGTGCCGTGGGTGGCGCCGATGGGGCGCGGGGCTGCTCTGCTTGATTGAAGTTGGGTGTTTTCCTGCTTTTTCCAATAGGGTAATTCTTCCCATTTCTTCCTCATTTTACAGGTTCCTCAGGAGCCTAGTTTTCCGCCAACAAGCCCCGCGAAGGGGCAGGACTGTGTCTACGCTTTCCAGGGGCCAAGTTTTCCACTAACAAAACTCCGTGAAGGGGTAGGACTGTTTTCATTTTCTAGGGGCTAAGTGTTTTGCCAACAAACCCTGTGAAGAGGAATCCGCACAAGCGTGTATGTACTTGTATCAAAGTCTGTACTTGCCATGTGACCTAGTGATTCTCTTCCTGGAGAAACCCAGACTATGCGCACCACAGTCGGGAGAACTGGTAGAGTGGCCCTGAGCAGGGGGATTCAAAAGTCCACCTGCTCACTTTAGGTTTGCTTATATGGAGGATTGATATTCTGGTATCCCCAAGGAAAAGGATTTTTGTTCGGGGATTGGACTAAAAGAACTTGATTTGAGTCCAGGGATTTCGTTCTGGTGAGAATACACAAAGAATTTTTAAGACTGAGGGACAGGGTCTGTTGTATAATATAAGTACAATGTAATGTTTGATAACATACAGTGATATATATTTGTGTAAATTTATGAAGTAGCATATTGTGAAGAATCACAGTGTGTATGCTTTTTGGTACAGTGAGTGTTTGATATAATTATTGCTGTAGTTTTATTAATTATTACCTGGTCAAAAAGTATTTTATTCTAAAGATCAATAATGTCCACATGGGAAAGGATCAAGAGACAGTTTCTCCAGCATCACCCCCACTTAAAGCAGATGAAGATAGTTTCTTAGATCCTCTGAAAAATGGAACATATGAAACATCTAGACAAATACAAGGAAAGGATAATATATTAAGTGAGATTATGAATGTTAAGCCAAAACACTTCGGACCTGATTGGAAAAAGAACAAGAGAAAATTGGGGATATGATAGATCTAGGAGCACCAACTGAAGTCAGTAAAGATAATCAAAGGGTAAAGGAAAAGATTACTGACTGATACTACGCTAAATATGATGGCACAACATGTTGCTTTAACAACAGAAACAATGAAACAGGTCTTTGATCAGCTGAATATTTTAAATTTAAAGGTCGATGGCTTGTTACAAATAGCAACAGAGAAGGAAAATGGGATGATCTCGGATAATAAGCAGCGGATAAACTGTAATTACAATCCAACTCAGAATTGGGATAAATATAAACAAGATTTAGGAGTGAAAGTAAGTGATACTGCAGGGCTGGTTACGGGGGGAGGTAAACAGACTGGAAATAAGGGGTGAAAACAGACATGACGCTAACCACACCCTTTAACCACCCTTGGTGGTCATTTATGCATGTTGCAGGGCCGCATAGGGCACCAATACAGCCCTGCAACATGCATAAATAACCACCAAGGATGGTTAAAGGGTGGTTAGCGTCATGTCTGTTTTCACCCATAGTTATCAGTGATCCTGTAAAGAATGAGGGATTTGCTGGGAGTGAAATGGTAAAAGACCAGATAGCTTTAATAATTCTGCCTACCCCGAAAGGCAATTTGCCATTTTGGGGTACTCCCTATGAAACAGCTGAACATCTTAGGGTACTGACTAATCTCCCAATTACCAGTAAAAATATTGGGAGATTAGATACGATATTGCAAGGAAAAGGGTGCAGGGAATTCTTACTGACTATGAGCCCCATCTCATTAATTGAAAAGATAATGGGGAAAAGGGATTTACGAGCAAATCATGTTTACCCAGCTTATGTATGTCATGAGCGAATTTTGGAAAGAGGATAGAGGTAAGGAGGCTGCACGAAATTATAAAGTAGATAAGATAGATCCTTGGTTAAATATAAGAGTAAAAAAGGTTAAATTAAATAAAGGAGGCCCTCAGTTACCAAAAGGACCAGCCCAAAAGCAAAAAGGCTATAAACCATCTACTTCTAATCTAATGATTTCAGGCAAAGAGGCGCAGCAACAACAAAGAGTGAGTTTAAGGGGGCAAAAGGTAAAGGAAGATAGGACTAAGGCTAGTAAACAGAGTTCCCCCCAAATATGGAAGTGCTAGTACAGGAGAAACAGATAGAAAGCATAGTGGCTCAAAAGGAGGTGAAGGTTTATGGGGCTTTGAACGAGCAGGGACATACAATTCAGAATCCCCAAGCAGACTATCAGGATAGGAATCAGACATCTCTGTTAAGTAAGATGACAGATTTACATAGACAGATATTTAGAGTGTGTTCACAGGGAGGCTGTCAAAGATCGATAAAGCAAAAAGAATGTGTCTGTAAAGGGGCATTTAATGATGAGCCGATTGACATAATTACAACATTGATAGAGGATCGGCAAGAAACTAGTATTACCTGTGAGGGAAATAGGCAAGAAGGGAGCTGTATGACTGAACCTGAAAGGACTTCTACACCAGGGTTAAAGGTGCCTACGCTTATACAAATCTCACATGATTCTATAGCAGAATCTGTAGAGAATAGTATAGTTAACAATTTGTCCAGCTACCTAAGTATCCCCACATTAGAAGGGCTAAGTGTAATTCCTAATGATTGGGGGGGTGGGGGGGAGGGGACTCCAGACCAGACTATTCTAACTGTAAATGGTGATGGAAAAAGCATGAATAACTTCACAAATATTGATTGACTAATTTGGGGGATCATTACAGCATTCTTTCATGGAATATTGCTGGCTGGACTAATAAGCAAAATGATCCCTCTTTTCTAAAGTTCCTGAAAACCAATGAGATAGTTTGTTTACAAGAGACCTGGATAGCTTCAGAGGATATCTCTGTTGCATTAGATGGATATCAGGGGTGGGTACAGCGAGCAACTTTATTGGCAAAGAAGGGTTGCCCCTCTGGTCAGCTGATCATTTATGTAGCATTGGTACTAAATGTACAGGTGAACCAAATAATATCACATAGTACCAATATATTGGCGATACAATTAGAAAGTGGGAAAATATATAGGCCACTCCTTCTCATTAACTGTTATAATCTGCCACAAGGAAAAGATTCCACCATTTGGTCTAGACTTAGAAATATAATTGATACCCATATAGAGAACTATCCGGATGATGGTATAATAATAATGGTTGATTGCCCCAGCACCCCGGAAGAAGACACAAACACAATAACTGGGGTTAAAGGATGCACCTTTTATTGACAAACATTTAAAATGTCGGGGAGGGTGTATACTCGCTCCTGGGTCCCCCATAACTATGTTTTGTAGCTAAATACTAAAAACCCTAACTGTGTAGCCCGACGTCCCTCGGTGCCGCTAACTTTGTGTCTACTAGGTCACTCTCACTCCAGCCACCTACCTGGTCGAGGAGGTCCAAGCCCTCTCATAACCAAAGTAGGAGGGAGATGCCTGCCACCAAAGGGGACCACTCCAGTCCTCTGATGTATAGCTCGCCCCTCCCTCCCAAGCCTGGGTTAGAAGCTGGCCACCCTTGCTCCAGCTTCACCCCTGCTCCATCTCTTAAGGAGATGGCTTAACACACAACTAACTCTAATTGAAAACATCCAAAAGCACACCCTGGACCCCTGCATGTGTGACAGTGAAATACAACTAAGCACAACCATCCTCTCCCTAAATCCAATTGTAGTTAACATGCACTGCGAGGAAGGCGAAAACAACTCTCATGTACCACAAGCCAATCAGTCCTGACAGCAAAAATTCCTTCCCGGCCCCCGGTAAAGGGCAACCAGTTGTGACACCCGCAGTGACATGAGGGAGGGTGGGTGGGTGCTGCTCTTTGCTTCCTCGCTCACCAGCTTCTTCCCTTGCAGTTGTGCCCTTGCAGTTGTGGCCGACACAAGATGGCGCCCGCCAAGGCAAGCCTTGCTGGACCTCGCCTAGTGCCCCTTCGGCCTCTTCCGGTCCTCTTCTCTCTGATGGGGGTGGGGCAAAGCCCATTCCCTCTGAGGCTGCCCTGGCCCTCCCCATTCGGGGGTGGGGGGGAGCCGGGAACAGGGATTTTAATACAAGGATTGGGTCAACAAACTATGCCATCCTAAAAGCTTTGGATCTCCCTGGTATAGATGAGTAATTTCTAGACTATAATACAGAAAGAACATCTGCAGATAATAAAATTAATGGTGCAGGCATTTATTTATGTAAAACTTGTATCCTGCCCAAAGGCAGCTCGGAGCGGCGAACAACACACAAAAAATTGAATAATAAAAGAACAAAAACAAATCATAAAACTCACCCTACCTTCCAAAGCCTACCCCCACCCCACGTCAAAAGCCTGGCGGAACAGCCAGGTCTTACACAAACGCCAAAACGACAGGAGGATGGGGATCAACTGAGCCTCCTCCTGGAGCAAATTCCATAGTATGGGGGCAGCCACCGAAAAAGATCTCACATCAGTGGCCACCCGTCTCACCCGGGGAACCTCCAAAAAGGCCCCACGGATGATCTCAGGAGTCGCACGGGCACATGGGGAGTGAGGTGGTTTATAAACTGGTACAACAGAATTTTTATGTTAAAAATTCTTAACAGGAATATAGCTGGAGATGAAATGGGTCAACTAACATTTTTAAAATATAATGGTGGAAGTGTGGTGGACTACATATTGCTCTCCCTAAATCTTGTACAAGATATAAAAATAGTGACCGCTTTCCCCTACAGCTAAGTGTTTTGTATCCAATAACAGCAAGTATAAAAACAGAATATGCATTGGCAGTTGAGCTAGAAACGGTGGGGTGCGTAGATTGCGCTGGACAGCAGATCTGAACAACAAAGTCGAAGTCTTTATCGATTCCTCACAGATACGACTGCTAGGTGGAAAATTACAATCTGAGAATGATATCCAAACTGCATTGAATCTTTGGAGTCAGTTTGTAGCGCTGCTGCAACCTCTAGTTACGTACAGGCCCTCCTCACACCTAAAAATAAAAGGCAGACGAGGTTGGTGGGATAAGGATTGTGCCAGAGCAAAAAATATTTTGTTGAAAACAGCTAAAGCCCAGAGGAATTTCAATTGTACAAGAAATTTTTAGAGAGAGAGAGAGAGAGCGCTCTACGTAATGAATATAAAATGTTATTAGCAAAGAAAAAGAACAGTTTTGCACTACGACAGTGGCAACAGTTGATGGTGGCCTGGGAGAAAAAGGATTTGCACACTTTTGGGCGCATGGTTAGCAATTCTGACTCCCAGAGCCAAACGTACAAGGAACCAAAAATCCCGGCCTCTTTATGGACTGAAGATTTTCAAGAATTATTCAATGGAACAGATGAGATCCTATTTCAGGTAAAGATGTTAGAGGAAGTCCCAAAATGGAGTCCTATAACACCAGAAGAGGTAGCAGATGCAATTACAGTTTTGAAATCAGGTAAAGCCCCAGGGGTATATCAGATTCCAGGGGAAGTATTTAGATTATTGCCAGACTGGTGGTAACAGCCTTGGCTAACCTTTTTACATTAGTAAATGATACAGTGTTAATACCAGAAACATGGAAGCTTAGTATTATAGTACCTATATATAAAAAAGGAAGCAGAATGGTCCCTAAGAACTACAGGCCAAACAGACTGTTGTTAATAATATCTAAATTATATACAAAACTTTTATTGAAGCGGCTTATAGCAATGGGTTGAAAAAGAAAATATTATAGCAGAGGAACAGGAAGGATTTAGGAAAGGAAGTAGTACAATGGATAACATTTTTACTAGATCATCTAGTTAGTAGATACAGACTAAGGGATGGAAACTCTTTGTAGCATTCATTGATTTATCATCTGCCTTCGACCTAGTTCCTAGGAATAAACTATGGAAAGAGTTAAGTCAGTTGAAGATAGATGAGCGACTACTGGTACTAATCAGGGCACTATACGCAGGTACAACCTTGAAAATCAGTGTTAACAACAAAGGGCTGTTAACAGAACAGATACAAGCCTCGAGGGGTGTTATACAAGGATGCTTATTAGCCCCGATGCTGTTCAACATTTATGTGAATAGTTTCTTTACAAAGGTCAGGCAGCACATTGAAATGGCAGTGAAGGTTATAGATACTAGGTTAATTCCAAAATTGATGTATGGTGCGCAAGTTTAGGAGAGAGATTCACAAGCGGTTAAGGCTTTAGAATCGATCATTAATATTTGTCTAAAGGAAAATTACCGGGACCCTCTCCCCACCTCAATGCAGAATGCAATACTGAATTTACAGCTGGGAAAAACATCTCTGGGGACAAAGAATCAATTAAGTATAATTGCTTTCTGGTTAAAAATCTTTGACTCACCAAATAAATCCCTGTTAAGAATTTGTTTGTAAGACAAAATGACAGATGATTGGCCTAGAAAAGATTATTGGAGAAAAGGACTTGAAGGAATACTCAGATTGGCCACTCTATGGATTGGTTTTAAGGATCAACCGGAGAAGAAGCCAAAGGCTTGGTCAAACAACGAATCCTGGATATAGACAGGCAAGCACATAGGGTTATAGCTTCCAACTCGAGGGTTTATATTTATTTATTTAATTAATTTATTTATTTTTCCAAATTTATACCCCGCCCCCTCCTGCAACGCAGCTCGGGGCGGCTTCCAACAATCGAACAATAAAACATTAAAATTCATTTTAAAATATTAAATATAAAATATACCATATAAAACAAGGCTAGAAAAATAATAAATAAATGGGTGGGGGACTAAAATCATCCCTCCCCACCCTCCCTCCCAAAGGCCTGGGCAAACAGCCAGGTCTTACAGTTCCGCCGAAATGTTAAAAGGCTTGGGGCCAGGCGAGCTTCCTCCGGAAGGGAGTTCCACAGCCGCGGTCCTACCACCGAGAATGCTCGCTCCATCGTGGCCCCCCGCTTGACACGGGGGACCTCCAGGAGGGCACCCCCGGC
>QEPC01000105.1:437437-453980 GCA_003113815.1 Sphenodon punctatus
CCCCCCCCCCAACAGGTCTCAAGGATCCAGGCAGGGCAGCAGAGCAGTGGGAGCAAGCAGCAACAGCAGCGGCAGATGGAAACAGCCCCAGGTAAGTCCTTAATGAGGGAGCCGCTGGCAGCTGGGCTTTATAGCCCTCCAGCTACTTCTGGAGGGCTATAAAGAGAAGATGAGGAAGTGCTTATATGAGAGAAGATGAGGAAGTGCTAGTTGCATCCTGTCCCGGGGACCCATATCTCCTGGAGCTGGCTCTGATTGGCCGTGACCATAGCCGTCTCTGTGGTAAAGGGGAAGGTGCCACCTGCGGGCCAGTGCCATTCTGACTGGAGAATGCCTCCTCTGATGCAGCAAGCGCTATCTGCAGGTCGGTGCTGCTACAGGACTCATGACTACAGGCAACAACTGTCAGATGGGGCGCAGAGAATGCAGCCCACACGGAGTCATTTACTGAAACTAATTGGGCTCCATCTTCCTCTAATCAGTTTTACTCCCAGCATTTCACTCCAACCCAGGATGATAATGGACCAGGTTAATGAGAGCTTGGTCAACTTCATCCGGTGATTCAGGGTGCTTTCCAACATGCATAAATGTGCAGAAAAGCCCCCAATTTGCCTCCATGAGGAACTGAGAGAAGCAAATTAGGCACACCTTTCATCACGTGGAAAAACAAAGTCACGCAGCTTTGGCAGTGATCATGCGGGGGATAAAAAGTTGAACTTCAGGCTTTGCATCCCCGCACGATTGCCACCAGAGCTACATGGCTTAGTTTTTCCATGCGAAAAAAGTCGCACCTGATTTGTCTTCCGCAGTTTCTCGCAGAGGCAAATTGGGGGCTTTTCTGCACATTTATGCATGTTGGAATCTTCCCTCAGTGTGCTAAATGGTGGCCTGGCTGACTAAATTCAGTGGGCAGGGTGGTGACATTGTGTGGCATGTTATTGGCTGTTCTTCAGATTTCCTCATGAGTTCCCTCGATATGCACATATTTACTCTGTGGAAAAATCCAGTGTTTGAATGACCATATCTAACAGGGACTCCCCGTGTTAGGTAGCAAGTGCTATGGGTAGGCACACCCTGCACAACTATCCGAAACAAGGAATGGTTTTGTACATAACTACCAATAAACGAGGCATCACACATTTAAAAAGGTGGCTGCAAACCTTTATATTGTACAAAAAACCCAGCTAATTGGTTAATCATTGTTCCTTGTACTTTGCAAAAGTTTGTGAAGTGTTCTGAAAGCCTCAACCAGTCTCTCTGCTTTACACACTAGTGCTCATGTAACACAACGCCAGGTCTCTTGACTCCCAGTCCCCTGGTATAACCCACGGGTCACCATCACGTTTGTTGGAGCCCCACCAGATATTTGCCCAGGATTGCTCCCGGGCGTGGTAACAGCTGGCCCGGCTGTGATCCCAGAGACATCTGGGGTCACAGCCTGGGTTACCATCTATCTGACCGGGCCACAGCAGGCTATAACATTCGTTATAGCCCACTGTAGCATGTACCAGATAGGGTCCGCCACGGCCAGCCAGCAGTCACTGACTGTCATGGCGGAGCACTATGCACAGCGTGGGGTCGGCAAGCCACACATTCACGCAGTGTCCTGCCCTCTATAAAAAAAAAAAATATCAGATTCATAAAATTTAGAACTCAGTCTAGCCTACCCAACAGGAACCAAAAGAAAAAATATGCCAAAACTGAGTAGTATCCCGAACTGTGGGTCAGAACACCAACTGGTGTTATGCCATCTGCATATGGCATCATAATTTTGACTGATATTTGATATAGTTTGCATGTCTTTGTTACGGCTTGGGGGGGTCATCCTCAAAATAGGGTCTAACAGACAAAAGCTTATGAACCATGGGAGGATCAAGTCTGGGACAGTCATCCCAAGACGGTACATGAAAATACAGAGAGCAATAGAAATCCAGGACACCCACTTTATTCAAACATACGTCATACTGATTTTTGGAATTTCTCAAACACATACTAAAAGACAAGACACATACTTGGTGGGTGGGAGAGGCTGATTATACCAACAACAAATAGGTGCTACTTCGAGTTACTGTTTACTATCTCCTCTTAGAAGGCCTCATCCTTCCATCCTTACTTGCACTGAGTAGTAATTCACTATGCAGTGGTCTCAGTGAAATCTCATCTCCAGCTGTACCGACAGGATCAGAGTCGTACAGTACCTCAGGGGTCCTTTAGTCCAACCCCGTGCCTGGATTCAGGATGATTACAGCTACAGCATCGCGGACAAGCTGCCCAGCCTCTATCTGAAAACCTCCAGCAACACAAAACCTATGGCCCTCCTAGGCAGCTTGTTCCACTGCTGCCCAGCTTGTTTCCCTCGTATTTAACCAAAATCTACCTTCCTGTATCTTGAGGCCATTAATTCTAGTCCTGCCTTCTGTAGCCATGAAAAAGAGTTCATTCCCATCTTCTTCGCGGCAGCCCTTTAGCTATTTGAAGACTGCTATCTTCTTTCTCCTTCACTAGGGCTAAACATTCCCATTTCCTTCAACCTTTCCTCATCAGACTATCTTTCCAGACCATTATCATCTTTGTTGCCCTCCTCTGGACCCAACTCCAGTTTGTCAGTGTCCTTATTAAAATGAGGTGCCAAAAACTGGACAAAATACTGCAGGTGAGGTCTGACCAGTGCTGAACAGAGTGTATTTATTACTTCCACAGGCAAAGGAGGTACTACTCTTACACCAAATTTAAAACATACATAAACTCAAATAGTTTTCACTAATAACCATGACCAACCTCAGTTCGCTAGATGTTGTAAATAAGAAAACTAATTAAAAATAAATAAATAAGCAACAGTGCTGCATTACAAGTTTACCCTGATCATTTATTTTGACAAGCATAGTTCTGCTTTGATTTATGGCAACACACCCTAATTTTCTGGTATGTACACTGCAATTTTGTCCAAAAATAATGAAGCTTTAGCAATACAAGATCCAGCATGGCTCAAAACAAGACCTCACTGTAGTCCTCTGCTATTAAACATGCTCTGAGAAGTGTTGGGGCAAGACTGACAGATCTTATTGTCACATTTATTGGGATTAGCAAAATTCTACCAGTAAATCCCTCTTTAGTCACTTCCCTCACGTAGGGAGATGGGTATTTCTCAAGTTAAAATTGTGTAAGTAACTGAATGTCTAACGGACATGCCAATTGGCAAATCATACTTTGCATGCAACTCTTTCCTGGAGGAATTTACAGAAGCTACACCTGTGAATGGAAAGTGACGACTAAATACACAAGACAGAAAAGCAGTAAACAGGGCTGGAATAGAAATCCAAGTTCCCTCACTATGCTAGGAGCACATCATTTTATACAACTACATGTCAGCGTCCTTAACTGATAAATCTCTACCTACACTACAGGCTGGAAAAGATGACCTCTCAGCAAGGGAAAAAATGTTCACAAGTATGTATATTCACAGAAAACAGCACTTACTGGTAGTAACCAGGGGTAAAGTCATTTCATGTGAATGCTTCTACTCAGGTATGTTACCCCTACAACTCCCATGTTATCAGACAGAAGAGGCTACAAAAATATTATATGATCAAGGAATGGAATTGTGATCGAACTCCAGGAGCAAAATAAAATAAAATAAAATAAAAAATCAGTCGCCAGACTTTATCCTCATATTAAACTGTCCTTACCCCACTACACCCCTGAACCAGTCGCCAGCCTCAGTTTTCTGGGTGACAAGGGTCCCAGGCGTCTGCAAATTTCACACCCTGATATTATGTTAGTTTATCCCCGTTTTTCACACTGATAGCGCCCTGTTTCGTATGAACATTCACTAGAAAAAACAAGCTAGTAAGGGAATATGTAAATTTCCCTTCCCATGTTTCATCTACAATACAGGGAATTCTGAATTAAATCAGGTAGCCCAACTGCCTGCTCTAGCTTGCTGTCTAATGATTTATCTATCATATTCTTATTCCTCATTTTTATGCACTCCATTTAATCCTCTATGGCTTTGCAGACCTGAACAGCTGTTGACATTAACCCATCATCGTCTCCATACCTTTGAGCAACACACCCCTGCTGCAGAATTTCATTTTAAAATTAATAATTGATGGATTCTCTCCTCGCCTTAGATCTTCTCAGTTGACATTTCACAAGTAGCCTCTTTCCAGCCAAGATACCTAATCAGCACTTCATGGCCCACAGCTGCCCTGTACATTTCTTATTATTGCCCTTTTCAGGCTTTGGACCTTGAAGAGGTGAAGTAAATTCTAGGGCTCTCCAGCTTTGGATTAGTATAACTAATACTGTAGGAAGCCAGAGTGCTTTTGAGAAATCCTTACGAAGACCTGAAACCCCAAAATAATATGCCTCTAATATTCAGTCTATGACCTATATGTGCTTAGCTACCAAAAGCACAGTCACACCTCAAAAACTCTGTCCCTGAAATACCTATGTGCATATGCATAACATTGTTAATTGTCAATCGCATCTCCTTTTTTCAAGTGACTGGCTTGATAAGGTAGGGTTTGCTGTGTTAGGATTTTATAAGAAAATACAGCAAATTCAAGACTTAAGTGAACTGTGCCTAGATCAATGTTTTCCTACTGACTGTGCTGGAATCCAGGTGTTTCCTCAGTCAGCGTGCCCAAATTTGGCAAGACCAGCATATTTTCGCATTGACTCTGCTTTGCCCTAACCAGTTACTGGTCTTTGCTTGTTGGCTAGGAATGCACCAACCCAAACGGCTTGTAGGTTTGTTGGTCTGAGACGCACTGAAAAGTGCCTAGGTCCAACTTTTACCTCTCCCCCAGAAATCTCGGCAGAGCCCGTCTCCAGAGGCCTGCGGGATGGGAACAAGGAAACACGGGCAGAAGAGCTCTCAGTAGGAACGTAAAGGGTTTCTACTCAAACACACGCACACTTCCAGATCCCCTACCTAAATAATTAAAAGCAGAAGGCATCGTAAGGGTCACCCACCTAATTAGCCAAAGTGATGCAAGGACAATGGAGAATTATGATCCCAGACTGGAGAAGAGAGCAGCAGCTGGGCTTATAGAAATGCTTTTATTAAAAAAAATAAAAAATGTCCAGATAAAGCCGCATTTGGCACTCAACTCCCCCATACGGCCAGAGATGGGTCTCCCGACCCTTCCCCAAACAGGTAGGGACAGGAAGAGAGAGATTGTATTTTTGGCCAGGCCAGGCTGCAAAACGCATCCATCAGGCCAACCTGTTTGTTGAGGTTACGAGGCAGACAGGGGGGTTCTTCGAAATCCCCCTCTCCCTAGTGCCGGCTCGGCGAGCAGCCACGGCTCCGCCAGCCGCCCGTCTGCGCACACCCCCCGCTTCCCCAGGTAACTTACAGGGCTTGGGTGAAGGCGCTGAGTCCCTCGGGCACTGCGGTGAGCCCTCTCCCGGAGCAATCGACTCCTCCGTCCCCATCGCAGCTGCAGGAAGCCGGGCAAGGAGGAGGAGAAGCCCCTCCGCTGGGCCCAGCCGAGCTCCCGAAGCCCCAGGCGAAGAAGCCGAGCAGAGCCAGGCACCGCATCGCGAGACGGGTTTCCCCCCTTCTCTGCGCCTCGACTTTCCTGGCCGGTTACTTTGTTTGGGCGAACCTCCCCCGGTGCAAAGAGCTTCCCCCGCCCGGGCTGAGCTCAGTCCTGGGTAGCGCAGCTCCCTTCCTGCTTGGACCGAGTCTCCCTTGCCGTCTCTGGCTTCCCCTCAACACCCTTCCCCAGCAGACACCGCTTCGGGGGCTCTCCTGCCCGGCTCCTGCTCCATTGAACGGCAGCGGCTCCCTTGCCCCTCTCAGGCGAGCAGGTAACATGCCCTGGCCCCCGTCCCTGTCATGGCGCGCGCGTGGATGGGTGTTGCAATCCCTAGAGAGCGAACCACGCAGCCATTCTCCGCAGGACCCAGGCACCCCAGCCGCTGAAGCCCGGCTCCCTTTCCCTTCTAGGGTTGCACACTGGAGTTCCCAAACCCCGGCAGCCGCGGCTGCTCTATGCAAATCTACGAGGTGCCTATGCTAATGACCGAGTCGGAGCGGCGCCCGCATTGGTGCGCTGAGGAAATCTCCGCCTGATGAATGTGCAGCAAAGGAGCGCGGCGGCAGCCAACCGGAGAAGAGCGCCGGGAGAGCTTGAGGGGCGGGGCCGGGGGAAATGAGTGACAAGCGGTTGGTTCCAGAGGAGAACCTTGAACTGGTAGGTGGTGAAGATGAATGAAGCCCAGGGAAAAGCAATAGTAATGCAGACTGCTGGCCAGCTAAGTTACACTAACGAGACACACAGGACGCATGTAGTCCTCCATCTATTAAAGTCAACGGGTCAGCTCCCATTTAATGGATGGAAGACTATGCCCACAGATTAACAACCAGGGGTGTGACCCTGGCTCCACTTTAGTCAATAGCTAAGTTCCCCTCTCTCTTCCACAAAGTCAGGATTGCACCCCACTTTTAAGAGTAAAGTACTCTTTTTATTTCCTGTATTGCTTAGTCGAGCCTGGAGACTACACTACTGTTACCCCTTCAAAACAAGGCTGCCCTTGAAAACTGGGGGGCGCAGGGGGGAGGAGCTGCAGCTGTTGCAGAACACGGCAGCTCCTACAGTATGCGGGAGGGTGCTCCAGAATCTGCACTGGCCTAGCAATGCTGGAACTGCAGCTATGGTGATGCACGCAGAGAATTCTTTCGTGCTCATTGTCTCGTCATTTGGCTTGATGCGTTGGCATGGAAAAGAAGGGCTCTCGCATGGCGCTGAAGCAGGTCCTGCTTCAGCACCATGCAGTTGCCTACCTCCTCTGTCAACAGACCACACTGGGGAAAATCAAAGCCAAAGGGGAGCACCTGATGCTTGCTGAGAGGCACCTGTCAGTCGCCACCACTGTGATCACCAACACCATGCACAGGGCTGTTCCCACTGAGACGATTCTCTCGGAAGGAATGCAGTGTTAGTGGGCAGATCTGTAGGAAGCGAGTGCCTGAAATTGCACAGTGGAGGTAACAGTGCTGGTTGTTTCCTGGCCCCCGGTATGAGCCCTGGCCCCAGCAATGGTAATCTTCTGCAAGTGAAGGAGAAAAAGCACAGACTGGTGAAGGAGAAAAGCTCAGACTGGTGGGAGAACATGCTGTGATCTTGGGGAAGACACTGAGTGGATCTCCAACTTTAGGATGCCCCATCACCTCATCCTGCAGATCCTCAGGCCTTGACTGGAGAAACAGAGCATGGTGGGTGTCGAGATGATAGCTCACATTAGCCTTCATCAGACTAAGTGTTCCTGCCTGCCTGTGTATTAGGTGGCTGCCACGTAGCCCCTACGTGACTACCACTCACTGGATACTCACTGTGTAGTCTAGGGACATCACAGGCCCACTGTATGGGCAAATCCAGGCTACCAGGAGCCCATGTGGCCATGTCGCCCGCAGCCTCACCCGTATCCAGGTCCACCAGCACCACAGAGTTGTGCTTAGTGCACTCTCTCAGCTGAGAGGTGGCTGCGAGAGGAGAGAGAGAGATCACACTCTCCCAGCTGACAGGCAGCTGTAAGAGGAGTGCACAAGACGGGGTGGAGGAAGGACCATCTCCAGAGGATCTGTGCCTGCACCCCTCTTTCAATTTGGGAAAAGAACTAAGGAGAGAAGGGAACCAAGGAGACAATGGGAACTGAGGAGATTAAGGGAGGCACATGCACGTGCCTCCCTTACTGTCCTTGGTTCCCATCCCAAATAGAGAGAGGAGTGCAGGTGCAGATCCTCTGGAGAAGGTCCTTCTTGCACCCCCTACCTCCCTCTCTCTCTCTCTCCTGTTGCAGCCACCTGTCAGCTGTGAAAGCGTGTTCCCTCTTTCTCCTCTCACCGCTGCCTGTCAGCTGGGAGAGCACACGAGCATTGCTTCTGATGGAAAGGGGGGATCATGGCTAGGAAAGAAGCCTTCTCTGGCTGACACACACACATGCACACACTCTTTCCGTCAAAGCCAGGAAGAGGGAAAGCTCTGAGTGGCATAACATGTACACAGGGGGGTGCCCATTTATTAGCTCTACATGCTAAAACATGTGAGTGCAGGCTACATGGGGGCTACACAGACTAAACATGGACTCCAGCAGGCTATCGTCTCATTTGATTTCACCTCATGATGCGGTCACCCATCTCCATTGTGAAACATGTTGCCACAGCCATATGGAAGCTCACTGCTCCTGACTCCTGCTGCTCTGTCAGCCAGCAATTTGGTGTTGAAACCTCCATGGCACCATATCAGTAGATGTTTGCACAGTGATTGTGGTCCAAGGAATGCAGCATTAGCAGGTGGATATGCAGGAAGTGAGTGTCTGAAATTGCAGTGGAGGCAACAGTGCTGGTTGTTGCTTGTCTGTCAGTATGGGCCATGGCCCCATCAGTGATAATCATCTGCAAGTCATTGCAGAGAATACAGTAGCTAGGAAAGAGCAAATGTCAGGCATGTACTGCCAACCAGAACAAGCAGAGAGAATGCATGTTTGAAAATGGCACAGTGGGCTTCTAAGGCAGATGTTACGTAGGTGGCAGTAAGAGCAAGAGGGGTCAGCAGTGGTCGTTCCTCAGAATGCTCTAGACTTTTTGCCCATCCATGACTTTATGGTGCTGGAGGACCTGTATGCTGGAGACTAGAGACTGTATGTGAGGAGACTTCACACAGCTTAACTGACGGGACATGGATACATGGGCGCACATTAGCTCACATGGCAGGCTTTACATTCTCCAGGAACCCACGGTGAGTGGAGGCTGCATGTCCGGGGAGTGGTGGCCACCTAATGAACAGGCGGGTGGACACCCACCTGGTGTGGGCTAGCGTCTTCTTTTTTTAACTCCCTTAAATGTTTTCCGAGTTGGGACCGAAAGCCTGAATTTTTAAACATCCACCTTACTCGTGGTCTTTAGTCATAATTTTATTTATTTATCGACTCTCTTCTATCTCACACCCTCCTGCTCACAGAGCAGCTCGAGGCGGCTTACAACAGAAGAAATCAATCTACAATTTAAAACACTCACAATTTACAAATAATTAAAAATATACTAAAAAGGCAGAACCAACCCCCCTCCCCATACCCACCCCACCTTACACTGTCTTCGGAAAGAGGGGAGGTCTGGGGCCAGGCAGGCCTCCGACGGGAGGGTGCAATTTTCCCTTGCATAATCAAGAATTTCTCTATGGGTGTTTCATCTGGCAACTGGATAGAACATTTTTGTGAATTAGGGAAATGTAAAAACAAACAACCCCCTCCTCACACACAAGCAAACTATGCCTGGTAGTTTACTATTGCTTTCTTTTTTAAATATACTAGTTTTCAAACTGATAGTGTCCCTTTAAAGTAAGAAGTAAAGTAAGTTCCATGTAAATGGAATTACATACATCACTAGTTTATGACATGATTGTGTTCTTATGACGATTCCCTACACCTTTCTCCCCACCATTTGTTAGTCACAACCCATTTATTGGAGCTAATTAGACCTGCTCCTACAATTAACTTATGGATGGGCTTGCATGAAATTCAAATAAGGTCACACCTTACAAATGCTTACACATGTTTAACTTTAGTGTTTCAATGAGACTACTCAGAACATTAGAGTTAAGCACTAATAAAAACAAATTATTCTGTTTATTTTATGTGCTTTTTGTTAGGATCATGAAAACAACCCTTAATCTGGCTTCCACCCTTGCCATTCAACTGAGACCGCTCTTGCCAAAATCACCAATTACTTCCACATAGCAAAATCAAAGGGCCTCTATTCCATTCCTGTCCTTCTTGATCACCCTGCCACCTTGACAAGGTCAGGCATGCCCTTCTCCTTGATTCCCTTCGTTCCGTCAGTTTCTGGGGCTCATCTCTCAACTGGTCGTCTCTCTCACCACTCTTTCAGCGTGTCTCTTGTTGGTAGCCCCTCGGCATCACTTCTCTCACTTGGTGCGTTCCACGGCTTTGTCCTTGGTACTCTTCTTTTCTTGTTTTACGCTCTATCCCTGGGCAAGCTCACCAGTTCTCACAGCTTCCAGTATCACCTGTAAACTGACGACAACTCACCTCTCCACCCTTTCCCCCTCCATCCAGTCTTTCATCACAAACCATACTGCTGACATCTCCGCTTGAACGTCTAACTATTAACTCAAGCTCAAGATGTTCTAGACAGAACTCCTCATCTTCTCCCCATGCTTTTAGACATGCCTCTATCTTTGCAGAGGGCTAACCTCCATCCCCGGGAGGTTGCTGAAAGTGGATTGTGAACTCTGCGAAGATAGAGGCATGTCTAAAAACAGACTAAGCCTTTTCCTCCTCTATTTTCATTGATGGTGTCACCACCTTTGATCCAGACAAATAACCTGGGATTTCTCTTTGACTTCTCTGTCTCCTTTGAACCTCAGATTCAATCTGTTACTAAGACCTGTCGCTTTTCTTTGGATAGCATTGCTCAAATGTTCACCCTTCTACCACTTTCGCTGCTAGAATTCTAGTCATTGGTCTTGTCATCTCACCTTGGCTACTGCAACTTCCTTTTTCAATCCTTAATCTCGCCTTGACCCTCTTATTTCTGTTCAACACTCTGCTGCCAAGGGCATCCACTTGCTGTCTGATGTTCAGTTCCTTCTCTTCTTTCCCCTCTAACACAAACTCTTTGTCTTCACCTTCCACTCTATGGTCTTGCTCCTCTTCCTATATTTCCTTCCTCATTCCCTCCCTCCTGGCCTGTGGATTCCACCTGTCCTTGTTCATATGACATAGGCACACAAGGGGATCCTTCTCAGTTGCTGCTCCATTCTTGAGGAACTCCTTGCCCCTGGCAGTCCATTTGAGTCTGGTTCTCAGCATCTTTTGAAGGCAATGTAAAACTTTTCTTTTGAGAAAAGCATTTGGTGGGTGGGGATATGGATTAGGCGGGCAATTGTTGCGGGGGGAGAGTTGAGGTTGATGTGGGGGAGGGTTTTGTTTTTAATGTTGAACTGTATTTTAATAGAGTTTTGTAATTGTATTGTATGCTTATTTGTAAGCTACCCTGAGCTTTCAGGGAAGGGCGGGGTAAATGTGTTACTAAATAAATAAATTTCTACCTTGGCATTTTGCTCATCCTGTGACACCACCCTCCCCCTCATCTCCTGCTCCCTAAACTTTCTTTGCCCCTTCGCCTGTGCTGCCTCCTCTGCCTGGAGTTTCCTTCCAGAACACACATGCCCTGCTTCCTCCTTCCCTCCCTCTCTTCAAATCGCTCCTAGAAACCTCTCTGTTTTCTATCAAGCTTTCCCTACTCTCATGCACAGGCTGCTCACTAACGTTCCTCCTCCTGTTCTTCAATAAAGATCCCCCTCACCCTTACAACTAAGCTAAGCAAACCTCATCACATGATCTCCTACTTCTCACTGGGCTGCAGCTTAACCAGTAGCAGAACAACAACCTGCTGTGGGCCTCATCCCGCCATGACATGTCCACAGCACTCTGGTACGGCAGGTACTACTGAGGTGAATTCCACTGCATGTTCCCCTCTCCCTTGTCCATCCAACATTATAAGCTGCTTGGGGCAGGGACCTGCCTCTAATTAATTGCTTTGTACCAGACATATTGCTTGCACTATATAAATAAGTGAAAATAATAAACTTTATATAGCACTTCCTCCACCAAATAGCATTCAGAACACTTCACAAAATACATTAAAATACAGTGAGATACAATAAAAACCTAGTATACATTAAAAATCCAACAGTTTAAAAGGGAAAGCAGAGGGGAAAATACATTAGGGGGAACCAGCAGTGAATCCTTTACAAGTACCTAATAGTACTCCCTTTCTTTTTTATTTTTAATGTAATTTCCATGAGTTAACACAGGGCTGTAAGAACTGAGTTACAAACATCGAAAGGGATTTATTTATTTATTTTTTAAAAAGGAAAAAAGTTTCCATTGGCATAAACAAACTTATGGTAGCTTGTTTTTACAGAGCCTACAAATGTTAGCCAAATTTGCCCTGGCAAAGGTCCTGCACTATTCATTCCTCACTTCCTTCAAAAACCTCTAAAAAGCCATTTATTCTTGTTGTAATGACCATGTGTCACACTCTGCTTTAGCTTTTCACATATTGTCTCTGCTCTTCAGACTGTAAACACAGAGCATGGGTCTTAGGGCCACAACCCAAAGGCTGTGATAGCATTTAAAATAACACTATAGCTTTTGCTCAAAGACATTAAACTGTTACTAAAACTCCCTACTCAGGAGCATAGCTAGATTCAAATGAGTCCTGGTGCAGAAGATGGAATGGGCCCCATTGTCCTGTTCCAAAACCCTCTCCCACCATGAGATGCATTCCCCCCTTCCCTGTACTGCACACTTAGCAATTACACCACACTGGCTCTCATGCTATGCTGCTTCTTATGAGGCAGAGATTTTGTACAGATTGCAAAAGCCACTTGTATAAAACAGCTACTTTGCAAGGTTCCAGGCCAAAGCTCCAAGGTCAGTACTTTTTTAGACTAGTCTTCTATGCTTGGGAAGTTGGCCTCCTGTTTTGAGCAATCAATGGCACCTACTATTTATTCAGTTATCTAGGTCAGGGGTGGGAAATCTCTTCCCTCCCATGGGCCACTCTGAATGTTAGTACAAGCTCTACAAACCAGATAGAACTTGGGTCAAGGGGGCCCATAGGCCAAAAAGGGAATCTTGAGGTGAAACCACAAAAAGTAGCACCCCTCTCTCTACTCACTTTTCCTGAGCTCAATCTTTCAGTGTTTGAGGTTAGGGACTGGATCTATGGGTCAAATTCAAGAATTAGAAAGGGGGTCAAATAGAAAACACCAGCAGGCTGGATTTTCCCCATTGGCTGGAGGTTCCCCATCCTTGACACAGGCACTGTTTCCTTTACTTGAGTTTTAACTTGATGTGCCATCCTGTGGAATTTCCCTAATCACTTAGGACTAGAGCACTGAGCTTAGGGTGCCACTCCAAACTAAAGCCTGTCTTGTCTTATTTCAGGTAATACAAATCTGTTAGGACATTGTGGATATAGCTCTCCTGTAAACATTCATTGACTCTTGCAATATGCTGATTTTGTAGCATTTTATCCAAACTTCAATTTTGTGTCTTCATAGTATCAAAAAGATGCTAAAACTCAGAACGTTACTGAGAGGTAATGTAGCAGGATGAGTGCTCCAGCTGCACCAGGCATCCGATTGACCTGCTGCCAGTAATTGCCTGAAGTGCAGGTGGGGTAACTGAGTGGAAAAGGGCTGTGTAGGTCCTGTGGGTCTTTAAGGCTGAGGAGGAATCCAGAGGATATATGTAGCATGGGTAGGCAGTTTCCCAACCCAAGAGCCATCTACCAACACTTTCATATTGCTGAGAGGCGCAGGACACTTTATACTGATCGTTGGCATCTCCCAGGCCCAGGGATGGAACAGCATGAATTCCCCCTATCTCACATAAAAGCTTAGGCTCCCAAGCAAACTGGCAGGTTCAGGATGATGCAGCAATAGCAGTTCATGACCTGTTGCTCCTGCTCCCAGGGCCCCCAAGAAGGCTCCAGCAGTAGCAGTGGTGGAAATGGGAGTTCAGTTTTTCTTGTTCCAGGGAGAGCCACGTGGACATGCCCCTGTATTCATCTTA
Source organism: Sphenodon punctatus (assembly GCA_003113815.1). NCBI lineage: Eukaryota > Metazoa > Chordata > Lepidosauria > Sphenodontia > Sphenodontidae > Sphenodon > Sphenodon punctatus. The sequence continues at coordinate 451,055 of QEPC01000105.1, forward strand.
TAGTTTCATATTTATCCCTCTGTGTAACAGTCAGATGAATACATGATCACCCTATATATCCAAGATGGGCAAGTGGCAGCTCAGGAGCCGCATGAGGCTCTTGGGCCACACTAGCCTGAGAGTCTCATGCGGCTCCTGAGCTGCCACTTGCCCATTTTGGATATATAGGGTGATCATGTATTCATCTTACTGTTACACAGAGGGATGAATATGAAACTATAAGATGAATACATGATCACCCTGTAGTTTGTAAGCTTATGTTGAAACTGGACAAAGTAGGGGTGTTCAATTATTTGCCATTTTGTTTAGTTACTAAAATGAATGAAGCTCCATTTGTTTTAGTAATTAACAAAAACAAATGTTAGGAAACAAATTAAAACAAAAACAAATTTTTAAAAACAAAAATGAAAGGGGAAACAAAATCGAATGAAGCCCCTTCTGCGTATGCCTGCTGTTTCTCAGCCCGCCTCTTGCAGCTGCTGTTGCCTGAATGTGTGTTTCTCTCTCTCTCTCTCCCCATGCCCCTCTGGGTGGTTCTCTGCAAGTTGACACCCTGCCACTTTCAGCTGTTGTTTACTGGTGGATACTTGGCAAGTTGGGCACTTTCAGGTGCCTGCCTATGCCTGTGACAAAGTCAGTGCCTGTTGTTCCTCTGCTTTTCTGCCACTGCTACTAATATTTATCATTTATATACTGCAACTAGTCATACACAGCACTGTACAGATACACATAACAAAGACAGTCCTTGCTCCATGGAGTTTACAATCAATGCTGCTGCTGCTGCTGGAGCAGCAGCAAGTCTGTGTGATCATTGTGTTTCTCTCTCATATCTTCTCCCCCCACCCCCAGGGCGCACTCTGCAAGTTGAAGCCCAACATGCTGTGGCCTGAAGGCCTCCTTTTCCAGTCTCTCCTGTTCCCAGTAGCTGCAGATGACAATGTGATCAGATTTAGCTCCCCACTCCCAATTGTGAAGGAGGTGACTGCAGGATTAAGTCACCACAACGTAGCCCCTGGATACAAGAGGCCTAAAACAAAGACTATCATTGCCTCTCTCCCCTTAGGGGAGGAAGGGGACAACATTTTTTGTGAGATTATTCATCTAAATTACAGAGGTATGGATCAATAATGATTAGCCTGTTTGGATAAACTCATCAACAATGAAAATTGCAAAAACCTCCTCTAAAACCATCCCTGTAGTAAACATTAAGAATTCTCTGGTGCATTTTTGGAAGGATTATGAATGAGGCAGGCAGCAACAATTTCCAAAGTAAGGCAGTCCATCTCTAAAGAAAGATAGAAACCTGTTGAATTGGTAAGACAGATAGAGGAAAGAGACTTAACTGCTAACGTTGTATAAGTTAGGAAGAGCCACAGAGCACATTGCAGTGTTCTCTTAAGTGTGCTCCCTCAACTGCTGTTTAAAAGTAGTGAAAAGCAGCATAAACCTGCCTTTATATAAATGAAATCCCAAGGATTTAGAATCCAACATGAAAGGAATGTTGCCATGATGATTTGCCAGGAGGAGGCTGAGCAGGCATTAGTGAAAGTTTGGAAGCCATGGAAAAATCAAGGAAAACATTATAAAAATCTGGGTGTGGGATTTTTCTTCTTTCCTCTACCACAAAGTTCTGCAGCAATAAAACCACTTCCTGGACTCTGCCAAAGTTCAACTTCAGAAATTCAAATGCATTTGGATGTGGTGGGAGTCTGACGTCACATAGTAGGCAGCTTAAAGACCTTGAAGCAAAAATAAAAAGCTATCAGGACTTTGACCATTGGCATAACATTCCTTATAAACTGCAATTGTCTTTGAAAGCCAGGACTGATACAGAAGGACCTTCATTAATCCAAGCTAAATTGCTCTCAACAGCCTTTTTTTCTTTACTTATCCAACAAGTGCAAGGCATTCTACAAACCACACAATTTATGTAGATCATTACTTGGTTCAGGATTATTATTTTTTTATATCCATTGATTCTGCTGGCTGCTGTAGTGCCACATGCATTGGCTAAACATTTGTTGTCAGACCAATGCAGATTTGTATTAGTCTTTGTTTTCATCGTCATGAAACCTAGTAGTTTGACCAGTCATCTTTTCCTCCAGGAAACAAGGATTACTTATTCATATTTTAATCCCAGCCTTCCCGTAAGGTTCATGGCAGGTTACAAAACACAATAATGGATTCACAGATTCTCAAACCAACCAAATAAAACCCCCTAAATATATTAAAATACAGCAAACTAAATAAAACCAAATAAAACCCCTCCCCAAACCACAACTCCCTAACCCTATTCCTGCCTGCCAAGTGCATGGCCAAATCAAGTCTTGCATCACCTTCAGCAGATGAGGCGGCTCAGGCTTAGACAAATCTCCAAGGGAAGACAGAGTTCCACAGTTGTGGGGCAGCCACCAAGAACACCTGTTTGCATGCCCAATTGTAGAAATTTGGCAGGCACATGGTACCTGCAAGAGGATGCTTCAGCTGTCCTCAAAGACTGTGATGGAACATGAAAGAGAAGGTTTTTCAGGTATTGGAGGCCCAGGATTAGGGATGAAGCAAGAACTTTAGAAATTCCCTTTAGAATTTCTTTTAAGATCAAACCCTGAGACCGAGATCTCACCAAAATCTCAGTTCCAGTGCAAGATCTCTTGAAATTTCTTGGAATGTATCAAGTATTGGGACATCTCAAGACTCCCCAGGACACCAGCTTACTTACCTCACCCTCACACTACTGGCCTCCAGTCCGGTGGCTGCTCACTGTCTCCCCCACTATGCTGCACTCTGCAGCGCTTAGGTGTGGGACCCAACAGTAAATGAGTGATATCCCCACTCTTATCCTTGGTGATTTCAACATTCACGTTGACACGCCCTCCGCCCCCTCTGTTTCCCGCTTTCTCTCTCTCGCTTCCTCCTTTAATCTCCG
>QEPC01000105.1:456234-468241 GCA_003113815.1 Sphenodon punctatus
CCTGAGACTTCGCATCCGCCTGAATGTTTGTTTGTCTTCTCCCATGTCTCTCCCGCTGTCCCCTCTCCTTGTCTCCCCCTCCTTGTCTTTTAGATTGTAAGCCACAGGTAGGGACCGCAGCTGATTATATGTTCTGTACAGCGCCAGGTTGTTACTGGCGCTTTATAAATGTTTAATAATAATAATAATAATAATAAGGGAAGCCTCTTCCCACTCGCGTGTAACAGTCTAATCCCTTTAGTGTGCTGCGCGGATACCAGTCCCCTTGGAAACAGGGACTGATTAGAGAATTGCACACAGCTAGCTTCCCTGCTTCCCCTCCCTATTCAGATAGTTTAGTGTTAGGTCCACCAAGTAAACTCTGCAAAGTACAGCATGGCAAGGGAGGCAGAGAGCAAGTTCAGCTCTTTGCTGAATGCAGGCAGGGAGTAGCCAGCAACTCCTCTTTACGTACTTTTTTATATTTTTCTCAATATTTTCTTGGTTTTTTCCCCATCCAGCCAGTGTCTTTGGTTTGGTTCTCGTTTCCCAGAATGAACCAAGAAATACAATTCTCGTTGAAAAATGAGACAAAATGAGAATGAGTTTCAGCCCTACGCAAGCCGCTTCCTCACACTGCTACATCTGTATGCCACAAGGTACCCTAGAGAGGATAATCAAGCAGACAAGGTGAGATGTTTTCATCTCCATGTTCAGGCTACTTTTGGTTTCCTTTGCTGAGACTGACAGCACAAATGCCAGTTGTGGTGGTTTCAAAAGGGTTTTCCTGCCTTCCCTGCACCCCGCATGTGCAACCCTCATACATGTCAGGCACCAAGAGGCTGGTGGCCCGCGTTCCCTGATCAAGCCGCCCCATCAGTGGTGGTTGCATTTTGTTGCTGCCCCCTTTAACTTGCCAACCTAGGTGGCTGCCACTGGTACGTATATGGTAGCCTTGTCCTGCTGACTAGTCTCTTAGGGGTATCTTATTCTCTGTAAAGCACCAGGTACATCACTGGCACTATATAAAAGCTTATAATTAATAATAATATTCTGTTGGCTGGGCACTACTAATGTGCGGAAGTCCAGCCATACCCCTATCTGCCACCCACAGCTTAATCTATGCCAGAGTTTGCAAGGAAACCGTACTCGTGCACATCCAACTCCAGGGTTTGTGAGAACCCTAAGCTTTTTAGAGGCAGAGAGGTGGGACATCAAAGATGGGCTTGAGCCCCAGCACCTCTTCTTTTACAAGTTAAGCACTGTTGACACCATTCTTTGCTGGATCCCTCTTTTATCCTCTACTTTCCATGGTGCACAAAGTGGGGTGGTATAGAGCTGACTACTAGCTTTCCATTGAAGAAAGGTTCCTCCAAGGTGGAAAAATTATCCATTTCTCCTCTGGAGGCAGTTCTAAACCCCCAAGAACCTGGACCAAAAGTCAGGCCCTGGTCCAAATCAGATCCCTAATACACCAATCATGACCTTTTATCATCTGAATTTTATACAGAAGCCTGTATTTTTCATAAATTGATTCCTCAAATTCAATTCTAGTCAAAGTTAGCCTAGTTTAAATCTGGAGTAATTAATTCCAGACCAATGGATAATAGCATAATGGATTCAAACAGAACCCTGAGTTGTACTATCAGTGACTCTGCTATAATGAAATTTTATGACAATTCAGAAATTCCAGTTGTCTGTTCACCAGTGCTTGTTTGTGTAGCTTTCAGACATAAATGATGGGCACTAATCTTAAATTAAGACAGACAGACAATATACTTTATTCTTACTCCCCACAGCAGCTGACTGCCCCCTATTTTATGGTCCAATGTAAAACATAGGCTGGACTATTTTGGATTTGTTACTAACAGTGGGTTTTTTTTAAATAATAATAAAATATATTTTAATGTAGCTTCTCTTCCCTCCCCCCACCGTGCTGTGAGAAAAGCTTTCACCCAACTATCATGCTGATACATTAAAACAGAATAGGCCTGGTAAAAGTAGAAAGTATTTTTGGACCCATTGACACAGGATGAAACAGACATAACGCTAACTCCACTTTAACATTTCTTATGCATGTTGCAAGGCTGCATAGGGCACCAATAAAGCCCTGCAACATGCATAAGAAATGTCAAAGCAGAGTTAACATTGTCTGTTTCCACCCAGAGTCACAACTGATGTGAACCTGTAAGCTAGATGACAATTAAGCCACTATGCTTAAGAATATCAGTATTTAAAAGAATATTTTTATCCACACAATTTGATACTCATGAAAATGCAGGGTGAAAGTAGAAACTTATTTTAAAAGATTTGGGAAACAGGGGAAGATTAACTAAATGAATAAACAAGGAAAGAAGAGAACAAAAACAAAACATATATCCAGTTACAATCCTATCATCACTAGCAAATAGCCCTTAAAAACCTGATGTAGCACTTTGGCAACACCTAGTGGCAACATACACAAGAGGTAAAACAGAAGGCTGTAGAAGTTTCCAAACCAGATGCAAGAATGTGCTCTTGTCTTTATAATGGAATAAATTGTTGATCTGGTCTATTCTCCTCTTGCTATATCCTCCCCCCCCACAATTCCCCACCACCTCTGGGCACAATTCTCCATCAATTGAAGTCCATGTTTAACTCCTAGGCAGAGTAGATTACCCAGTCTGAAGACTAAAGGTTTGACCAGGTGTAGTACTAGTCACTTGCTTTCAGTATTGCACACTGGGCGTTTTTACATGGACGGTGAACGTACCAGAGCCGCTCTGGGGGCCCATCCCCACGGTTGCCCATTCCCAGCTTTGCCTGAATCTACATCAGATGAACTGGCGGTTTCCCAGCTGTGGTCCACCCGCATGGCTCCGCCACACACACCCAATACTGTAGGTTGGCATCCACAACTCCAGGGTGCTAAATGGGGCAACTAATGGAGAGGGGGTCGAGCTGTACCCTGGGTCTGCCTAATGGACACGCGGCAGCACCACATTCCACCATTGCCCTGGGTTTGGCTGGCCCACTCCATGTGGCGTGCTCTTCCAGAGCGCTGTCAGCAGGGCAGCCCTGGAGCAATCACAGCCTGTTCTGGGGTGCACATCTGGTCGACGTCTCTACATGGACCAATCAACCCAGGGTCATCCATGACCACCCCTGGAGCTGCCATCCATCCGCTTACAGCCATTGAACAACAAGTGTTTAAAAGCACATGATGATTATTTTTATTTATCTTATTTATTTATTTACTAAATTTATACGCCACCCCTCCTGAGTACAGCTCGGGGCGTCTTCCAACAATAATAAAAATACATATAAAAACAGATAAAAACAATTTAAATCAATCAAAACAATTAAAATGTTTTAAAACAGGGCCCCAGGATATAATTTAGCATAAAAACAATAAACAGGGTAGGGGAGATAACAAACCCTAACCCACCCTCCCCAAAAGGTCTGGGCGAACAGCCAGGTTTTACAACACCACCGGAATGTCAACAGGCTTAGGGCCAGGTGAGCTTCCTCCAGAAGGGAGTTCCAAAAGGCGCAGCCCGGCCACCGAGAATGCCCTCTCCATTGTGGCCCCCCGCTTTACGCAGGGGACCTCCTGGAAGGCACCCCCGGCTGACCGAAGGAGCCGCTCTGTAGCACGGAGGGCAAGGCGGTCCCTGAGGTACGAGGGGCCCAGACCGTGAAGGGCCTTGTAGATCAACACTAAAACCTTGAACCTAGCTCGGCACGCTACTGGTAACCAGTGCTGAGTCCGGAGCACAGGTGTAATGTGCTCCTAACAACCCGTCCCCGTAAGGAGACGAGCCACCGCATTCTGCACTAGCTGTAGCCTCCTAACCAGGAACAAGGGAAGCCCCACGTAGAGCACATTGCAGTAGTCCAGCCTCAAGGTGACGAAGGCATGGATGAGGGAGGCCAGGTCCGGGCCGGAGATGAACAGACAAAGCCTCCGCACCAGATACAACTGGCGGAAGGCAGCCTTAGCGACTGCCTCCACCTGCCGTTCCAGGCAGAGGTCTGCGTCCAATATCACCCCCAGACTCCGGACCTGCTGAGCTATAGGAGGGCGAACCCCCCCAATCAGGGGGGCCACTACCTCCCTCGCTCTCTCCACCAACATCACCTCCGTCTTATCGGGGTTGAGCTTCAGCCTGCTCTGCCGCATCCATTTCGCCACGGCCTCCAAACATTGGGATAGCAACGAGACAGCAGGGTCTGGGTCAGTTGAAAAGGAGAGGTACAGCTCAGTATCATCAGCCTATTTTATTTATTTATTTATTTATTTAATAGATTTTTATACCGCCCCATCCTGCAATGCAGCTCGGGGCGGTTTACAACAATAAAAACAATTTAAAATCTATAAAATACAAATATAAAACATATAAAACAGGGCAACGTATAATCATGGGTAAATATAAAGGTGGGGGATTAAAAAATCACCCCCCCCTCCCTCCCTCCCAAAGGCCTGGGCAAACAGCCAGGTCTTACAGTTTCGCCGAAATGTCAAAAGGCTTGGGGCCAGGCGAGCTTCCTCCGGAAGGGAGTTCCACAGCCGCGGCCCTACCACCGAGAATGCCCGCTCCATCGTGGCCCCCCGCTTAACACGGGGGACCTCCAGGAGGGCACCCCCGGCAGACCGCAGGAGTCGTTCCGGGGCGCGAAGGGCGAGGCGGTCCCTAAGGTAAGAGGGGCCAAGGCCTATTGATGACAACACACCCCGAACCCTCTCACGACCTCCCCCAAGGGCTGCATATACACATTAAACAATAATGGAGACAGAATGGAGCCCTGTGCAACGCCGCATGATAAAGCGCGGGGGCAAGATGTCTCATCCCCCAGCACCACCCGCTGGCTTCTCCCCGAGAGGAATGAAAGGAACCATTCAAGAACATTCCCATGCAGACCCCCCAGGTCACACAGCCATCTCAACAGCAGTCCACGGTGTCAAAAGCGGCCGAGAGATCTAGCAGGATGATTACTATTAAAAATATTAAAAACCCATCCCTTCCTACCCTAACCCAACCCACCCACCACGTCTCCCTCAGGAAAGGCCTGGCAGAACAGCCAGGTCTTACATTGTCTGTGGAAAGAGGGGAGGCCGGCAGCCAAGCAGATCTCCAATGGGAGAAGTTTCATGACGCAGCCACAGAGAACGCCCTCATAGTGGACAACCGGGAAACCTCAGGGAGGGCACCCCCAGCTGACTGCAGGGGTCGCTGCAGGACCAGGAGGGTGAGGCGGTCCTGCAGATAGGCGGGGCTCAAGCCGAGACATATGGTCTAAGCCGACGCACCAGATGTAACTGGCGAAATGCTCCCTTCACCACAGCCGCCACCTGGGCACCCAGGCAGAGCTGTGTGTCCAGGTGCACCCCCAGACTCCAGACCTGAGAAACCAGGAGAGGGCAGATCCCATCAATGATGGGGGCCACCACTCCCTTGGCCCTCCCCACAATCATCACCTCCATCTTGTCAGGATTTAGCCTCAGGCGGCTCGCTCTCACTCTCATCCAATCCCCCACAGCGGACAAACACCGGGTAAGCACCGAGTGTGCCGGGCCTGAATCGGAGGAAAATGAGAGCACGAGCTGGGTGTCATCCACATATTGAGGACATCTCACTCCATACTCCCTAACATCCTCTCCCCAAGGCTGCATACACACATTGAACAAGAGAGGGGATAAGATGGAACCCTGTGGTACTCCACACGTGAGACCCCGGGGGGGGAAAGAGATGAAAACTCCTCCAGCACCACACGCTGGGTTCTCCCAGCCAGGAAAAAGCAGAACCATCCCGTCAATCCCTGTCCAGTCCCGCAGCCGAGTCACTAACAACTCATGATCAATGGTATCAAATGCAGCTGTAGAGAGGCAAGCTAGTCAATGGTTGAATTGCTAGCTGGGGAAGAGGGTTTATTTGATTTCCCAAACCTGACAAGCTCTGAGCAGGGAGGTGTGGCTTCTGGGGCCAGCTTGGACCCTGGCAATTCATTTTTTATGAAGTAAACAGAGTCTGCTGATGGTTCCATGGAGCTGAGTGCACCACTTCACTACTGCTCTGGGGGAGTCCAAGAGCCCAAAGAAACAGAAGACCAGATGGTGGAAGGGAGAATCACTGGAATACACATCAGCTATGGGAGTGGGAGGTAAAATAAGATTCTCCTCCCCCCCCCCCCCATTTTTTTTTTTTTGGCCAAGCATTTGGCAGGCAGGGATAGGGGTTGGGGGATGTTAATATATTTTTTATGTTTATATGGCTCTGAACCAAGGGAAAAGGCAGGGTATAAGTAAATCAGATTTCAATATGCAGTGGATTGCCACAGATTGCCACTATAGCTGGTAAGACCCAGACTTCCTTACAACATATACTAAATATGCAGTAATAAATAAAAACACGTTTACTATAGGAAGTGTACAGTTCTAACAGCTGTTGATTTCTGACACAAGCCAGACATATGAAGCCAGTGGTCTCCTTTTCACTCGTACGTCATATAACTTGCCTGTTTGTGATGGGCTCAAATGGAGCTTTACCGTAAGTTCCCATGGATGGGGCGGAGCATTCTTCTGCTGCTCCAGTGACAGCCTGGGTCTTTTCAGAGTCACCATCTTCCTCCCATTCTGTGGCAGTGGGAAGTACTTTGTGCCAGGCCTACAGGCTCATGGTCTATCCCCCAAGCCTGCTTGCATCACTATGCATGCACAAACTGGCACACTGCAGGAATAGAGGTAGGACACAGTCACCCATTGCACCAAACACACTTGTATAAAAAGAGATGAGAAAATATAGCAGCCTCGTGGAGATTACATCCTTCTCCCATTACCTAGGATTCTGTGGGGCAGCACACAAACATTTTTTATCATCTATGCCACTCTGAGTCTAGGGAAAGTGTGGCTGAATCATATCAATAGAATCATAAATCAATTTCAGTTGAAAAATATAAACACAAAAACAGCATCCCAGAACTCTAGTTCAGGGGTTGGGAACCTCAGGCCTGGGAGCCAAATGCAGCTCACAGCTAGCTAACTAGCTTTTATCTGGCCACTGCATTCAATGCCTACCACCAAACACTGAAAGATGGAGCAGAGATGAGGCCATGCACACAAGGATAGGGGAGAGATCCATTATCTGGAGCTTCCTCTTCCCAAGCATACCCTTTAAGTACCCCCACCCACAAACTTCTCTGCAGTCCTTGGAACTTGTACTAGTTTTCAAAGTGGCCCCTGAGGGGAAGATTCTCCCCATCCCTGCTCTAGTTGTCTCTCACCCTTACTGCTACATTCTTTTTACTGGCCTCCCCCAATCTCACCGTGACCCTCTCACTTCTGTTCAATGCTGTGCTACCCTGGTCATCTACCTTACCTGTCACTTTCATCATGTTCAGACCCTCCTCTCCTTCCTCCACTGGCTTCCTCTCCCCTTTCACATTCAGCACAAGCTCTTTGGGTGTTCTTAGAAAGCACCACCACTGCACCCCCAGGTGGCATCATTATTATTATTATAAGCATTTGTATAGCACCAGCTGTGTACATGACGCTTTACAGAACAATGAGAGATGCGGTCCCTGCCTACGGCTTACAATCTAATAGGCTCGGAGGGGCAAGACAAGGAGAGGACATAGGGAGAGACAAGGGATAAAAACATTCAAGCGGATGCAAAGTCTCAGGTGCACGTGCTTGGCTTGGTTGCAGTTAGGCAGGAGTCAATGGGGAGGGCAGACAGTAAGTACTGAGCGGGAAGTTCTAACAGGCGTAGGGAAAGGCGGCGAGGAAAAGGTGGTTGTGCAGAGGGAGGAGGCGAGGCGAATGTGGGCAGGAAGGGAGTTCCAGGCATGGGGGGCAGCAAGGGAGAAGGAACGAAGGAGAGCAAGGGAGGGGAAAGAGGAGGAGCGCATGCAGAAGTGTGTAAGGAGATAAGGGCTGAGAGGTAAGGGGGAGCCAGGTTGTGAAGGGTTTTGTAAGTAAATACCAGGAGTTTGTGAAGGATGCGTGCGGGAAGTTGGAGCCAGTGAAGCGAGGAGAGGCTGCACGTGGTCGAAGCAACGGGCCGCGTGGATTATCCTAGCAGCAGAGTTCTGGATGGAAATAAGGGGGGATAGATGAGAGCTGGGGAGGCCAGCAAGGAGTAGGCTGCAGTAGTCAAGGCGAGAGATGACCATGGCGTGAACAAGGGTTTTGGCTGAGGAGACAGAGAGAAAGGGGCAAATCCGCGCAATGTTATGGAGGGCAGTGACAGGACTTGGCAACAGAGTCGATATAAGGTTTGAAGGAAAGGTGAGTATCGAAGACGAAGCCCAAGCTACGGGCTTGAGGGACAGGACGGATGGTGACCCCATCAATAAGGATGGAGAGGGAAGAGGGGGAGGAAGGGTAGGGAGGAAAAATAAGGAGTTCCGTCTTATCCATGTTGAGCTTGAGCTGACGTCAGGACATCCAGGCAGAGATATCAGACAGTTGATGAGGCGAGCTTGGACAAAAGGGGGGAGAGAGGGGGTGGAGAGATCGAGTTGAGTGTCGTCAGCGTAAAAGGTGATATTGGAAGCCATGGGAGGCAATGACTTTGCCAAGCGACAGGGTGTAGATAAAGAGGAGAGGGCCCAGGAACCCCCACCAACAGGGGGGAGGGAGGAGGAGTTGGAATTGGGAAGAGACATTAAAGGAGCGGTCAGAGACACAGGAGAACCAGTCAAAGGACAGAGCCGCAGAAGCCTAGGGAGCGAAGAGAGTCCAGTAGGAGTGAGTGGTCGACAGTGTCAGAGGCAGCAGAGAGGTCAAGGAGGACAAGAATGGAGTAGAGGCGGTTATCCATCTAAAGGTGGACCTCCAGATGTGCAAGCAGAGTAGAGGCAGTGCAGGGTGTCCCTACTCCAGGGCAGCCCCATCAGAGGTGCTCCAGAACATCCCAGAGCACCGCCGGCAGAACGGGCTGCCCAAACGCAGAGCACTGGCCTGAGGCAGAGCTGCTGTCTGCTCCGTCAACGGCTGCTGTAGCTCCACTCTCTGCCACGGGTGCCCTGGGCACCACCACCAAGTTGCAGCTGTAGCCTAGAGCATAGGGCAATCCAACTGCAACTCTATGGTGTGAAGAAGGGGGACATTACATGGGCCAGTCAGGGGCCACAGCAGCCACTGAGTCCATTTAAACCCGATCCACGCAAGGCTGCACGCTGGCAGATGTGGAGTGGTCTAGGCGTGGCCAGCCCCACATTAAAAAAATATGCTTTATTTTAAATCAAAAAGGTCTCGCATATTTTTTCTGCCTGCAGTTATCAGTAGTCGAGTTGAAATTGTCAACATCATGTGCAACTTCAGTAGCTGAATAAGAGAGGGCATGCACCTGTAACGTTGAAGAAGAAGAAGGAGTCCCAGGATTTCTATCCTGCCCTTCCCTAAAGGCTCAGGGCAGCTAACAATATAAGATAGCATTATACATTTAAAATATATAGAAATTCAAACCCCCATAAAATATCAACTATAGAAAAATATAAATGTCTAGTTAAAACAATCCCCAGACCCTGTCCCCACCTGCCAAATAAATCAGTCTTGCATTGCCTCCATAAAGTGCTTGAACTATGGCAAACCTCTAGAGAAGGGAGGTCCAGAACTATGGAGCAGCCACCAGGAACACTTATTATTATTATCAGCATTTGTATAGCACCAGCTGTATACCTGGTCCTTTACAGAATAAGACAGACGCAGTCCCTGCCTACGGCTTACAATCTAATAGACACAGAGGGGGGAGACAAGGAGAGGGGACATAGGGAGAGACAAGGGATAAATAACATTCAAGCGGATGTGAAGTCTCAGGTGCACATTCTTGGCTTGGTTGCAGTTAGGCAGGAGGTCTGCAGGGAGGGCAGACAGTAATTGAGAGGGAAGTTCACAGGTGTTGAGAAAGGCGGCAAGGAAGAGGTGGGTTTTGAGGAGGGATTTGAAGGTTCAGAGAGAGGGGGCAAGGCGGATGTGGGCAGGGAGGGAGTTCCAGGCATGGGGGGCAGCAAGGGAGAAGTGACTAAGGCAGTTAGGGGAGCAGGGGAGATGAGGGAAAGCGAGGAAGGGGACAGAAGGGGAGAGAGGGGGTGGAGAGAGTTGAGTGTCGTCAGCATAGAGGTGATATTGGAAGCCGTGGGAGGCAATGAGTTTGCCAAGGGAAGGAACAGGGTGTAGATAAAGGAGAGGGCCCAGGACAGAGCCTTGGGGAACCCCAACCACGAGGGGGAGGGAGGAAGAGTTGGAGTTGTGAGAGACATTAAAGGAGTGGTCAGAGAGGTAGGAAGAGAAGCAGTCAAGGACAAAGCTGCAGAAGTCTAGGGAGCAAGAAGTCCAGTAGGAGTGAGTGGTCAAGTGTCAAAAGGCAGCAGAGTGGTCAAGGAGGACAAGAATGGCGTAAAGGCGCTAGATTTAATGACAAGTAGGTGATCTTGGCAAGGGCAGTTTCAGTGGAGTGAAGGGGGCGGAAGCCAGATTGGAGAGGGTCCAGGGAGGAGTTGGCAGACAGGAGATCCTGTTCTGCTATTTTTCCCTGTTCAAGATACACCTTCTGGGAGAACACCTTTTAAAATTGCTCTTCCCCTTTTACCTCAAAAGGTATTCAAGTTAGGAAAATTTGATCTCAGAAGCTGATCAGACTTCAAGATCTTATTTGGAGGAAGGTTATTTAGATATACCATGTTAAAAATGCAAGCCACAACAAAACTGACCAATAAAGCAATTTTATTCAACAAGCTTTAAACATTTCTAACTTATCACTCTAAAGTTCCTAACTTATGCTATTATCTAACCTTATGCTCACTCTCATGCATAAATTCTAGGCTGGCCACACCCAGAAGTAGCTTGTTGACAGGGACCGGAGTTCTGGTGTAACTTGCATAGTGCTGTCCCAGGTGTCGGGTCAGTTATCTCTGATCTTGGGGTCTCTGTGGCTTTCTTTTATACAAAATCTGACTCCTGGCAATTGTCCTCCAGAACAGCCCACATCTTTGGTCAGTCCCTTGAGACCGTGCCTCTTGCTCCTTTTTGGGTATTTGTTGGCATCAGCAAGTGGCTTTTCTGTTATTGCAAAGTCAGCATGCCTGTATATGGTCAAGCCATCTCTGTCATCCTTTTCCAATGTAGCTGATATCACAAGGGTCACTTTCTTATAAGGGTCAGGGTCTCATGGCCATCAGATTTTTGCTGTTTTCTGCTTTTCCTAACTCTGGTCCTGTCTGGCTTTTCTCCTCAAAGGTGTCAGCAGCTGTCTGGCAATGTGTGGTTTTCCTGTTGTCTCGGACCAGTTCTTTTAATATCTCTGGGTGCGCTGGTATCGCAAAGCAAGCAACTCCCCTTGTTTCTTCACGTCTGCACTTTAGCTCTTTGTCCCAGCTCACCAGCTTCTGACTTCTGGTCTAGTTAACTTTTGTTTCCCAGAAGCCTTCTTGTTAGCAGGCTTTGGTCAGCAGCGTTTGGTCAAGGCAAGCTTTAGCAGGTTGAGCTGAGGTGGTATTCAAAGACTGGGTCCTTAACAACTGACCATTTGTCCTTCTTTAGAACTGCCATTCTGTCTTACTGCCCTGCGGTTAACTTGCAGTGCAGAAGTTTCAAAGATCTCGGTTCTGCTGCCACCCTTTTTGCTTATCTTGCAAGATCCCAAAATGTCTCAAAGTCTGTGGTAAGCTTGTTGTTTTTTTTCAAAGTACACAGATTGTCAGCAAATGCTTTGCCCTTTTATCTTGCTGTGCTGTAAAATCTGTTCTTGGTCCCATAATCCTTTTCAGCCACGTCAACCTAAAATCAGTCACTCAAAAAGCCATGCACACAATATAACATTTCAAAAAGGGGGTGTTCTCAGACTTAGGGTTCTCAGCAATCCAGGCAGCGGGAGTAGACAACACGTTCCAGAAGCTTAAAGGCGAAGGGTAGGAGGGAGACCGGCTGGTAACTAGAGGGGTCGAGAGTGGACATTTTAAGGATGGGAGAGACAGTGGCATGCTTGAAGGCAGAGGGGAAGGAGCCAGTGGAGAGGGAGAGATTAATGACATGTAAAGGGGGGGGGGG
>QEPC01000105.1:489230-558553 GCA_003113815.1 Sphenodon punctatus
CCCCCCCCCCCCCCACTATTTCGGCATTTATGTAAGACCTGGGTGTTCTATCAGGCCTTTGGCGAGGGTGGGTTTCTTTTCCCTGTATTGGTTATTTTAATTGTTTTAAATTGTTTTACCATTTATATTATTGTTCGCCACCCCAGGCTGCCCTGTGGGCAGGATAAAATGTTTTATATAAATAACTAAGTATATAAGGGTTTCCCCTCCCCATAAGAAGTCATGCTAAAAAGATCCCCTCCCTCCCCTGTCCAAACTAGTCAACAATTGGAACCAATAGGAACAGTTAACTTCCAGAAGCATTTTAAAATGTGCAAAAGCTTTTGCCGCCCAAATATTCACTACCATCAGATTTTGAAAAGCCAGTCACATCTATATGAAAGGTTTTCCAGAAAAGAACTTTAAACCTGATCATTGGTATTGTAGCAAATAAGACCACATGAAAGCCACATCACAAGGAAAATGTGAAAATCCACCCCTTTATTTTCATGTTCTTTTTAAAAAATAAATAAAAAAATCAAGGCCCCTTGAGCAGGAACCGGTGCCCAGGACCATCCACAGAATTGACTTCTATTGTTAACTCATGCTGGTGTACCTTAGTATTGCACATGTATTGTTCTTGTATACCAATACAGCCACTGCACCTGCTCAGCAGTATCTGGTGGATACATTTCTTGGCTACTTTTAACCCACCCTTAAATACTATTGCTTGATTTCAGGCCATTGAAGAGGGCAGACTAAAAAAATGTTACATGGCATTCTGCTAATGTGTTTCCAATTTGCTATTTTAAATCCACATTTCAACCCAACGCAGTTCTGGAACAACTTATCCACTGAACCCAAAAGCCACAGTCTAAAACGGAAATGCTAATGCACTTACCTATAGCAGCTCTCGCTACACTAAAGTAAATCTTTCTTTAGGGTAACAAATACATTGCTTTACCTAGTAATGCAAAGTGTACAAAATTTTAATATTGTCCTCTTTACTTACACTCATACCTCTTTAATATATAATGCTCTAACACAAATCTCTAGTATTTTACAGTTAAATTAAAACATTTCATGATTGGTCCAACTACTGATTTTGGTCTCCAACATTAATTGCTTCATAAAAATATACAGTTTGACAACATGGTCCTATCAGGAACAAGAAAGCCTTCTGTGATAGGCTGTACTCACTCAACCATGCGATATCTTCTAACCTATAAGTATTCACCTTTATTCTGTGTTTCAGACTCTTATTAACATCTTTAAAAGACAGAATTGCCTTAGAAGGCTAACTGTGTCTAGAAACATGCAGAAAGAGTTCGAGTTATGAACGGCATGTCCATGGGTGAAAATGGACATAATGCTAACTCCACTTTAACATTTCCTGTGCATGTGCAGGGCTGTATTGGTGCCCTATGCAGCCCTGCAACATGCATAAGAAATGTTAAAGTGGTGTTAGCGTTACGTCTCTTTTCACAGTGTCACTCCTACAAATATTATCCAAATATTATCCAAGCATAAGCTTCATGCTAACGTCTTCTAAGTCATCAACCTTTCACCATCTGCCATATCATGGAATTAAGTTTATACTTGACTATATACAGTTCCATGTGAGAAATCAAATGATGTGTTTGACTCCTGCAGCTGGATTTCTTAGTTAAGCCTCTACAAGTTAACTTGTTTACAATCACGAGGATGCACTTACAGCTGCCTTTCAACTGAACACAGACATCCAAAGCTAAGCCTAGATATAGCCTTAGGGAAAAATTTCAAAAACTCTGCCCAAGTTGTGTTTTTAAAAATCGTGTTAGGAGCCTAAGATATTTCGGTAGCTTTGAACTTTTAGCCAAAAGTCTTTACAATTAAGCAGCAGCACACAGAGCATAAAACAATTGTACTGAATGTATTTAAAACAACCCTCTACTGGGGGAAAGCAATTTTGAAGGCATTTCAGATCCAGAGGTTACGAGAGCCTCTGTTCTGAAAGGGCTATATTGTAGGTATCAGCACCACAGCAACTAATTCTGAGGCTGTTGCACAGAGCAAGACCAGACTACTTCTCAGCCAGGTAGAGACACACTGGTCCAGGGAAAGGTGGCTCCATGCACACCACCGAGCTCTTGATTGGACTGCTCAACAGGGTGCCATCTGCACTGGCATGGAACCATGTGCACAAACAGGGTAGAAACAGACGTGACAGTGGACCGCTGTGGCCTGGACTGCACCTGCATATATGTGCAGGCACCACCATATGCTGGCCAGGGATTGTCCCGGGCTGTGTTGGCAGCAAGCCCAGGCTCTGCCCTTGAGAAACAACAAATTCACAGCCAGGGCAAAGGTCTGCCCGATGGCCCAGATCAAGGCTGCCTGTCATGGTCAGGGGCAGGGTGCTGGGAGCAGCACGGGCTGCCTGCATGTCTGTTCTGACCCTCCCTCTGGCAACGTATGTTTGGTGCCCTGACAGCCCAGACTCTTTCCACTTTGTTTACCCCGTGCCGCCACCACATGTGTTTTTACACAGACAGTTGGGAGGGGCTCTGCATGAGGCATTATCAAATGTTCCAGTCTGGAACATTGTGTCTGGAAGTAATTCACATCAACTAGCAGAGTCCCTTGTGCCCTTACCCTGCAGGACAAAGGCCCTCATCTGCAGATTTCTAGTTCTAGCAGAGGAGAAGTAACATGGATATTGTGTTGTCATTCATCCTGGCCTAGGTACAAAGTTGGGGGTGGAGAAATAAGATTTACATTAGCTAAATCATGTCTTATTTTCTTAGAGCAATATCATTGGTCTTCTAGAATTTCAAAGGCAGATTTGTTAAACATTACCTGTAGTAATGACAAGCAGTATAGCTACCACCACTTAAAATGCTCACAAAAAGCTACCCACAACCCTGTTTGGCTTACTCTATCATGGGAGAGGATTACAATGAGACATTCAATCACAACAAACATAGGGACCTCCCAAAACAGGAATAAGTCAGGTGAATGCATAGGGAATTATTTCTGCATTAGAGATATTTTCTGTCTTGCTGAATATAAATACAAAACTAGGGATGCAATCAAATTACATCTTCAATATCCCTAGCTACTTCAAAATTAGTACAAAAGAATATAAATTACAGGAATGATTGTTGCAGTTTTTAAGATGCCAGTTTTAAAAAGTCACTGTATGAATGTCCATTATAAGTTATTTACAGAGGTAACAAAAAGTGTCCAAGTCAACATTAACCATACCAAATTATGACTTTGCCCATGCATAAAGACAATGAACTTATTAAGTATGAAATCCAATACTTGTTACCAGCTACAAAGAATAGAGGATTAGTTTTATGTAGATGTA
This sequence comes from Sphenodon punctatus, assembly GCA_003113815.1. Lineage (NCBI taxonomy): Eukaryota > Metazoa > Chordata > Lepidosauria > Sphenodontia > Sphenodontidae > Sphenodon > Sphenodon punctatus. Next base: position 492,562 of record QEPC01000105.1, read on the forward strand.
CAGTAGGTTTTAAGAAAAGTGCTAAAAATCTTCAGAGAAAAATCTGTTCTTAAAATCAGTAACCAAAATAAGATTTTCAAATAATGCCAAGTGAGAATCATTAGAAAAAAATGAATGTTACAAATGTAGAATTGCATCTTATTAAAAATGCATTTAAAGAGTTTATAAATTTGACAAGTTAAGTTTGGAATTAAAAAAAGATCTGTAAAAATCATCTGGATAGAATGTCCATGTAAACCTCTCACTCGTCTCAGGAAGCATTAGGATGTTTTAGAAGAATCAGTGATGTTTTAGATCAGTGATGTTAATAATGAAGATAATTTATAAATTGCAAAAACCATTATCTTTAAAAAGGATAAAATCTTTTATAGTCCATGGTAGCGTTTCCATTGTTAGATCACAAATCAAGCTTAACTGTAAAATGGAATAGAATTTGTTTCCATAAATTAAATGTGCAATATTAGGTCTGTTGCCTGCGTTTTGCTGATCTCATTTTTTCAAATCGCGATTCCATCTCTTCTAGGACTTTTGGTGTGTACCGTACAACTAGCTTAACCTTTCCTTGAGCAGCTTTCAGCAGTTCTACTGCTTTTTCATGGTGTTCTCCTTCAACACTCTGGAAAGTAGAAATCATTAAACACACATTAGCAACGAATACATGAGTGGATGATTATTCATAAAACCACTATAGTAAAAGCTTAAAATGTATCCAAGCTAAAAACCTGATTCGGCATCACCACCACTCATATCAAAGCTAGCTTCAAAAGTCACTAAATAAATGGTGGTGGCGACAATATTTTATTTTTTAAAAGCCAACAGAAGCGTAAATGCAATGCCAAACAACTTTCATCCACGTGGACAGAGGAAACACCATTATGCCAAGTTTGACATTTAAAATGCCTACTACTTTAAAAAATAAAGATGAATTCGCTACATTCCAGCATACAGCAGAGTCTTTGTAAAGATGCACTGAACTTAATTTTGCATACATTTAATAAAGTCAAATTTGTTGCTTTTACCAAGGAGTTAGGATAGGGCTCGCTCATCAACATTAGAAAAAGAGATATATCCTCATTTAAGCTCTATTGCACGTTACCCATGTTCTAGAACTGTGCACACTATATTTTTCTAGGAGTTTTTAAAAAAGAGTTAAAGGCCACATTTGCAGTTTCATCTATTATTTGGTGGGTGTAAATTAGGGTGTGGTTGGGGGGGGAGGGGGAAGGACAGAATGCTCAAGAGAGTTGGTTGAAACCTCCTAATGTGGAACTAGCTGTGCCAGCCACAGCATACTTTTTATAGCAACCCAAGAGTTTTATAAAGGTGTAATGACTGACTAGCCCAAAGGGCCCAAGGCACTATTATGCCAGCCAAGAATAGCTATAGCAGGGCAGCCATAAATCCTACGCCAGCTGCTACAAGACTGGGCAACTCAGAAGCTGGCTATGTCAAGAGATCTGCACCAATGAATTTTAGGCACCTTTCCAGCCCCCTGACCCTACAAAAGGTCTCAATCACAGGTTGATTCTGATCTTAAGTCATATGAAAAAGTTAGGCTCATGAAAGTAATTAAGATGAATTTCAACAAATAAACATCTCCAAAGTCCAACCCACAACTTAATTCAATCACAGATGGCAAGCACTTGAGAAACAAGGATTGCTTTAGAAAGACTTTTTAAAAAAAGTTCTAACTCCTCTCCCTGTTCTGACCATCTAGAAATGCAGGGTTTGACCTCTCGTGTTGTACATCTTAACCTTAAAAATATTCTACATAAAACTAAGTGCTCAATCATGAAGCTGGATGGATTGTTTGAGACTATTATTTATTTGGATTTTTATCCCACCCTATCCCTTAGGCTCAGGGTGGCTTACAATTCTTTAACCTATTAACTAACTCACTCAACTCTTAATTTTCACAATAACCTCATGAGGTAGGTTAGGCTGAGAGATCTGTGACTGGCCCAAGGTCAGCCAGTGAGTTCATAAGTAAGGATCCTGTAACAATGCCAAGGATCCCTCCCCTATCCTTCAGTTTATGCCTTCATTTCTGCTCCCTTCAGCATTTCTCTGCTTGAGGATACAGAACTGGATCCATGGGCCAGACTGAGGAATGGGAGAAGCCTCCTTCCCTGCCCCACCCCCCAACAAAAAAAACAAGACCATGAGCTGGATTTGGGCCAAGCATCAGAGGTTCTCCACCCCGTCTTAAAAGATGTATTATCAACATACATATAACATGAGAACCTTGATCATTGTAGTATTTTCATAAGGCAGTAAGCCAGTTCTTCCCCAGGAAAAAGTACATAAGCTTTGGCCTTTATTTAGAGAGAACCCTAGACTATTTCTTCATGTAACAGCACACTATCACATTAGTAAATTCATTTACAATTGTAAAACAATACTCTATAAGTTGTTTTATCCTATTTCCTACTCTTTATAGGAATTAATCCTAAACAGAAGTATAAGAGCTCATTCATACAAAACTCCCCCAGCAGGGAAGTGGACACGAAGCACAGCCCATACATGGCTGGTGATGGATGGGGAGTGCCATCTGAAAAAGACTTGCAAGACAAACAAACCGGTGCTGTTGCAAGTTGTACACCAAACCTCATTCACACAACGGGAGCTGGCATAGGCTACATTCCATGTCTGCTTCTAATGCTGTGATAATTCCGCATAAATGAGTTTTAAGATTTTTACTTTGCCACTGTTCTACTAAGGGGGGGGGGGGAAAGAGAAGGAGAAAGAAAAACAGGCTTGAGCAGTTTCTGTTCTCTCTGCACCCTCAAGTGGACCCAAGTAGTAACTACACCTAGGAGTCAAAATCAATCCCTACCACTCCGTTTACAGAAAGAAGCTGGTCTCCACGTTTCAGTCCCCCATGTCTATCTGCTATGCCACCTGGGATAATTCGAGATATATAGATGGGAGAGTTTTGCTCTTTGCCTCCCATGATGTTGAATCCAAGTCCTTCTTCTGTTTTTGGCAGTTCAACTACTCTGGGATGTGAATGACCTTCGCTGGCAGCAAACGCAGCTACTGTAGCCTGTCAAGAAACACATACCACCTTATTTTTCTTGAACCGTCCATAAGTGCAAAATATTAACAGCTTCTCATCACCTCTCATAATTGATAATCGGGAGTCTTGCTAAATCATTTGAGGCAGACAGTAAAGTGCATTTTTAGAACAATTAAGAGGTATTACTAAGTAAATGAGAACAGCAGTATTTTAAGCAGCAAGATGTTTTTATCTTGATAAAACTGATTCAGCAACACTCCATAAAACTTTATATAACTCAAGTCTAAGCTCTCTGCAACATGACATTTGTGCAACAAACTGTTACATAGTACTTATGACAGGACTTTTACCTTGGCAGTGGCGTTAGCTCTCACTTCTGGGCTACTGCTGATGTCCACAGTCTCATAGACATGTTCATATACCTTGAAAAACAAAGGTATTCAGGAACATGATTAATGAGGAATATACACCAATTTTCAAACTCAGATGCCATTTACTCTCTTTAATAAGTTCAAAATTTAAGTTTTTTTAGCAACAAGTAAATATCCTATAGTTTTCAACAGATAGCTTTAATTTTACTCTACTAGCAGGTAACTCTGGCTGCAAATCTCAAACCAGTTACTCTACAGTAGTCCTAATAAAGATCACTACTTCACTCAATCAGCAGCATATAGGTCCCATTACAATCTAACCCATACTGAACTCTTGTAACCAGTTTTCCTCCTGCATAGCAGATACAACAGCATGTTTTTTAGACGCAGGTATAATGTTGTGGTGATTATTTAACCCAAATTAACTTACCTCCCTCACAGCATTACAAAACTCACTTTGAAGGACCCTTTGCAAAGCTTGCAGTTTTTGTGCTGGTACTTCTCCACTCCTTTGCAACTTTTCCAGCAACTCAATGGCTCTACAGATGTCTGAAGAAAAACAAAAGTGAGAAAAACAATGAGCTCCCGAGTTCTGTTTCAAGAGAACTTTTAGTGCTTGCTCATGCAAATGCACATAACTGCTAATTTGGAGTTCTGAAAGCTGAAATGCATACCCACTAAACGCAATCACAGAAAAGAAACAGGAAAAGCCACCACTTAACACATCATCCCAACGTACTCTTCCCCTCCCAGTACATCCATTACATCTCCTTTGAACCCCTCCCTATTCTTCTGATGTCCTATGACATTTGCCATTAGCTACTGATGTATGTCTTTCACGTTCTCCATCACACTTCTGAAAATCAGAACTGAAACAACAGCTTCCACAGGGAAACAGTCCAAAAGCAGCAGGAAGAGGGGAACTGAAATTGAGAAGTCCATGTGGGTAGTAGGCAGGTTGAGCACTAATATAAGAGCTCTGAAGATATGTCCTCTGCTGATGGAGAAAGGAGACCTCAAGATCAAGACCACAGCCATGTTGTCCACATGGATCCACAGGTGCTGGGCATTCTAGGCGTTTCTACATATTCTCCACAGCCATAGCAGGGTTATAGGCAATCAGGCAAGACATACTAGGCAATTTTTGGTGGCTGCTCCCATGCTGTGGAATTTGCTCCCGGAGAGGTTCGGTTGGCCCCCACCCTCCTGTCGTTTCAACATCTGTGTAAGACCTGGCTGTTCCACCAGGCTTTTGGCGAGGGGTAGGGAGGGAGGGTGAGTTTTATGATTGGTTTTAAAATTTGTTTGTTTTTTTATTGTTCAATTTTTTGTGTGTTGTTCACCACCCCGAGCTGTCTTTGGGCAGGAGGGGTGGGATCCAAGTTTTAAATAAATAAAAAATAAAATTAAAAAAAAACAGACTGGCAGCTGCTTTCATTGGAGTATACAGTCAGAATCTTAGATAATTCTCTGAAGCTTCTCTCTCTTCCTAATCACTTCTCTTTTTTGATAGTTTTAGCTGACATTTTCACAACAGGTGCACATCTCATGGGTACTGATATCTGTCACTCACTTAAGGCTACTGAAGTCCATAGCATCGAACTCATATCCATGATATAACCATGGTATGTAAGTGAATGAACTTGCACAGAAAAAAGATTATGGACAAGGACATTAGACCAATGGGTGTTCACATTTCCAAGGACCATTCCATTTTTGATCTCCTCAGTCCTAGTCCTCTCTTACAACCCTCTCCCAAGCATATATTATTATGTATTTACTGTAGCCTGAATTGACTTGGTTTGATCCTTGGTTTCCCTATATCAGGGCTCAAAATTTGCAGACACCTAGGAGCCATTGGCACCCAGGAAACAGAGGCTGGCAACTGGTTCAGGGGCATAGTGGGGCAAGAACAGCTTAATATCAGGATAAAGTCTAGTGACTGAAATTTCTTTGCTCTCAAGAGCTTGATCTGAAATTTCATCCCCTGCCCTACATTGTATTTAAAATGCTAATAATTTTGTTCCTAGCAGCTCCCTCCTAGCGACTGCTTCCATCTATCTATCTTTTTTTGCATTTGCTTAATCTATAGTTCTGACTTTTTACATGCCTGAAGTGGTAGGTGAGGCCCAAAAGCTCTGCATACACTTGTTGGCTCTGGCTCAGGCCTATATTTGAGCCTTGACATGAGTCCTTACTATGGCTAAGTTAAAGCCTGTAGGCCTCTTTGCATTTTTCTTTGCAAGCAAAGGATAGGCTCCATTTTCAACAGCACAACAGACTTCGGCCAAATTATTGCAAGAATGTCTTGCACTTGGGCGCCCATGAAAAAGCGGAAAGTACCAGAGTCCCCCACTCTGGCAATCAAGGCCCAACATGGATTCTTGCCCAGTTACAGAGGATGTTTTCACCATATCAGCGTCAGGTACATTATCATGTCCGTTCATATATCACTTCGGATTATATAACCTGGTAGTTTGTATCATCAAGTGCTGTCAATCATATTAATGAGTAAAACGTATGCAAGAACCCAGGGAAAACCAGTGTTTTGACGGAACACACCTGGACTGTCCATTGTTGGTTGCAAAACAAGAAGTCGTCAACAAGTTATGTAAAGGTTTAAAACTTGAGAAGGCTCAAAGACGCTGGTGCGCTTCGCTCCATCCTGATCGGTCGACAGACTGGCTATCTGTTGAGGGACCTAACAGCGCCTCTCCTGCAACACAGCCTAGAGGGTGAAAAACTGACTCTGGGGGTTCTGTGAAGTATCGTTGTATTATATGATTTAGGTGTATTTTGTATTCAAATCCGGTATCAACCTGCAAATCGGGTGTACTGTGTCTCACTAAGTTTCTCTGGTATTTTGGAACCCCAAGCTATTGAGCGACAGCAACACATTCACTATCAGAAGTTGGTCCAATAAAAATATCATGTGAACAACTTTGTTTGCATCTATTCACATGAGGGATCCTGAAGTGGATAAGCAACTGCTCAGCATATTTCCAAGATCTCCTTGAAAGGCAGGATTATATGAACCACTCCTGCTAGGTTTTGTATGCAATTTACCAGTATCTTGTAGTTGACTGTGCTGAAAACTGCATATATAGATCAAGCAGTAAGTGTATGGAGTTTGACCTTACATAACTAAAAGAACAGCGGTCAAACGCTTTCTATAGCCGTAACTATAGAATCGGCCATCAATGCTGTCTCCGAGGCCATGGTCACACAACAGGCACACACCAGATTCTAAATCTATAGTCTGCTTCCCCCATTAAAAAGGATTAATAAATTTTCAGTGGTTTCTTCAAAAATTGAAGTTGACACATCCATCGACACTATGGATTCTCTGGCAAGCCTAATTTCTGTTTTAAGGAGATCCAGTACAAGACAGAGTCTTGTACAGAAGATCAAGAGAGAATATTAAAGCAAAGCATTTGTTATTACTAGCTCTAAGTCTCACTTTAAAAAGGATCTGCCTGCTGTACATAACGTTATAAAAATAAACCATTTTGTGGGATTATTAGAGACACCTGTTTAAAATACATGAAAAAACTGGCTGCTTTAGAATCTCTAGTATTCCTTTCCTTTCCTTGGCCTCTAGTGGAAATACGAATAAGCGTGTCAGCTGTGATTCAGCCAGGAAAGAAGAATGTCCTAGTAAACCTTAACCCTGTGGCTAGTAAATACGTTGTAATTTTTTTTTATTTTATTTGTTTTAAAAGGGAACAACATGCTTTTTCTTAAACTACAACTTAGTATTCTGTAATAAGTGTGCTATTGCTCTGATAACACAATATCATGTAATTAAGTCAAATGCTACCTTGATTAACAAAAAGGTGGATTATTTAAATAGTGTTCTCTCTCTAGATGTAAACTGGAAAGGAAGATTTAACTTAGCACCTTTGTCCTTCTGGTCCCTAGGTCACTCCGCACAAGTCTCTTTTCATAAACAGAGCAGTGGCAGGGTAACGAGGTGCAGAATGATGCCGCTTAAGGTTTTACTGCACAAACCCTCCAAGAACAGCTAATCCACTGCTACAGCAGATGCTCTAATCAACATGCTTTGAGGAGGGGATAGCAAAGAAGCAGAGCAGGAGGTAAGAAGGCTCTTACAGAGGTTTCTATTTCCAGCTCACACTATAAGAGATTTGTAGAATTCAGGATTTAAAAGGTTAGAACAATGCCACAAAGCTACATTCTGACAGAATTAATGCAGCCAAAGAAAGACATTAACAAGGGTTACTGCAATAGCCATTCATCCTCGTCTACACACTGTTCATCAGTTCACCCGCTTACACTGTATCTATTTAGGTACTACTTACATGGCTTCCATTACATAGCATCTCATCGTAATCATTATTTATCCTCAGAAAACCCCACCAGTCAGGGAAATACTTCAGCCCCCTTTTACAGCTGGGAAACTGACAGACAAAATAAGCAGCTTGCCCAAGATCTCAATGGAAGAAGGAAACCCCTCATTCAGAACACAAATAAATATACAGACAACCAGTAAGCACTACTGAAGTTCTATGTACATACATTTTGATTATTAATATTGCATATAGCTTTCATGAGTTGCACTGCAGTTGTGTATGTATCTATACTGGGCTGTGAAAAATCTACTCAACCTCTGGTGAGTATACTTTTTGAGATGGCAAGTGGATTTTAACAGCTGTGGAGTACCTTTCCCATGGCAAGTCCCAGCCTGGCAAGTAGACTTTTATACCTGGCTATTTAATTATTTACATATATTGTACAGCCCTGTATACTGGCATCAGACTGAAAACAATGTCTGCAAGAAATATACAGTTATCCAATTTACATTACCAAGTGCTTTACATCTGGTAGCAGGGAATGAAATTTACAGCTGCCTGGGAGCCATTGGCACACAGAAAACTGAGGCTGGCAACTGGTTATAGAGGGTAGTGGGGCAAGAATGGCTTAGTATCTGAATAAAGTCTGACGGTTGCATTTTTCTTTGGCTCCCAGAGTTTGAAATTTCATGCTGTTCGATAAATGTTTGATGCAAACAAAAAAAATTTGCTTTACATTTGTTAGCGTTTAATACGTAAGTGAAATCTGCTTATGTTACAGGTACAGTTCTGTCCTCATTAAGTCAATGGCTCAGCTCCCACTGGCCTTAATGAGGGGAGGGGTGAACTCAACATGTTTCCATGGCAAATAGGATGGAGTTCATACGGGTGGAGAAAGGGAACAGATGCACAAACAGGGAGGAGGAAAGCAAGATCAAACCTGATATTCCCTTAGAAAAGTTACTCACATTTTTATGAGAGAAGGTGAGGAGGGCATCGATAGGGATAAGAGAAGCCCTTGTAGTTCACATCCAGCTCAATACTAAACTGGGCTAGGATAGTCTATCGATTCCTAATTTTTTTACCTGCATACCGCATTTTGAGATTTAAATATAATCCCACTACCCCAGACATCAAAGACATATCGACCATCAGTCAGGATCACAACCCTATTTACCTACGGTGTCCCCACACTTCAGGCTCCAACATGCAGTTCAGGAACCTCTAAGATAATCACTTCCATGGCGGCGGGGATCATGTGAAGTCCCGTGACTTCATGTGTACAGGGTTTCTGACACAATTAGCCCATATCTGCTGTGATTTCAGTGATGGGAGACAGGACTGCCCTGTCTCCTATCACTGAAATCACGGCAGATATGGCCTAATCGCATCAAAAACCTCACACACGAGCAGGACTTCACATGATCCCCTTGCCGTGATTTCGGCTCATGGCAGTTCCCACCCCCGTCTAATATGCAAGCAGTCTATATTAGCAATGCACTTAGAAATCATTCAGTTCTAAATTACCTCAGAGGTTATCTAGTCCAATCTCCTGCTCAATGCGGGAAATCCACAGCTACAGCATCCCTGACAGATGGCTGTACGGCCTCTGTTTGAAATCCTCCAGTGAACGAGAGCCCGCCACTGCCCTAGGTAATTTGTTCCACTGTCTAACAGCTCTTACCATTAAGCACTTCCTAACATTCAACCAAAATCTGCTTTCTTGTGGTTTGAGCCCATTATTTCTAGTCTTACCTTCAAGGGCAAGAGAGAACAAGTCTTTGCCATCCTCTCTGTGACAGCCCTTCAGGCAGTGGAAGACTTATCACATCTCCCCTTAGTCTTCTCAAAGCTAAGCATACCCAGCTCCAGCAACTTTTCCTCATAGGACTTGGTTTCCAGACCTCCCCAACCATCTTTGTCAGCCTCCTCTGAGCCCCTACTAATTTGTCAATGCCTTTTTTGAAACATGATGCACAGAACTAGAGAACACTCCAGATGAGGTCTGAACAGCGCAGAATAGAGTGAAACGATTACTTTTCGTGACTTGGAAACAATCCTTCGGTTAATGCAGCCTAAAACTGCGTTAGCCTTTTTTGCGGCTGCATCACACTTCTGACTCTTGTTCAGTTTGTGATCAACTACAATCCCCAGATCCTTTTCATATGTACTGCTCCCACACCAAGTGTCCCCCATCCTGTATTTGTACATTTGATTTTTTCTTACCTAAATGCCAAACTTTATATTTATCTCTGTTGAACTTCCTTTTGTTGGTTTCAGGCTAGTTTTCCAACTTATCAAGATCATTTTGAATTTTATTTCTGTCTTCTAAGGTGTTAACTATCCCTCCCAGTTTTGTGTCATCTGCAAATTTAATAAGCCTTCCTTCTACTCCCTCATCTACATCATTAACTTGTCACAGTTAAAACCAGTACTGGCATCAAGGGGGCTCACAAAGGTGGCAGGACCAGACAGAGGAATCCATTATTTGGAAAGAGCAAAGCAAATGCACCAACACACCCCACCTCTGAGTGTCTATGAGGCGATAAGCACTCCCTGCTTACTCAGAGCCAGGCAATCCTGGGTGTCTGGATTGCAAGTTATACATCCCCAGGGTGTCTCTACACCAACAGCAATAGCCAGATTCCCCACACCACAGAGCAGGGCAAGCACGGGAACCAGACCCCTTTCTAAGTCACTGCAGGACGCTGCACATACATACATCCCACCCTGCCCCCTTTCCCCAGACCAAAAGCCCACCCCCCAGCCATGATGCGGCTGGAGACGGGGGCTGGCTCTGCCTAGGTGCTTGCTGCACAGCAGACAGAAAGGGCCTGGCCACACAGGTTGCCTCATTCTGGGCAGCTTTACCCCAGTTGGAGTAAGGCTGCTCCACAACAGGTCCTCGGAATTTTTCCAGGGATGCATTACATACCAAGCAGCCATTTGTCCTGTCATGGGGCAATATCTGGCTGCCACTGGTCACACAATGCACTGCATCACGTATATTCCCCTCCCCGGGCCCAGCAAGGAGAAAGGCTACCCAAGGCATGGCTGTACCCCCATTAGTAGAGCAGAGAACCAGCCTGCAGCAGGAGGCAGAGCAAGGTGGAAAAGCAGAGTTTGAGGTTAGGAGGGCAACCTCAGGAGACAAACTGATGAGGGGGGCAGTAACTGTAGCGATTAGGGGGGCAGAGCCCCTTGCCTATGCAACCCCACAATGAAACAAAAGAGGCAGAGCAGCTCTAGAGACTAGGGAGACGGCAACGGCAGAATTCAGGGGACAGCGATTAGGGGGATAAATCGTGATATGGGGGGGGCAGCGTTGGGAGCAAAGAGCCCCTTCCCCAAGCCGCGCCGCTCCACGAAGAGCTGGGAGGCGGAGCAGAGCTAGACGAGATTAGGGGGAGAGCGGGACATCCCTTTCGCTGCCCGTCCCGGAGGTTTCGGGGCGCCTCCCTTTCACACAGCCCCGCAGGCTTCCCCACCCGCCCCAGAGCCCATGCTAACGCGAGTCCCCGCCTCCGGTCACCTCTCTCCAGGCGCACGGGCTCCCCCAGCGCCGCCATCTTCTCCTCACTCCTTCGGAAGTGACGTGGCGCTGGCTAAAGGCCGCGAGATTAGCTGGGCACAGCTGCTGCGGCTGCTTCCCGGCGCCGTCCCTCTCCCGGCGCTGCTTCCCCCCCCCCAATGCTTTAACCCGGCTGTGTCTCTGCGCCCCCGCCTCCCCTCCAGCCCAGATCAAGTCCCAGCCCCGGGGAAGGAGGAAGCATCTCCTCCACGCGCACTGCGCCTTGACCCGGTGTAGGAGGCCTCCCCCAGTGCCAGCCCAGGGGAGGGGATTTAGCCCTGCTCGGCTCCCCCCCTCCATCCATTGCAGATGGGTCCCGGGACGGGGCTCCCTCTGTGCTCTGATCCATCCTTCCATGCCAGCCTGGAAGAAGGGGCTCTCTCCCTGCACTCTGACCCATGCTTGCTAGCTAGCTAGGGGCTCCACCTGCGCTGTGACCTATGCCAACCCAGTTCAGAGGGTGCTCTTCCTGCGCGCTGGCCCATGCCAATAATAGGCAGGCAGGGTGGCTCCCACACTGTACTCTGAACCTTACCCAGTCGGTGACAGGCGTGGTGGGGCTGCCCGTGGGCTCTGACCCATGCCAGCCTGGGGCAGGGGTCTGAGTCTATTCAGTTTTGAGGTGCTCAGGGTGCATTTGCTCCCCCTGTACCTTGCAGCCATTCTAGTCTAGGGGGGTGCGTAGGTCATCCGCCCCTCCCAACCTCCGTGTCACACACATCACCAGCTTTGCCCGCTCCCTCTGTCCTTGCCATTGCAGTACCTACAGGCACAGCCACACACCCTGCGCCGCCACCCCTTTCCCTCCCAGCGGCACGGGATGCACGCAGGCTTCCTTCTGCATCAGTAGTGCGTGCGTGCAGCATGCCCCCGTGTGCCACGGATCTCGGCTGAGCGTGGGCTGTATGCGTGATGTATTCATTATGTGCTCCCTGTCTGCCATCAATTTATTCCACGCATGGGGCACGTTACGCCGCATGTTGCTTGCATGTCATTAGACCGATCAAAGCATGGGGTGCAAGCACTACAAATCCATAGCGTGCCATTTCTTTTGATGTAAGTGGGTGGAGGGCTTCCTGCAGGGCATGTCCTTTTATGTGTTGTTAATTTCATCATGCTTTGAAAGAGAACGGTTCTATTTAATAAATGGCATGGCCAGTGCCCACTGCCAGACTCTACTCACAGGGTGATACCCTCTTTTCTGGAATTTATTTTAAGGCTGTCATTGTCTCCCTTATGATGGAGGAGGCTGCTCTGTGCATTTCCACCAGACATTAAAATAAATGAAAAGAGCTTGAGTTTTGCAAGTGAACAAAGTAAAATCACCAGCATGTTCTCAGTCAGAAACAAAGCCCTTTTAGCTGCTGGGACTGGTAAATGCTAGGAAATGTCTACATAACAGAATCCAGATGTTTGTATTTCACAGGAGAGTGTGAACTCCCAGTCTGCTAGTGGTAGGAGCCCTGCAGCTGACATGTGGATAGATAACTCACAAAGAATAAGGCAGCCCTTTTAAAGCATTTCTAATCTTTAAAACTATTACATATGACAGAAGAAAATGCATTTTAAACAACTCTTGAAAACATTTCCCTGCCTTGAACTCTCATTTTTAGGAAACTCTATGTGCCAGATAGACTGTGGTTTAGGCACTGGACTGTGTGAACTAAAGATGTGAGTTGACCTGTGCTTGCCATAAACTTAATACTTATCTGGAGGATAAGAATGTAGGGCCAGGGAAGTCAAGAAGGCTCTACTGACACTATCCTCCTAAAACTAAATGGTGGGAGAACAAAGGAGCCTGTCTATGATCCTTTTTACATAAGATGGACCCACACATGCACACACAGGTCCGCTGCATGTGCATGCATCGGAGCCACTCATGTGACCACTGCGCCGGGTGTGCTCCTGTGACCCACCCACCCACACCCATCACCCACGCATGGAGGAACCAGTGAGAAGACAGGTTGCTCCGTGCATGGAGGTGAGTGGAGATGGGTGTGCACCCTCCCCACACTCATCGCCTCCACAGAGGCGCTCCACCTGCCGCACACTGATTCCCCCCACCCCCGCCCATTTAAAAAGGGCCTTGTGAGATGAAGTCAGGCCTTACTTAGGGTGCAGCCACAGGAGCTGCAGAGGGCTTGATCAGTGATCCCTGTGTGGCCCCGTGGTGGGCAAGCACTGTCACCACACTGTGGGGCCAGCGTGGGGAGCAGAGCAGATGGTTCCCCCCCTCCTCCCTTTGGGGAAGCCAGGCAAGCCAACGTAGGCCCTCCTGCTATGGCAGACATGCTACCGCACCTTGGGTGGCCGCAAAGCTGCTATGTGTTGCATCCTCGATCTTTTTCCGAGGACGCAGCACATGGATGTCATGTTATGAAAACAAAAGAACCTGACAGGCATACAAATTTCCACCAGATAGTCTAAAACACGGTCAGAACCTAAATTTTAAGTGGCTTGTGCTCCTGCTTGCTTTTAAAATTATATTTGAAGTAGGGCTTTATTCCTGAAAATAAAGTAATTATTTATTCAGTGCTTCCCTTTGCATAAGCAGTACCCATGGTAGCAGAGGTAATCACATGGAAGTGTTTGCAGGATCAGGTCCTGGGTAAAAAAAAAGGTTATTTTTTGGCTGACTTTTAATTATTACATTTAATTAATTCATGTCCAGTCTATCATGTAACTCTATGCATGACTGGTAAACTAGTGACATTATGCCATTACAAAGGCAATTTTCAAATGGACCACGGAGGCGCCACGATCTGTGGGAGATAGGTGGTGGGTGGGTGGCCCATCCCACAGACACCCGCCCACCTGCATCCATCTCCATGCCCTGAGCATCCGAGTGATGGGTGGAGCACGGGAGCGTGCATGCAGCACCCACCCACTGTGGTGATTGCATGGAAGACCCCCCCCACCCCACCCCCACCGTCTGCACACATGGGCGGGGGAGGGCATCTGTGCATGGCCCGCCCCTGCACTGCTCAGATTGGCTCACCCCCCTTCCCATAGGCTGCCATGGCTGCCTGGAAGAGCCATGGACCTGGACAGGAGTAAGAGAAAGTGGGCCTTCAAATGTGATGGCCTGCATTACCCCAGTCTGGTGTCAGTTGCATGGGCCGTGGCAGCGCTTAGCCTGGGCTGTTCCTTGGGATGGTCCCAAGGAACAGTCCGGGCTAAGCACTGCCATGGCCCGTGTAAACCCAGGTTCTGGCTTGGGCCAACATCTGGTGTCTGCATTTAGCTGTGACGAGAGCATGGATTTCCACGCTTGGAAAAGCATAAAAATCTGTGCCATCAACACATCTGAAAACACCCTGAGGGTAGATCTTCAAAGGCAAATAAAGAGCAGAGAGAATATGCTTGCTAAGTTGGTCCCAAATATAAGAGATGGAGACCAAGTAGTTCCGTTGTTATCTTTTTTCATCCAACTTCTCTGGGTGCGTGTATGCAAGTTTCCAAGCAGCAGAGGGCCATTCCCCTGGCATGTAGATGTGACTCTTTACATGCCTGAGGAAGGTCCATATGCAGCCTGAAAGCTTGCATACTCTCATTCACAGAAGCGGGCTGAATAAAAGTTATCTGACCTACTTTGGGTGATTTCAGATGAGACGGGGCGGCATTTGCCCCGTCCTGGAATCACCCACATGATTCCCCGCTGGGATCACTCCGGCACGTCCAACAGACGTGCCGGCTGATCCCGGCGGGGAATCAGGGAGGGGGCGGGGCCGCACGGTGCAAAGTGCGGCCGCACGGCCCCACCTCCCCCGCCACCCGCCCTCTGGGGAGATGGGTGGGCGCCGCGGCCAATGTGTCCGCAGCACCCGCCCGATTTGACCACGGCCCGGAATCCCGCCAGGGATTCCAGGCCGTGGTCACCGGCCAGATGTGACTTTTTGTTGGTTCCCACCGGGGATCTCTTTGACCACGCTTTTGGGGATTGTCCAGCGGGGAGCCCCGGAAGCATGGTTGAAATTGACACCATGTGGGAATTGACTATGGCGAACATCTGGTGGCCGCCAAACGGACGTTCAGGGCACTTTGACCCCATGTGGGTATTGACGGCGGTTCACTGTGATCTCGTAACATCTGAAAATACCCTTTGTCTCCATGAAAGACAAATTTGGCACATTAAGCACCTAAATTCCACTGAAAAACAATAGGAGATAGGCATATAAGGTGCTATTTTGCCTTTGAAAATGAACCTCAAATATTTAATCAGAATGTTTAAATGTTTTTAAAATGAAGATTGCCTTAAACACTGAGACTTAGCCTGGAGACAAGATATTTGGTGGAGTCTCAGCATCTCTACTCTTTCAAATGAAAGGTGTGAATCTCCCAGTGTACATGTGAGATTTGAAACATATAACCTGTGTTCCAAGAGAACTAAAGTGCACTGGACTTTATATTCTCAAAATTTCAATAGTAAAATCAATTGGGAGGTGGGGAGAGGCAAGACCTTCACACTACTTATGCCCGTAATAAAGAAGGCCATTTTTACAGTGTAGTATATATTACAGAAACAGCAATCAGTAATGCAGTTATATTAGTCTGCATATTTGTGTGTGAAAAAAATACCACTTTTGCAAAACTGATACGGTTTAAAACATTGCCCTTTTTTACATGACCCCCACAGGGTGGGGGGGTCGTAGGCACACCGGTGCGTACATGATGGGTGGGTGGGTGGGCGTGCATACAGGCGCACACGCATCTCCACCCACCCCCCCACTCATCAACACGAATGGAGCAACCGCTGTTTTCCACGGTTGCTCTGTGCGCATGCATGGGTGGGGGTGGGGATGCGTGTTAGGTGGGAGCACGCACACACCCCCACTCACTGCACACGCCCACCCCACATCCTTCACATGGGGCTCTCCCACTCATGAACACCCAGATTTCTGGGTGTTCATGAGTGGGAAAGCCCTGTGTAAAAAGGGTCACTGAAACAGCCACTAAAAGAGAGGGAAGCTGTTAGCTATTTGTGGCTCTGATCCTACAAACAGTCCCATTGATTAAAATGGGGGCTGATGTGGAAAACAAGTGTTTTCCGCATCAGAGTCCGAGTCTGTAGTATGATGTACTGAGAACTTTTATTCAGGGAGCATAGGAAGCACAGGATACTGAAGACTTCATATTTTAGGTGATAAAAATATCAGTGCCATTCTGCTTGCCACCTAGTGGAGGATGCAAAAAAAGCACCATCATGGAGTGAGTGGTGAAAACTGAATGAAATAAAAATGAATCAAATAAATTGCAGAACGGCAGGTGGGAAAGACAAGATATGCATGATTTCGGGGTGATTATTATTGCCAAGCAGAACAGATGGAGATCAGATTTTAAAAGCCAAAACTATAGAAATATCATGACCTGTAAAATAGTAATAGCTGTATATCTATAATATGAAATCGAGGGAACTATTGTCTATCCTAGCATATTTGAAGGAAAATACGATTGGTGATCTGACAGGTTTTCCTGTCGTTCAGTAAATATAGCAAGTATGTGCCACGGTTTTGTATTGCATTGTTGAAAACGTTAGGCACTATAAATCCTCAGTAGTATTCATTACTAACAGTAATTTGGCAAGGGAAGAAATCAAGACACGATTATGGAGCAGAAATGACACTTTGCTATGCAGAAAATCTTTAGCTCCAAACAACTATTCCTATCCACAACCACCTTTTCTAAATTAGGGCTATGTTCAGACATGAGATTGTCACTAAAGAGTAAACTACTGTGCTGTATATCCTACCTTCACTTGCAGTATACTGAACATTCCCCCTCAGGCCCTTTTCACACAGAAAATCTAACACTGATAAAATGGGTGTTACATTTTATTATACATGTTGCAGGGCTGCAGGTGTGCTCCATGTGTACCCTGCAACATGTATAATAAAATGTAACACCAATTTTATCAGTGGGTATTTTCAGACGTGACGGGGCTAGTATTGGCCCCGTCACGGAATCACCTATTGATCCCTCGCTGGGATCAAAACGGCACGGCCAACAGACGTGCTGGCTGATCCCGGCAGGGAATCGGGGGAGGGGGCGGGGCTGCACGGCTCAACGTGCGGCCACACAGCCCCACCCCCCACGCTCCCTAGGCCAGCCGCCCTCTGGGAGAAGGGCGGGCGCCGCGGCCAATGCAGTCGCAGCGCCCGCCCGCCCCCCAGGGCATTGACCACGGCCCTGAATCAGCAGGTGGCATGGCTGCTGACTCCGGGCCGTGGTCAGGGGACAGACATTACGATCCCACGCTCAACCGCGGTGAATTCCCCGTGGTTGAGCGTGGGAACATCACGTCTGTTGGCCCGAATGTGAGCTTCCCGCCGGGTGTTCACCCCTTGTGAATCATGGGCGGGAATCTCTTTGACCACGCAAACTGCAATGGTCCAGGCAGGATGGCCGTTTGCATGGTCAAAGAGATTCCTGCCCGTGATTCACGGGGGTGAACATCTGGCGGGAATCTCTTGTCGGGCCAACAGACGTTACGGTCCCTTGCTCATGATGTGGGCATTCACTGTGGTTGAGCGTGGGATCGTAATGTCTGAAAATACCCAGTGTTAGCGTATCTGTGTGAAAAAGGCCAATGTGAGACATCACTGTAGCACTGGCATAGTGTAAGGCTTTTCCATGATTGGTCTCATTGGTGATTCATTACTGCACATTCCTCAGAGCATGAAGCAAGAGGAGATCTCTTGGATTGTGGGATGGCTGGAAGTCAATGGATGGATGATTTGTTTCCGTATAGCATTTGTACGCTGTAGTAGCTATCCCTTCCTACACCATATTACAATGTGGGGATAGCTACTGTGTAATAAATACCCTTACAACTTTTCATGCCATACCTCAACTTATAGAGTTATCACCAAGTACAGTGTCACATCTGAACAAGCCCTAGATGTACAGCACTGTTTATAAGGCCCACTCTTTTATATGGATGCAAGACCTTGGTAACTACTTAAAAAAAGAAGAGATGGCCATTTTCTTTTTTTCTTTTTTATAAATATTTTTTAAAATAAAAGCTGATATTTTCTTTTCAAAACTTTGGAAATATATATATTTTTTTATGTTATTGTTTCTGAACCCTAACGTTTTGGGATTTTGATCAACTTGTTTTCAAAAAGGAACATTTGAGGGTTTGGATAAGTTTCAGTGGTAAAATAAACATGAAAAATAAGGTTATATACATATTATATAACTTCTAACCTGAATTGGTTGAAATCTTCTAAATCTTATATAAAATAAGTAAAACCAACATTTCCTGGATTCAACGAGGGGAGGGAGGGGCAGGTAAAACCAAAATGGAAACATTTCATGGTTTTTTTCAGCATACAAAAATGCGATTTTCTGATTAAACACTTCCATTTTGGAAGATTTCAGCCAATTCTAGTTAAAAGCTATTCAACCTAAGTATTGGAGGTTCTGAGCTAGTGCCAGTTCCTAGTGAAGTTTTTGATTTACAGACTTCAGTGCCTTTTCAGAATCAGACAACTACACTGTAGTATCAGTAAGTGCACTTCAGCTGCATGGCACTTGAAATGCCATGTTTTACTAAAAGGAAAGCACATGTGCAATCACATACACAAAGGGGAATGAATCTCTCACTGGCTAATTAGGTGCCATGTTCAATCACAAACTCTGTGTATGCAGGCATAGTAATTTGCATGCAAATTAGGATCATTAGCAACCATATATATGGCTCTTAACAGGATGTCTAGCAAACATTAAGAGAAGGGTTTCCCCTTCCACAGAGTTTGCAATGTAAACAATCTGTAGCTATGTGCAGGGATATTACACCTACATTTTAAAAATATATATGCAGCAGTCATGATTTCATTTTGCCACAAAAATGACCCAAGGCACAGAGCAGTTTTCATATGAGGAAAGGCTTGATAGGTTAGGGCTCTTGAGCTTGGAGAATAGATGATTGAGAGGAGACATGATAGAAGTTTACAAGATCTTGAAAGATGTGGAACAGGTAAATAGGGAGCTGCTATTTACCCTTTCTAAAAATAACAGAACATGGGGCACTCCATAAAGTTAACAGGGAGAAGATTAAAACAAATAAAAGGAAGTACTTTTTCTACAATCTACAATAAAATTGTGGAACTCATTGCCAGAGGATGTTGTACAGGCCAGTAGCGTAGCAGGCTTCAAAAAAGGACTGGATGAATTTTTGAAAGCCAAGTCCACTAAGGGCTTCTAGTTGGGTTGGTCTAGGGAACAAGACCCTCGACTGTCGGGAACTGGGGGAGGATGGCAGGAAATTGATTATTTTATTGAAACCTGCTGCATACTCCCAGGCAACCAAGGCTGGCCACTGATGTTAGGCTAGATAGACCATTGGTCTGACCCAGTAAATAGCATTTCTTAGGTTCTTACATCAGAAAATGTATTTGCTGTTATTATAGCTTCTAATATGTTAACAGCTGTTAAAGTGGCAAGTACAATTGCTCTTATGGTTTTTATTGCCCCAATACAGAGAAAGGTGTCATTCACATAAGTGCTATGGTCTAATGTTTGAAGTCTTCAAAATATTACACATAAACTGCATTCAGATGTGCGTGTAATTCGCACAGCAGCAGCAGCGGCATCGTGCGATTTAAAGCAACGCGCACTTCCGGGTTGGTGTGAATGCACCGAGTGCGCACATTTCAGCGTAATGTGAACTGTCGGAGTGCGGTTTTAAAAGCTGCTCTGAGCAGCTTTTAAAACCGCACTCCAACAGTTCGCGTTATGCTGAATTGGTGCATTCACACCAACCTGGAAGTGTGCGTTGCTTTAAATCGCATGATGCCGCCGCCGCTGCTGTGCGAATTACACGCACATCTGAATGCGCCCGTAGAGTCTCCTACACTGGCAGAGAGCATTTTTGTATTTGGAAGCTGAAGATGTTAAGGTTCATCTTTCTCTGCCTTATTTTCCTGAAATGCTCATGGGAAACATATTATAGCTAAAGCTAAGAATTCAGTTGTTGGATTACTGAAATCCTATAGAAGTTCTAGATGTCCGAGTATCCCTGCCATGCTAGACGTTTTTAGGGCTAAGCCTTTGGCCCAGCTATTATTTGGGACGGAATTGTGGTTTTCAACCTGTAATAAGGAACTTGAGGTTGTACCAAAAAAAATTATTAGAGGGATTCTGGGTGTCCTAAACTCAACACTGATTGCCATGTGCCGTCCAGAGACCAGGTTCTATCTTATATCCTCTTTGGCCACTGTTAAAGCTCTGACTTTCTGGGATAAGAGTTGATGTTTAGAATCTTCCCGTTTAATCTATCAATGCTGGTGGGAGAAATATAATAATAAACGTAGTAGACAGTATAGATGGTGGAAGGAGGTGGGAGTGGAACCTTAATTGAATTGGGTACTCCGCTGAGTTCTGTCTCAGTTTGCCAGGTGCTGTTACAATATTCCATCTGAAACAGAGGATTTGGGATATTCCTGCCCAGGATGATTTTAAGCTAAAGTTGGTGCTAACGGGATAGCGCCCTGGTATTCTGTAGTTAAAACTATTTTTTCTTTGGAATGTTATTTGGTAGAGTTGCACGACTTTCAGTTATGCAGAATTTTAACTTTAGTGTGTTTCCAACTATTTGATTCAGCGGTAATGACAGGTAGGGTGGCGAAGATTGATTATAGTTTAAGGCAATGTACATGCTTTCTTAATGAAATTGAAAATCTGGAACATGTTTTATTTATGTGTCCGTATTAGGCTGACTTGAGAGTGACATGAATTGATCCATTATTGGACCATAGATTCCCTTTGCCTTGTGCCCAAAATATTATTTTCCTGTTGTCCACAGAAGATCTTTCTATATTGAAGGCATTAGCATCATTCTTTCTTTTGGTAGTCAGAAAGGAAAATAAAGTGGCAGCAGGGAGATTACTGAAAATGATTCAAAGTTTTTTATTTTATGTTTCTATATATTTGTTATGATTATTTATTTATTTATTTATTACAACATTCTTACCCCACCCCTCCTGCTCCAGGCAGCTCGGGGCGGCTTACAACATAATAGACAAACATAAAAAACTAAAAATAACACAAAACACATTAAAACACATTACGAAGGAATGCACTGAACAAAAAACCCTCCCCTGCCAGTTATTGGCCAGTCTCTAACCTTCCCTTTTTAGGGAAGGTTATTGAACAGGTGGCGGCTCGGCAGCTTCAGGGGCATCATCGGGTCAGTTTTCTTGATCCTTTGCAGTCTGGCTTTCATCCTGGGTATGGCACGGAGACTGCACTTGTGACTTTGGTTGTTGACCTGCACCGTGAATTAGATCAGGGCAGAACGTCTCTTTTAATTCTATTAGATCTGTCAGCAGCATTTGATACCATTGACCATGAAATGTTGGTGGCCCGGCTGCAGGACCGGGCCGGAGTGGGTGGTACTGTTCTTGAATGGTTCCACTCATTCCTGGCTGGGAGAACTCAGCATCTGGTTTTTGGGGAGTATACTTCATCTCTCCGGGACCTCACGTGTGGAGTCCCGCAGGGTTCTATTCTGTCCCCACTCCTGTTCAATGTGTACATGCAGTGTTTGGGCGAGGTCGTGAGAAGGTTCGACATGTGTTGTCATCAGTACGCTGATGATACACAACTTCACCTCTCTTTTTCTGTAGACCCAGACCCGGCAGTCTCGGTGCTTACCCAGTGCCTGGCAGCTGTGGGGGACTGGATGAGGGTGAGCCATCTGAAGTTGAATTCCAAGAAGATGGAGGTGATGTTGGTGGGTAGGGCTGAGGGGGTGGTGGCTCCTGTCATTGATGGAGTTTGCCTCCCTTTGGACACTCAGGTCCGTAGTCTGGGAGTGCTCCTCGATTCATAACTCTGCCTGGATTCCCAGATGGAGGTGGTGGCAAGAGGAGCATTTTGTCAATTACATCTGGTGTGACGGCTGCGGCTGTATGTCTTGGACTCCGATTGGCCATAATCCATGACTTTATTACCTCTAGATTAGACTACTGTAACACACGGTACATGGGGTTGCCCTTGGGGATAGCCCAGAGGTTGCAACTGGTGCAGAATGCAGTAGCCTGTCTCGTGAGCACATTACACCAGTGCTCTGTTCTCTGCACTGACTGCCTATTATCTTCCAGGCCCAATTCAAGGTGTTGGTAATGACCTATTAAGCCCTAATGGCCTGGGCCCTGCTTACCTGCAGGACCGCCTCTGGCCGTGAGTCGTATTACGGCCCCTGCGGTTGGCCAGGGATACCCGACTCAAAGTCCCCCGGGTTTCCCAGGTGACGACGATGGGGAGGACATTTTCGGTGGCTGCTCCCAGGCTGTGGAATTCCCTCCCAATGGAGGCCTGCCTGGCCCCAGACCTCCCCTCTTTCCAAATACAGTGTAAGACGTGGCTGTTCCGCTGGGCCTTTGGAGAGGGAGAAAAGTAGGGTCGGGTGGGTTAAGGGAGGGGGGGGATTGGTGCTACCCTTTTAGTGTATTTTAAATATATTTTTAGTATTTTTAATGAATTTTAAATTGTGAATTGTTGATGGTGTATGTGAGCCGCCCCAGCTGCTCTGTGAGCAGGAGGGTTGCGGGATAAAAGAAAATTGAAATAAATAAATAAATAAATAATTTTTTTTAATCTTGTGATGTGAAGATGAGTTCTTTGTATTTTTTGTATTTTGAAAATTTTGCAATGTATGGTTTTATAATTTTGCATAAAACCTGTTTGGATTATGGTGAAAGCTGATATTCCAAAAAATTTGACTTTGAACTGGATTTGGTTAAAGTGTATCTGCTGCTTGCGAACAACAACAAATCCAAAAACAGTACATAAGAACATAAGCAGTGCCATACTGTGTCAGACCAATGGTCCATCAAGCCCAACACCTGTCTCCAACAGTGGCCAATCTTGGTTGCTTGAAGAAGCACCCAAACGGTCACTATGAGGCGATCCACTCCCTGTTGTTCACTCCCAAGTCCTGACAGTAGAAGGTTATATTCTCCAAACCTACCTGGCTAATAGCTGCTAATGGACCGATCCCCCAGAAACGTGTCCAACCCTTTCTTAAACCCAGCTATACTACCGGCCTTGACCACATCGTTTGGCAACAAATTCCACAACTTAATTGTGCGTTGAGTGAAAAAATACTTTTATTTGTTTTAAATTTGCTACCTGTTAGTTTCATGGAGTGTCCCCTAGTTCTAGTGCTATTTGATAGGGCAAATAACCATTCCCTGTTAACTTGTTCCACGCCACTCATGATTTTATAGACTTCTATCATATTCCCTCTCAGTCATCTCTTATCCAAACTAAAGAGCCCCAGCCTATCCAGCCTCTCTTCATGGGGGAGCTTTTCCAAGCCCCTTATAATTTCTGTTGCCCTTCTCTGTACCTTTTCTATTTGTACTATATCTTTTTTGAGATGGGGCGACCAGAACTTCACACAATATTCAAGGTGCAGTCGCACCATAGATTTATTTAGTGGCATTATGATCTTTTCAGTTTTATTCTCGATTCCTTTATGAATAATTCCTATAATTCTTTTTGCTTTTTTGATGGCTGCCGCACACTGAGGATTTCAATGTATTGTCCACAATGACTCCAAAGTCCTTTTCCTGAGTGGTAGCCCAGCATTGTGTACATAAAGTTTGGATTGTTTTCCCCTTGTGCATCACTTTGCACTCATCCACATTAAATTTAATCTGTCATTTCGATGCCCAGTCATCCCGTCTTGAAAAATCATTGATTAATGTCGAAACCCTTGAATAGTCTTACAAACTGTCATATACATCATTTAAAGAGCAAACAGGTAGTACAATTTCCATTACATGAGGTATACAGACTCTCTTATTCCCAGATCACCTACTCCAGTGTTTTTCAAAGTTAGGTGATCCAGAAGATTAACTGAGGAAGGCTAGATCTTCAAAAAGCACATGAAGGATAAAAGAAGAATCTGTTTTCGTTGGGTGTTTTCAAATGGATGTAGGGCTGCCTGCCCATGGAGCTGCTCCAGGGATGCACCCCATGTCTGCCCACTCCCAGCGCCCCCCCAGGTCAGGATCAGACACACCCAGTGGATTCCCTGGCCTGTGGGCCGCCCATGCAGCCCCCCACACATACACCATAGAGTTGTGGGCTAGAGCGTCCACAACACTATGGTGTTGCCAGGGCAATGGACAGCTAGAAGCGGAGCAGCAGTGTGGGTCTGCACATCAGACAGACAGCTGCTCCACTTCGGGCTAGTGCCCCGGGTTTGGCTGGCCCACTCCACTGGCAGCACTCTGGGATGTTCTGGAGCACCACTGCTGGGGCTGTGCCTGCTCCACCTGCACATCTGGCGGGGTGCCCTTAGATAGATGGGCCACCCAGGGGATGACATGGGCTGGCGCAGCTAGGGCTGAGGCATCCCGTCCGTCTAAAAGCACACCCCCCCCCCCTTTTTTCTTTTTTCTTTTTAGAAAGGATCAACTTTTCATAGTTGGGAAATGCTAGCTATTGCATGTTGGACATGCTGTCATAGGGTCTCAGAATGAGAACACCCATTATGCTAGAGATCCCAACAGCAAATACAACAAACAACAGGAAAAGCCTTTAATAGAACAAGAGGTTTGGCTAAAATCCCAGAATACCTGAAAAGGTCATTGCTAACTAACATGGATTAGATGTAAATTCCTGATAGATATATTCTCTCCTGAGTAGAAGAGCCAGGCCTGATTCAGTGTTTAAGGACTCGACTGAGTATGTTCAGTGTGTGAATAACTAGGTCAAAAAACCTTCTCCAACATTCTGTTGGACTCAGGAAACAGCTGTCTTTGTGCTCATGGGACTAAGCTTGTAAAAAACTGTTTTCCTCCCCTTTTTCATATGGGTACTATAAAGTAATCACAAGAAGAAATCATAGCCCACTTCAGACCTTGTAATCCCAGTAAGGTGTTTCAAATCTATACTTTAGCAATGATAAAATGACCCTCCCCCAGCTTGCAGCAGTGCTGATTAATGAGCCTCTTTGATGTACTGGTAAAATTCCAGATTTGCATCCCAACCTTATATTTATTATTTTAAACTTCTAATAGCTCTCTAAAGTACTTCTTGAGCTGTGAGCCAAAACTCTCAGTTCTTATTCAAGAGGCGACGGGAGACAGTAGTTAACACTTTTCTCTTACCAATTTCTACAAACTTTTGAAACACACAGGGCCATAAGAGTGAAGGCTATGATCCCGATTCAACAAGCAGTCAGTTATGTCATATGTGTGTATAGCCCCATTTAAATTAATGGGACTACATGAACATTTTATTTTAAAGGACTGTCATTATATATTTAAAAACCCACAACTTCCTCTGAAGAGGACAGTAGTAACCAACTAGCTCACAGAACACCTAATGGGAAGGAAACTTTGGTCAGCCAAAACATGCTAGCAGTTCCCCTGTTGTATAAAAGACACCCACATTGGGTCTCTTACATGCTATTCCGCCCCTGTAGCAAGGGAGTGGACAACAAGATGTGTGCACTCCCATAGCATGGAGTTCAGTTCACATTTAATGCTGCTGCCACATGGGTATAGCAGCCCCAGGTTCTTTCCAGGGCTGCTCTCAGCAGTCTCATCAATGTGCTGGTGGCACCACCATTCAGGGATGTTTCTGGCAGAATGGGACAAACCAGTCCCACAGGGATTTAGGGACAGCATGGCCATTTTACCTAGGGTTCCGTTACCTGCCTGCCCGTCTGCTGTTAAGAGGGAAAGCAGGGAATCCTTGCCTGTACTAAATCTGGGGGAAGAGGGGGCTAGCCTGCTCCCAGTAGGGAGCAAATCAGACATCCTAAATAAATACAGGTAGCAGTGGTTTACATTTTTCTAGAGCTGCAGCCCCGAGTTTATCTCCTATGTTTCTGTAGACAGACAGACAGTTAAGACAGTTAACAAACGAGATGTTGCCGTGCATTTGCCCCCATTAACCCTGGATTCACCTGGTCATCACTCGGTGCCTGCCAGATGTTCAGCCTGTGACAGCCCCAGGGTAGCTCCTCACAGTGTCCAGCCAGGAAAAGTGGAGCATGCCGTGCAGGCACACCCAGGCAATGGGTGTTCACGGAGCCAGGTCTCATTTGTTAGGTTATCTCACAGCCTTGGGTCCGCCAGCACCATAGAGGCATGGATACTAGTGCTCCCCTCTCAGCTGACAGCCGGCCAGGAGAGAGGAGTGCAGAAGTCCCCAGAGTCTCTCAGTAGTGTGATCTGTTCTCCCCTCTCCCAGCTGGCTGTAAGTTGAAAGGGGCGCGCTACGCTTCTTCCCTGGCAGTGATCCCTTTTTCATGCCCACTGCTCTCCTTTCCTAGCGGGAAAGGAGAGGAGCAGGGCTCAAAAGCAGTGTGGTCCCGCCAGAGGATCTGCATGGCTCCTGTGATCCCTTCCGAGGTGGCTGGATCCAAGGGAATAATTCTCCTCCTCCTTTCCGGGCTCCCCCTAGGAGCAGTGCTAGGGAAGGAACCCAAGGCAGATGCAGTTCAGGTGCCTCTCATCCTTCCTCCTGCCCGCTCCAGGTTGGGATCGCCCAACCAAAGCGCAGCAGACAACCCCCCCTGTCCCAGTTGGTGTCCTGGGGCTCACTTGGTGCCTTTATCGCCACCAGCCCCAGATGATGGATCAGGAAGGGAAGTTTGGAAAATCCCAGCCTTGGAGAGTGGGACCCCTGGGCAGGAGCCACCACTGCCTCTCCATTCTTCCAGGCTGACTGTGACCCCTCTTTCTATCCAAGCCAGTGCTAGAACGCCCCAGTGGCTGACATCCACCTGTGGGGTAGGGAAAAGGAAGGGAGTGACTGCAGTGTTCCCAAGTGTGCTAGCTAGCATCCTCTTTGGCAGCAACCTCAACCACATGAACTGTTTGTTGTGCTCCCCATGGATTGCAGCTTTGTGGAGATTGGGGGGCGGGGGGGTGGGAAGCAGCGCCTGGTGGGCTCCTGCTCTCTGTGTTAACACCCACAGTGAAATATGTGGGGTTATGTTATGCGTGGAAACACAGAGGAAAGATTACCAAAGTAAATTTGATGAAAATTATAATTTTAGATAGTCCAAATGTTATTCTCACACTTTTAAAATAATGGGGCTAAAGTTGGTTCCTTATTCCCAGTTCCTTATTCGTTCCCAGTTCTTTATTCGTTCTTTATTCACATTTCTAAGGTAGGAATGACCAAAAAGAACCCGCGCCAGACCCGGACCGTAGTTTTGGGGTATCAACCTGGCATACACCGCCCCCACTACCACCCCCCCGCTGTCTAATATATACATAGCCTCAAATAAGGAGCTGGGTTTGGGCGGGGATTACTGCACAAAAACCTTTTCAAGTCACCCCACTTCACACCTCCCCATTGTGGGAGGACTCTCCTCAAGAACTCTAGCCAGACCCCTGCCCGACTGGGACCACGGTTTTGGTGTGCCAGCCTGGCATACACCTCCACCCCCTGCTATTTTCCATATACATAGCCTTGAATAAGGAGCTGGGTTTGGGCTGGGATTACTGCGCAAATCCTTTTCAGGTCACCCTCTTTTCACACGTCCCTGTCACTGGGGGACTCTCCTCTAGAACTCTGGCCAGACTCCTACCCGTCCAGGAATGGGGTTTCAGTGTGCCATCCTGGCATACACCCCCCACTATCTGCTATATACATAGCCCCAAATAAGGAGCTGGGTTTGGGCTGGGATTACTGCACAAAAACCTTTTTGGGCAACTCCACTTCACACCTCCCTCTCGCGGGGGGACTCTCCTCAAGAACTCTGGCCAGACCCCTTCCTGACTCGGACCGTGGTTCCAGAACACCAGCCTGGCATACACCTCCACCCCCATCCCCCACTATCAGCTATATACATAGCCGCCCCCTGCTTATCTGCTATATACATAGATTCAAATAAGGAGCTGGGTTTGGGCTGGGATTTCTGCGCAAAACCTTTTTGGGTCACACCACTTCACACCTCCCCGTCACGGGGCGACTCTCCTCAAGAACTCTGGCCAGACCCCGAACCAGCCCAGACTGGGGTTTCAGCGTGCCAGCCCGGCATACACCGTCACCCCCTGCTATCTGCTATATACATAGCCTCGAATAAAGAGCTGGGTTTGGGCTGGGATTATTGCGCAAATCCTTTTCGGGCCACCTCACTTCACACCACCCCATCGCGGGGGGACTTTCCTCAAGAACTCTGACCAGACCCCTGCCTGACCTGGACTGTGGTTTCGGCCTACAAGCCTGGAATACACCGCCACCCCCTGCTATCTGCTATATACATATCGAATAAGGAGTTGGGTTTGGGCTGGGGTTACTGCACAAATCCTTTTCGGGTCACACCACTTCAACCTCCCAATCACGGGGGGACTCTCCGCAAGAACTCTGGTCAGATCCTTGCCCAACCGGGACCGCCGTTTTGGCGTGCCAGCCTGGCATACACCGCCCCCGCCTGCGCTATCTGCTATATCCATAGCTTCGAATAAAGAGTTGGGTTTGGGCTGGGATTACTGCGCAAAACCTTTTCAGGTCACCCCACTTCACACCTTCCCATTGTGGGAGGACTCTCCTCAAGAACTCTGTCCAGATCCCTGCCCGACCCGGACTGCGATTTCGGCGTGCCAGCCTGGCATACACCGTCACTCCCCACTATCTGGTATATACATAACCTTAAATAAGGAGCTAGGTTTGGGCTGGGATTACTGCGCAAATCCTTTTCGGGTCACCCCAGTTCACACCTCCCTGTCACGGGGGGATTCTCCTCAAGAACTCTGGCCAGATCCCTGCTCGATTCGGACCGCAGTTTCGGCGTGCCAGCCTGGCATACACCATCCCCCCTGCTATCTGCTATATACATAACTTCAAATGAGGAGCTGGGTTTGGGCTGGGGTTTCTGCACAAATCCTTTTCGGGTCACTCCACTTCACACCTCCCTGTCATGGGGGCACTCTCCTGAAGAACTCTGGCCAGACATCTGCCCGACCCGGGCCGCGTTTCGGCATACCAGCCTGGCATACACTGCCCCCACCCCCCTGCTATCTGCTATATACATAGCCTCAAATAAGGAGCTGGGTTTTGGCTGGGTTTACTGTGCAAATCCTGTTCAGGTCACCCTGCTTCACACCTCCCCGTTGCGGGGGAACTCTTCTCAGGAACCTGCGCCAGACCCCAGTCCGATCCGGAGTGCGGTTTCGGCATGCCAGCCTGGCATACACCTCCCCCCAGCTATCTGCCATATACATAGTCTTGAATAAGGAGTTGAGTTTGGGCTGCGATTACTGTGGAAAAAAACTTTTCAGGTCACCCCACTTCACACCTCCTTGTTGCAGGGGGACTCTCCTCAAGAACTCTGGCCAGAAGTCCGACCTGGACCACGGTTTCGGCGTGCCAGCCTGGCAAACAGTGCCCCACCCAACCCCCCTACTATCTGCTATGCGCAAAAACCTTTTCGGGTCACCCCACTTCACACCTCCCCGTCACCTGGGGACTGTTCTCAAGAACCTGAGCCAGACCCCTGCCCGACCTGGACCGCAGTTCCGGTGTGCCAGCCTGCCATACACCCCATCCCCAGGCATCTTTCTGCTAAATACATTGCCTTGAAGAAGGAGCTGGATTTAGTCCAGGCTGGGATTACGGCACAAAAAGTACGGGGCAAAATCCTCTTGGCATCATCCCAATTCGCCCATCTCTGTCATGGGGAGAGTCTTCCGCAAGAAGCCTGAGTTTACCTCTGCCTGATGTGGAGCTCTCTTTCTCAGCACAGCATGGCTTCTCAGCACCATCTCTGTGTACACGGTCCTGAAACAGGAGCTGGGTATGATCTGGGATTACTGGGCAAAATCTGTTTTGGGGAACCTCGGTCAACATCTCCCTTTTAATGGTGGAACTCTCTTGTAAAACCATGGCCAGACCCTTACTTAACCCAATCAGGGTTTCTGTGTGTCATGATGGTATCTTTACCTTCTCCCTCACCCCACCTGTGTCTGGTAAGTACATAGACTTGAATAAGGAGCTTGGAGGAACTGCACATGTGCGAAAGAGCATAGTCGCACTTCCCTGGGCTCCTCTCCTCACGCTGAGAAAAAGCCTCTAAAAAAGAAGAAAACCAACCCCAAAACAACTCAAAAGGTACGGGAGGATGGGGAAATCAAAGGGGGCTCAGNGGCTTCCCTTCAGCGCTTCACTAGGCCTTCCGGGGAACTTCCGGGTTTCCCTGGAAGGCCTAGTGAAGTGCTGAAGGGAAGCCAGCTGCCACTAGCGCTGAAGCCGCCTGACCCATGCCGTGCTGCTGCTGCTGCCACCACCACCACCACCGCCACCTGGAAGACAAGTAAGGTGATCTGGGTGGAGGGGGGGGTAGGGCGATCCCTGGGGTGGAGGGTGTTAAACCACCCCCCACCCCAGGGATTGCCTAGTACCTGCTGGTACGGGCTCCGGGTTGCCGCCGCTGGCACGGGGGTGGCCCGGAGCCCACACTAGCAGCCGGACTTTGGGATAAAATAAATAAATAAATAAAATCCAGGCTGGGCCCGTGCAGCCTGAGAGGGGGTGGGGGGAGGTATGGGTTTTTTTCCATTGATTTCAATGGGGACAATTCCCCATTGAAATCAATGGAAAAAAACCCAGTACCGGTATACTGGTTTTAATCTGGTAAACTGGTTTTTTGTAAACCAGTAACCAGTAAAACCGGTAACCGGTTTTTTACCCCAAGTCCCACCCCTAGAGGAGCTGGGCTTGTGCTTGGGTTACAGGGCAAAATTATTTTTAGGTCACCCTAGTACATACTTCCCTGTCAGAGGGGGACTTTTCCTAAGACATCTGGATAGACCCCTGCCCAACCCTGAGCTATGTTTCTGTGTGACAGCCTGAACCTAGCATTCTCCCCGAGCTAGTGTGTGCCAAATGCATCGCTCCAAATAAGCAGCAGTGCTGAGGCTTGGCTAAGCAGGGAACATCCTTTCTGGGTCACTGCACTCTGTATGTTTCCTCCCTGGGAGGAGTCACCTCAATAATCCTGTTCACACCCCTTCCCGACCCAGAGCTCAGTTTCTTCTTGCCAGCCTGGCATCTCACAGCACCCCCTGCCCTGTGTCCTCATTAGATAGTCCAAAATAAGGATACGCCATCTAGCACCCGGAGTTAACAGTCGTAGGTAATACGGCCTAGTCTATGTTCCTCTAGCTGTTCAACCTGGTCTGAACTTCATTATGAATACTTAAGTGTTCCTAAATTATTTGTTTGTTTTTTGTTTTGTTCAGTCAATAATAAACCTGGCCTTCCCATGAAGGCTCAGCGTAGCTAACAAGAATGTAAAAACATGAAACATACATAAACATATATAACATATACAACTCTTTTAAAACTCTCCCAAAGGCCCACCCACCAACCCTCTCCCCATTTTCTTCACCAAATACCACCCAACTCTATCCAAGCGTGCATGATGGCTGGCCAAAGGAAAAGGTCTTACACCTGTTTCAAGTACCTGAGTGTGATGTTTCCCCCGATAGGTATTTTTTTGTATATATACCTGTACATGTCTTTGCTGATGGTTTTATAGTTTCTGTTAAATTCGTACTGCAACGAAATGGCTTGGAACACTATCTTTAGATTTTGAGAACTCTATTTCTGTTGCTGGCTTATCTCCACATCCTATATTTTTAATTTCCAAACAACCATCATAATAATGCCAACTTTCACTCTCTCCAATTTTGTGCCATAATCCCAGCCCGGACTAAATCCAGCTCCTTCTTCAAGGCAATGTATTTAGCAGAAAGATGCCTGGGGATGGGGTGTTTGGCAGGCTGGCACGCCGAATCCGTGGTCCGGGTCGGGCAGGGGTCTGGCGCAGGTTCTTGAGAAGAGTCCCCGGTCGATGGGGAGGTGTGAAGTGGCGTGACCCAAAAAGGTTTTTGCGTATAGCAGATAGCAGAGGGGTGGGGTGGGGTGCTGTATGCCAGGCTGGCATGCTGAAACTGCAGTCTGGGTCAGACAGGGGTCTGGCCAGAGTTCTTGAGGAGAGTCCCCCTGAAATGGAGAGGTGTGAAGTGGCGTGACCCGAAAAGTTTTTTCCACAGTAATCCCAGCCCAAACCCAACTCCTTATTTGAGGCTATGTACATGGCAGATAGCGAGGGGGTGGTATATGCCAGGCTGGCATGCCGAAACCGCGGTCTGGGTCGGGCAGGGGTTTGGCGTGGGTTCCTGAGGAGAGTCCCCCACGTGATGGGGAGGTGTGAAGCGAGGTGGCCTGAACAGGATTTGCGCAGTAATCCCAGCCAAAACCCAGCTCCTTATTTGAGGCTATGTATATAGCAGCTAGCAGGGGTGGCGGTGAATGCCAGGCTGGCACGCCGAAACCGCGGTCCGGGTTGGGCAGGGATCTGGCCAGAATTCTTGAGGAGAGTCCCCCCGCAACAGGGAAGTGTGGAGTGGGGTGACCCAAAAAGGATTTGTGTAGTAATCTCAGCCCAAACCCAGCTCCTTATTTGTGGCTCTGGATATAGTAGATAGGGGGGCGGAGAAGGTGGTGTATGCCAGACTGGCATGCTGAAACCACGGTCTGGGTCTGGTGCAGGTTCTTTTTGGTCATCTAATGTGAATAAGGAACTGGGAACAAATAAGGAACTGGGAATAGACAACGAACTTTGAATAAGGAACTGGGAACGAATAAGGAACTGGGAATAAGGAACAAACTTCAGCCCCATTTTAAAATATCCCTTTTTGAGTCAGCACTATTGTACTTGTAGAGCTTTAATTGCTTAAGCGTAGCTAAATTTAATGACTGAAAGTCTTCAGCAGCTGCAATAGCGCTTAAATTCTAAGCTACAGCAGGACCCCATGGACAGAGCCTAGAATAGGTTTCATGGTTTGCGGGGCTCATTCTGATTGATCGTTACTGCCCCTTTGTCAGAGTACAGAGCTTTCTTACATGTTACAGAGGCTTTTTCATGATTTGACATACACACGCTTACAGATTTGCACAGCCTCGTGCTACAGAGCAGATTTCTGCTTTGCTACACACCACAAAAAACGCCTCATGATTAATCTCTCTCATGCCGATTGATCTGTATGTAGAAAGATTCCAGCATTTAGTTAAGTGTCACAGAATGTGTCTCTTGATTAATTTTTCACACAGAGACTGGCACAAGTTCACTCAAAGACTTTTAATGTTCACTTCTGCAGTGTGGGAGTGAGCGGCAGACATATGGAAGAACCTTCTTGTGCTTCGGCTGTTCAGACCTCATGTCATGATGATTTTTTCCCCTTCCTGTTCAGGTGAAAATGCCATTTACTGAGCATGCTGACACAATTTGCTTATACATCAAAGAATGTTCCATGATGAGTCTTAATGCCAATTCCAATTAACTCAACAAAATAATTCAGTTTAACTTTTTTTCTGTTGAGCTTTATGTATTTTTCAGTTGATCTTCAAAACGTTCCTTTAGATAGGCTATTGAGCAAGCACCTCTTATCTGCAAACTCACAATTTACTGCAACCAAGCCAAGCACGTGTACCCGAGCTCTCGCATTCTCATGAATGTTGCATCCCTTGTCTCTCCCTCTGTTTTCCCCTTCTCTGTCTCCCCTCCCCCTGTCTTTAGATTGTAA
The DNA here is from genome assembly GCA_003113815.1 of Sphenodon punctatus. NCBI lineage: Eukaryota > Metazoa > Chordata > Lepidosauria > Sphenodontia > Sphenodontidae > Sphenodon > Sphenodon punctatus. Next base: position 526,401 of record QEPC01000105.1, read on the forward strand.
GCTCTCAAGCAGGGACCGTGTCTATCTTATTCTTTGTAAGCGCCAGGTACATCGCTGGCGTTATATAAATAATAATAATAATAATAATAATAATAATAATGAATTAAGATGGAACAGTGCTTTATTCTGCAATATTTATTTATTAATTCTGCCCCCATGTTGTGGAACTCCCTTCCCTGGAAGGTTCCCTTGAGCCCGAGCCTGGGTATCTTCGGAGACGGTGCAAAACATTTTTATTTGGAAGAGTATTTGGCAGGCAGGAATAACATAGAGTTTGGTAGGGTTTCTGGGTAGGGTTGTGGGGAGGGTGGGAGTTTGAGGGGAGGGAATGGGTGTTTTTACTGTATGAATTTTATTGTGTTTCAAGCCACCCTGAGTCTTGTGGGAAGGGAAGCATATACATTTGAACAAATAAATATAATAAAGGCTCATTTGCACATTGTTCTCCCAGTGGGGGAGCCAACACAGAGCACAGCTGATAGAAAGAGGGGTCATGGCCAGCCTGGAGGAATGGAGAGGCAGTGGCTACTACTGCTCCAGGGGTCCCACTCTCCAAGGCCATTTTTACACAGATGGAGGTGGGTGGGTGGATAGGTGTTTTGGCGTGGTAGGTGGGTGTCCCTTTACACCAAGGGTGGGGAACTTTTCTGTCCCAGGGGCCACTTTGAAAATTAGTATGAGCTCCGAGGGCCACATGGAGGCTGGGGGCAGGGGTGCTTAATGGCCGTATTCAAGAAAAGGAGGACCCAGATCATGAATCTGTGCCGTAGATCTGTCTCCTACCTTTCTGTGCATGCCCTCCTCTCTGCTCCCTTATCCTGAGCTCAGTTTTCCAGTGCTTGGGGGTAGACACTGAATCCAATTGCCAGATCCAGGCACTAGAAAAGGGTCACATAAAAACTTGCCAAGGGTCGCATTTGGCCCCGGGGCCTGAGGTTCCCCACCCCGGCTTTACACGGACACACACCCACCTCCACCCACGGTTTTACGGAGGACTCCATGGGTGGAGGTGGGTGTTGTGTGGGAGCTCGCACCCCCTCCCCCCCATTGCCCGCAGTGTTCACATGGGTGAACACTGACCCCACACCCATGCCCCCCACCGCTGGCTGTTTACACGGATGCCCCCCTGTCTCACACCCACCTGAACACCAAGTGGGGGGGGACATCCATGTAAAAACGGCCCAAGGAAGGAGGCCCAGAGGTTGTTGTGTGAAGGAGGCTTGTAAGGCAAGAGAATCCATGCCAAGCAAACCTGTGCTGTAGGATTCATTCACTTAACACCGTTTTAGAGTGGGTAGTGCCACAAACCCACATTTTGAGTGTTGTATAAAATCCTGTGCTCCTTGATGATCCTTCTTCTCTACAATCTGATGGAAAAGGATGGTCGGCAAAATGCAGGGGAAGCAGCAGCTGTGCAAAACAAAAACAAAAAAACGTATTACTGTGGGTCAAGGCAAACGTGGATTAAGGAACAATTGGTCAGTCTGCTAGAAGGAAGTGTTCTGTGGATCAGAGGGTAATTTCAGACGTGGTGGGCCTTTTGGCCCACCACGCTGAACCCTGGACTGGGATCCATCTCGGATCCTGGTCCATGATCAGACCAGCCATCCTTTAGACGTGCTGGCCTGATCGTGGAGGGGAATCGTGGCGGGGAAAGGGCTGCACGGCACAACATGCGGCCGTTCAGCCTCCCCACACCCTGCGCTCTTCCAGCCACCCGCCCTTGGGGATTAGGCTGCTGCGCCTGATCCCGTACCGTGGTCCGGACCACGCTCAGGAACGTGGCAAGGTAACACATGTTACTTTTGCCCCATTCCTGATTGTGGTTCAGCTATAGCCTCACCTCCAGAATCATGGTTAGCTTTGAACCCCGCCAGGAATTCACCATAGTGAAAATCTGGCGGGCTCAAACAGACGTTCGCGTGATCACAGCTACCACCCTAAATCCACTGTGATTCAGGGTGGTTGACTGTGGCTGCTTTTAAACGAAGGCGCGCTGAAGCGCCTCCCAAACGCTGCATTAAAGCAAAGCCGCCGGAAGTGACGTTCTCCCCGTTGCCGGCGGCGGCTGGAGACATGGGGCTTTGCAGCGGCATGTTCTTAAGACTTCAATTATTAGGCTTAAGAACGCGCCGCTCCAAAGCCCCGTGTCTCCAGCCGCTGCAGCCGCCGGCAACGGGGAGAACGTCACTTCCGGCGTTTTTGCTTTAATGCGGCGTTTGGGAGGCGCTTCAGCGCGCCCTCGTTTAAAAGCAGTGTGTGATCCCGTAATGTCTGAAAATACCCAGAGTGGCTCAGCATGGGTTTCAATGCCTTGCAAATCCCTTTCACCCAACAACCACTGCCCACTTCAGGGGAAACCAGGACTGTCTTTTGCATAACCGTGGGCAATATGGATTCAGATGAATCCGTATATGCTCATAATGGGCCATTATGTATTAATCAGTTCCAAACTGCAGCAGTGGCAACATGCCCATTGCGTTTTAATTTTAAAATATATTGAAAGAAAAAAAGAATCATTGCACATGGACAAATGTCCATGAGACCATTCTGTGCATGTGTGAAATGGTGCCAGACCGTTCTTGTGCATGCGCTTCCTTTTCCATGTCTACCCATGCACAGCAGCCATTCTGCACATGTGCAGACTGGCTGTCCGTTTCCAGAATGGTGGTGATGGTGCCACTGCCATTTTGGAAAAGGACATTCATGCACAGAATGTCCAGTGGACATTTTGCGCATGCACAGAACAGTTCAGCGGTCATTTGAGCATGCACAATTATTTTTTAATGTTTTTAATTAATTTTTATTTTATTGATTTAAATACAGAATTGTAATTAAAAACTGTAATTAAATCTGGAAATTGTAGATTCATAATGGATCCAAATACACAATTTCCTCTACTTTTGTGTAGTCTCATTGATTTGTGAAATAATCACAATGACTTTTTTGTTAAGAGGATTCAAACACAACTCTGCCCCCATTTGTTTCTGCATGATAATTCATACAGTCTTCTATGATCACATAATAATTTGTCTCAAGAACACTGGAAGGTGTGCATTTGTGAGATGGAGATCTAGTAACTGAATGAGTTTAAAAAATAAATATTGAATTACCACCTTTTTAGCTGTGTACCCTCCTGTCTGCCTGAATGAGGTAGAGGTCCTAAGACCGAATAGTAGGAGATTGTGTTATTACAGATTCATATTGGATGCCCACAGGGAGCAGAGTTAAAATTGGCATTTGAATGTTTCACTTTCAACATGTTCTTTTAGCACACTAGTCTATCTTATTTTACTTCAACTAGTGTCAGCTGTGAGAAAACCACTGTGAAGATTCACCCTCCGCACTTCCTGTGGCGGGGGTTTGGCACCGCTCCCTCACCTCTAGGAGGAAGAGGTGGGGACGGGAGGCCGCTGCCTCTTTGCGTGGGGGCAGAGCGGTTGCCCAGCAACGAGACGGGTGCCCAGAACTCTCGCATTAAGCGGGATTTCTGGGCGTCATTTTAGGTTCCCTGCTTGCTGCCTCAGTTTGGGTTGCGACGGCGAGGGGGGAAGACATGCACCCACCCGCACCCCTTTTGGCAGCACTCCGAGTTAACACTGGTCACCAATTAGGACCGGAAAGGAATTTTCCCTAGGCCTGATTGGCAAATTAAAGGCAAGGGGTTTTCGCCTTTCCCGGAGTGTTAGCTTATTCGACCGTGGGGCGGCACGGCATTTATCTGGTGGTAGGCCTGCAATTGTCGCACTCTTTGAAGGTGGGCTGAGCTAGGGGAGTTTCAAAAAGGTCCACAGTTAGGTACATAGACTGAACAGAAACATCTCCTTAATAGATGGGTAAGGTCATATATAGCTGCACAATGCGACCCACTGTATGGCCATCTCAGGGGCGAGAGGCGAATGGCCGGACTCACTGGGTGGGCAAGGTGCCAAGCAGTGGGTAACTGTTCACACCCTTGCTTCAGTCCTCAAAAGCGGACCTAGGCACAAACAACCTGTCCCGGCCCGGGGAAACCAGGGGATCGCGGCAAGGGGCAAGTTAACGTTGGGAAGTTAGGACAAAGGAGGGTTCCACTCAGGTTTAACTCGAGAACATCTGGAGCCATTAGACAGGTGACAAGGGACATTCACCTGTCTTGGACAGGGACCTCCTGGTTGTTTACAAACAGTTAAGAAGTAGGACTCCAGTTCAAAGGTGGAAGCGGGGAAGGGCTACCCCTTCCCCCTTTTGGATTTAATTTAACCAATAAAGAGTGCGGCCATTCTGTCCCACAAACTGTGTCCTCATCTTCTTCCGGGGTGGGGGTGCATCAACAATGTGTAGGTATGCTTGGAAATTCGATAAATACAAGAAGAACATGTGCAAGTCCTGTGTTGTGCTCATGCCAAGCACATCTCAAGTTGAGTTCTTGAGTAAAGACCTTTAAAGAATCCTCTCCTTACACAAGTGCCTGCACCAGACATGCTTATAAAGCAGCAGTGCCTCTATGCCACAGTTGCCTTTTCTCTCTGCAAGAGCTTCATGGCTTTCATGTTCTCTGCCCTCTTTGCAATTTTCATTGTTGTACCAGGTTGATGCAACACAGGCATGCACAGAAGTGGTTGCTCCACAACTTGGGAATTCTTTTCCCTGGGGGTTGGCCAAAACCCAATCCTGAGCGTTTTCTGGAAGCAATGTAAGACCTATTTATTTCTCCAGTGTTTGGCTGGCAGAGATAGGGCTTGGGGTGCTGTTTTAAAAAACTTTTATGTATGCTTTGTTATCTCTTCTGAGCCTTTGGGAAAGAGGAAGCTATACATTGAAATAAATAAACGGAGATAGGCAGAGGCCCTGAAAAGTCTGCTGAATACTCCCCCCAAAGAATTCAGCTGGATGAATTCTACTTTTCAATGGTAAGATTCTCATTAACTGCAATGGAGTTAGGATTTCACCAAGAGCCTAAGGTAACCCGAACAACTTCCATTGTTTGGAAGTGAGCCAATAGGATTTCAGGGACAAATACATTTAAGGGGAGCCACACATTCCAGATGGGCTGGGAGCATGAATAATTACAAAGGTCCTTTGCACAGAAGCAACATGGCACTGCTAGCAATAAATTATGATGTTTTAATTATAACAGCATATTCTCAGCTGTTCGATTAATAAAGATGCAATTATTTCCCAAGAAAAAGAGATCAGAGGGAACCAAACATCTTTGTCTGAATTCTAGGAAATTCTGCACTGTATATAGCTATAGACAGCACATTTTTCCAGCTCCATTTCTCATCCTTGGAGAACAGCTATGTTGAGCTGACGAACTGTCATGATGATCAGCAAGGGTCATCAAAGAGTTAGCATATGTGCAATGCCTGTAGTTTGTTTTGTACTATGCACCGAGACTGGAATCTTATTCTGCTTTCTGGCTTTCTTCCCTCCCCACTGTAACTTTCCTCAGAGAGGAGGGGGGGAAAAGACAAAACAAAGCAGGGATTCTCTGAAGCAGAGAATTGGAAACATATTGTAAGCCACGAAAGGCCAGATCCAACTCCCACTTGAGCTTGAGGGGTTTTTCATTGGGGTCTAGTGTTTGGGCAACAGGCTATTCCTCTGTATATTGCAGCTTCTTTGTTCCAGGTGGTTTATCAACTCCAAGATGCTATTGCAACTCTACCTCTGGAGAAGTTGAGACAGGTATATCTGGTGCAAAGATGTTTTAAGAATCCTTGCTGCACATTCCCCAAAGTGTTGCTCTCAGTCACCTGCCGGTTCCAAAGAAGCTCTGTCACTCCACATCTTTCCCTGACTACACCACAATTGTTTACTCCAGCAGCTGTTCTCCACTTAAAATATTCCAACCAGTCGGATCTGGGGTGTTTTTAATGCTGTTTTTATATGTATTGTTTTTATTTGCTTTGTAAGTCGCCCTGAGCCATTTGGAAATGGCAGGGTAAAAACTGAACTGTAACTAAAACTAACTAACTAACTAACTAACTAACTAAATAACTGATTGATGATGGCTAAATACAGTTAGCAAAGATAAATATCTGTACACACCAATGATTTGGCTCATGAGCTCTATAAGAGGTGCTGTATTTGCTATCCTGCTACATGCTACTACACTGCAATGAGACTTGAAGACACTGAAAGGAAATAATGTGCGAACTGGATCAGGCCCCAAAAGGCCAGCCCAGGAAAGGAAAGCAACTTCTCATCTACATAACATGTCATGCAAGTGAGGCATTTTAAAAACAGTGCAGATTTTTCATTAGGGGTTAAATGCTGAAGAGCAGATGGATTTGGCCACATGATGGGTAACACATTTCTGGCTTCATTGAGACCTGACTTTTCAGAGTTCCTGGATAAAAATAAGCACAAAAACCATTTCTCAAAGGTCTGATTGTTCCAAAACAGAAAGAGCAGCCAATATAACATTAAAGTGGTGCTACTATAAAACTGCTAAAGCCCACACTCAGGCCGTTTTTAGACGAGTGCGTGGTGCGTCTGCACGTGGCGTGTTTGCGCGTGGCTTCCAAAATCCCACGAGACGGGATTAGACGAGACGCTGCCATGAGTCACACACACGGGAGGGGGACGCGCATTCTTTTTCGGCTGCGATTTGACCACCTCGATTGCCGACCCGGTCAAATTGCAGCCAGAAAAGAATGCGCGTCCCCCTCCTGTGTGCGTGACTCACGGCAGCGTCTCGTCTAATCCCGTCTCACGGCATTTTGGAAATCACGTGCGAGCGCACCGTGAGCTCGTCTAAAAACGGTCTCAAATAAATCCCTTTTAAGATCCCTGAAAGATGTTATCCATCTATGTAAAATAGAGATGTCTTTTTTTAAATACTAGAATTTAAGTTTAAAAGACATTGATTGGGTCCCCAGAGATACTGTTTTTAAATACTAGAATTTAAGTTTAAAAGACATTGATTGGGTCCCCAGAGATAGTTAGGTTTTAAAAGACCCAAGAATATTTTTTTTTTAAAAATCCAGAGAGAGAGAGAGAGAGAGAGAGAAATATTTTTAAAGTATGTGTAAAGCAGGAGTGGGAAACCTCTGGTCCATGGGCCAAAACCAGCCTTTAGCTGATTTTTATTTGGCCCTTTTCCATTTAATGTAGCTGGCGTGTGGATCCAGTCCCCACCCTTGAGTGCTGAAAGAGTGAGCTCAGGGGAAAGGAATGGAGAGGAAGGTATGTACTCAAGGATAGGGGAAGGATCCAGGGCATTGATCCATGATCTACTAGGGGTGGGCACCTGGAGGAAATTATGGATTTGGATCTAGATCTTTAATTTATGGATTTAATTATGGATCTGTATTCCAGATCCATATTTAAAATTAATTTAAAAAAAACAACACCATTGTGCATGTGCAAAATGGCTGCTGGACCGTTCTGTGCATGTGCACTCTTTTCCAAAATGGTGTTGCCACAATTTTGGAACATGGCAGCTGGTCTGCGCATGTGAAAAATGGCCACTGTACATGTGCAGACTGGCTACTGTTTTCCAAAATGCTGCCATTTTGGAAAAGGCCATGTATGCGCAAAGCAGTCTGGTGGCCATTTGCGCATGTGTGGTTATTTTTTTAATTTATAGATTTTAAACCAGACTGCAACAGGTGTGCTGTGGTTTGGTATGGATTAATCTGTAACTGTCAGTTATGGGCTGTTACAGATTAATCTGAATCTGTTGGATTAATCTGAACTGAAAATATCGTAATGCCTTTATACAGATCTATAGTATGACTGCACCTTGAGTATTGTGTTCTGCTCTGATCACCCTATCTCAAAAAAGACAGTAGAACAAGAAAAGGTACAGAGAAAGGTAACAAAAATGATCCAGGGTATGGAACAGCACCCATATGAAGAGAGGCTTGATAGGTTGGGGCTCTTCATCTTGGAGAAGAGATGATTGAGAGGGGATATGGTAGAAGTTTATAAAATCATGAGTGGTGTGGGACATGTAAATAGGGAGCAATTATTTACCCTTTCTAAGAGTACTAGAACAAGAAATTACCTGGAAGCAGATTTAAAACAAATAAGAGAGTATTTAACACTCAGCAGACAATTAACTTGTGGAACTTACTGCCCGAGGAAGTGGCCACGGCCAGTAGTGTAGCTAGTTTTAAAAGGGGATTGGATAAGTTCTTGGAGGATAGCTCCATTAATGGCTATGAGCCAAATAGGTTTTGGGAATGTAACTTCTTACTGTTGGGGGCTGGAACAACAGGGAATGGATTGCCCATAGTGACCTGTTGGGTCCCTATCCCAAGAGACAGAGATTGGCCACTGTCGGAGACATGATGCTGGGCTTGATGGACCACTGGTCTGATCCAGTTTGGCACTATTTATGTTCTTATGTTAACGCCCATCCCTATGATGCACCCTCCCCTTTCTTTCCCCATTCTGAGCACACCGCTTAAGCACCTGAGCCTCCTCATGCACTCCTATCTGGCCTACAAAGCTTGTACTAATTTTCAAAGTGACCCATGGAAGGGAAAAGATTCCCTGTTTCTGGTGGAAAGTTGTATTAAAGAATGCAAAATTCCAAGAGCAAAACAATAGATCCAACCAAGAAATTATACATTATAACTATATATGAATACAATCAATTCAGTCATAAAAAAAAAATCCCATATTTTTTCAAAAGCCTCTGGTGTAATTTGCATCTGTGGGAAGTCACCTTAATAGCCAGGTCAAGCATTTCTACACTCCATATATCAACCATTAGGGGTTAACCTATTTTTCCAGTTCATCAAAATTATTCATTTTACAACAAAAGTAACCCTAAGAAACCACAAGGTTTCAAATTTAAAAAGTTTCAACAACCAAATATATATCTATGAGATGCACAGATGTAAACTAACTTCCTTTTGAGGAGAGACCTCGGCTGCATTCTTATGGTGTGTACAGAAATCCATTTACAAATTTACAAGTTGAGGAGGAGCTGAAGGGAAACAGTTAATAGTTTCTTTCTGCACTTGCTTCTTCAAGGAAACACACTGAACCCCCCAAAATCCAGCATTCTAGAGATTCCTTGAAAAACTTGCCAGTCTTTCCCCTTCCTTTCCTTCCAAGGTTCACTTCTGACCAGACTTCTAGCTCAGCCTCACTTCCTTCACCAACCTCACTGGTTCTTCTAGCTCACTGGAAGAGCTAGAACTGAGCTAGACTGAGCTAGAAGCTAGAACTAGAGCTAGTTCTAGAGCTAGAGCTAGAACCGAGCTAGGCTGAGCTAGAAGAACCTTACTGGTTCTTCTAGCTCAGCCTCACTTCCTTCACCTCTAACCATCCACCCAAGAGAAGAGTAGATGTCCCTGCTTGACCCGTCAAACCTGTAACTGGGGGGGGGGGGCGCAGTTATATTCCCAGGGGCAGAAGAACTCACCATTCCAAAGCTCAGAATATTAATTTGAATAATCACATCTGACCCAAAAAGAAAGCACTGTAGGGCAGTCCCACAACATATGTGCAAAGTGTTGCACTAGGAAAACCAAATCTCCATAAATCATCATTAGTGTTACTCCCTGATTTTAAACAAAAGATACAGCGACTAATATTTTCTGTTGGATTAAACAAAAATGGAGGTCAAGAGAAGAAATTTGGATAGTGGTTAAAGCAATATTTTGCATTCTTGGAGTAATATCCAGTTGAAGATTACTCTTCCAAATGTCCTAATTTTATCCAAATTATGTATTAAATTCCCCAGAATAAAATCATAAAGTGTAACAGCAGGTCTAGAAAAGGACTGTAATCCTTCCAAAAAAGTTCACAGTTCTGGAGCTGCACATGCCTCTGGGCCATATTCAAACAAATCTCATTTGCAAAAACTGAAATGAGATGTTTCATGTTTCGGTGAACCATATTGTGCATATATTCTGCAAACTATCTTATGAGATATATTGTGCATATATCTTGCACAATCCATATTCTATTTCTAACTTTCATGTTTGATAGGGTTTAAAATTATCATTACAGACAAAACAAGAAAATAATCCCCTTATTCATCCACCCTTTCTAAAGCAATAATTTTACCCTCAATTCTAAGAACCAACCGTAAGTGGTCCTCTGCCGACACATAAGAATTATGAGAGTGATGCCATTACCACTGGGGAAATCGGAGACCTCCTAGTCTCATTGAAAGTTGCATCTTATTTAATGCCACTTATGACATTTATTTATTTAGCTTTTGAAAATTAGGGTACACGATAACTTATAAATATATTTACTTATACATAACCTCATAAGCAATAAGTATATTTTCACATGGGCAGTACTGTCCTCAGTAATCAAATGTGCAGCTACAAAAGCTTTTGAAAATACAACACTAATTAGAAGAAATTGGGAGAAGATGAGAGGAGTGTAAGAAAGGGACAGGTTGCATATATTGCTCCACTAATCTGAATGTAGCTTAGCCAGTGGCTTTGGCATCTTCACAGCTTGGTGTCCTCGCGTGATTTCAGACGTTATGGGCTCCCGAATCATCACAGTGGATTCCTAGTGGTGGCGAGCCGAACAACCACCCCCCATGGTCCAGGAAGGCCCCAAACAGACGTGACGGGATCGAGACCACAACAGGGAATCGGGCCAACAGACCACGGCCCAGGGCAGCGCAACAGAAGTGACAGCAATTCCTGGCCATGGTCAAAACACCCAGAAGGCACTGGGGAAGGGTGGGAGGCAGACATGACCGACTGAGGGCAAATGAAGCCAGAAGGGCCAAAAGGAAATGCCCACACAAGGGAAACGGGAAGGGAGGGGGAGGAGGGAGAAGAGCCGCTGAGGCGGCACACACAACAGGCACAGACTCAACGAGGTTATAGCGGAACACACAGCACAATCACACGCCCGGGCGCATAGACATCTGCACGGGAAAGGATGGGAAGGGGGAACACAGTGGGACAGACAACACACATGGCACAATGGGCACGGGGGGGGGACCCGGGGCCAGGGAAGCGGGGGGGAGCACCCCGGGGGCAGGGCAGGACATGGGAAACAGCAGCCAGAACCCCCACAACAGAACAGGCTGCACGGGCAACCCCACAGCTACACAGGCAGCCCAGGCACGGGGGAACCCCCAGGGGCAGAGCACAGGCACAGGGGGAGGCCACACAGGCAGGGAGAGGCCCAGGAATGGTCCAGGAGACAGACAGGGACCTCATGTGCCAGTGAGGGTGTGATGGATGGGATGGAGGTGAGCCGGAGCCAAGGAGCAGTGCAGGCAGTCCAAACACCCTCCACCCCAGGAGGAGGCTGGGAGGTGCAGTCTGGGGGCCCCAGAACCCCATGGTCACAGAGTCACCCAAGGGGGCGGGGGTGAGGGGCCACAGGCACAGGAGGGACTGAAACCAGACCATGAAGGCAGCAGCACCCAGGGTGCTGGGTGACGGCTTGGAGATCAGGACACAGCCACAGGAGAAGGAAGCCATGGAGGGGAACACGGGTTGCAGAGGAGGACGGGGGGGGGGCATGGAGGGGGCCCAGAGGCACAGGCAGGGGCAGCAGAACCCCAGGAACCAGCCAGCACAGCAGCAAGCCCCGGACATCACGGAGGAAGCAGGCAGAGACCCACAGCGGCAGGGCAGAGGCGGGACCTCTCAGCGGGGCCAGCATCCAGGGCCCAGAAGGCACAGGGGGCCTCACAGCCAGCTGCAGGGGGCCACGAAGGTGCCCGGGGCCAGTTGGCCTGTCAGGTGCATGAAGTAGGGCCACTGAAGCATGCCCCGATGGTAGTCCAGTGCAGGCATGTGGTGAGCAACGAGGTAGTATGCCTGAAAGGAATCCTGCACAGCGAGCCCCACCTGGATATCAGATTGGGACCATACACCTGCCAGCACCGCCAGCTCTGCCTCAGTGGGCTCTGACAAGCCATAGTCAGCAGCTGGGGGCCACAGAAGGTGTCCGACCTCTAACAAGCAGTGATAGACCACCCCATGCGACCACTGGTACCCACAGGTCCCATGAACACAGCCAAAGAAGGACACAGCCAGGGTAGGGCCCCCCTCCGCCAGACAGACTATGTAGGCAGCTAGGCTGCACACTGAGAGAGCAGACACGGTCTCCGCAGCTGACCACCCCACATGCGAGCACCTCATCTCTGGGATGCGCCCATAGGGAAAGGGACACAGGCCCAGCATCTCCACATGCAGCCGGCAATCACGGGCGCTCACCTCATAGCCAAAGTAGCGCAGCCCGGAGCTCAGACTTGCATAGGCACCTGTGAGGCTGTCCGGGCAGCCCAGGAGCAATTGCATGGCCAGGGAATGCCACAGGTCGCACAGGGCCATGGTCTCGCGGAAGGTCCAGCTATGAGGGGCGCCAGGGGTGGTGGGGCCCACAAGCCCAGGGGAGGCGCTGCCAGCCATGGTCCAGAAAGCGGAGGATACTAACTGCAAGGAAAGAGAGGCCCCACGATCCCTGGAGGGATGGGAGGGGAAGCAGAGGAGCTCCAAGGCCAAGCGATAAGACCACAGGCCATAACATGGCATAGCAAAGGAGCGAGGCATGGGGTGCAGACCCAGCCCAGCTGCTGGAACCAAGCGCACATACAGGACAACCTACACACTAGGACAACAGGCAGCCAACATAGAGAGGTGGGAGGTGATGACAGCAGGAATGCAGCTGCTGCATGCACGCCTGGGTGCTGGCTGGACCATGCGCCAGGCCCCGTGCATGGACCTCAGGTGTGCTCAATGGGACGCCCACTGGCTCCCCGCCCTGGTTGTCCTGCAGGAACCAGGCCAGCCAGCCAGGGGGGGCAGAGGTGACTCGGGGGGCCCCGCCCGGTCACCAGGTCGCAACCTGGGGGTGGGGCCACACATGTCCCAGCCTATAACGGGTGTGGCTCCCACCCACCTGGGGCACCATTCACCATGGAGCTGGGACAGCTGGGCGCCTGTGGGATGCACCTCGCAGTCTGCACAGAGTGGTACTGCTTGCACACCGACCTCATGCGCATCCAGACTGCAGAGGTGCACCTGGCCACCTGGCTGCGGGTATGCATGGCTGGGAGCACTGCTACAGACCAGAGAGCCCACCACGGTCGTAGGCGCTCCCTGGTCTGGCTCAGGCCCGGGGGTCCGGAGGGCCTGACTGGCCCTCCTCTGCACCCAGGAGTGTGCTGCTGTGCTCCGTGAGGCAACCGGCTGGCTCCAGGGCCAGAGAGAGACCATGGGCCACGCTGCCCAGCTTGCTATGCTCATTTCCCAGTGGCTATGGGTCAAGGAGCGGGCAAAGGGGTGGTGGGCCAGCGCGCTGGCTCAGTGGGAGGAGGCTGCCTGGAGAGCGCACTTTCATATGGACAAGGGAAGCCTCCTGAGACTTGCAGAGCTGCTAACGCCCTGGCTGGAGCAGCAGCACACCCCCATGCGGGCCCCCATCCCCATGGTCCAGCGGGTGGCCATCGGGGTCTGGGCCCTTGCAACACCTGACTCCTGCCAGTCCGTCTTGCAGCACTTCGGCATCGGGGTGAGCACCATTGCGGGGATCCTGCGGGATGTCTGCGAGGCGGTGGAGGGTGTGCTCCTGGACCAAGTGATCCAGCTGGTGGACCAGGAGGCCATGATGGCTGGCTTCGTGGCTGGAGGGTTCCCCAACTGCATGTGTGCTGTGGACGGAACCCACATTGAAATCCTCTGCCCATCTGATGGGGAGGCTGCAGAATATGGGTGATTTCAGACATTACGCGGTCTCGATTCACCACAGTGGATTCCCGGTGGGGGTGAACAGATTAACCACCCCCCGTGGTCAAGGAAAGCCCTGAACAGACATGACAGGACCGGGACCATGGCAGGGAATCAGACCACCGGACCACAGCCCAGGACAGCGCAACAGACATTACACTGATCCCGGGCCGGGCCATGGTCAAAGCACCCGGAAGGCGCCGGGGCGACTCGTCCCAGTCATGTGCCCTTTAAATCTCCCTCCCCGGTCTGTGTTGTTGCTGGTTTCCTGGCAGCGATGCTGCATGCTTTGTCCCCAATGGGAATCATTGTCTTTGGTTCTGGCCAGTGGTTGCCATTCAGAAATTACTTTTTTTTGTTTTCCATTGGGAATCTCTTTGACCACGCTTTCGGAGATGGTCTGGGCTGGAGCTCTGGAAGTCTGGTTGATTTTGACCCCAAGTGGGTATGACTGTGATGAACATCTGGCGGCCACCGAACAGACATGCAGGGTGCTTTGGCCTCACCGTGGAATTGACCGTGGTTCATTGTGGTTGAGCGTGATCTCGTAATGTCTGAAATCACCCTATGTCAACAGACACGGGTACCACTCCCTGCAGCTGCAAGCGGTCATGGACCACCGGGGACGGTTCATAGACATATACACGGGCCACTCTGGGTGCAGCCACGATGCCTGGATCATGACTATCTCTCAACTTCTATGCCCAGATGTACCGCAGGGACTTCGCGGACATGGGGATGACCCGGATCGAGGGGGTGCTGATGCCACCCTGAATCCTGGGGGACCCGGCCTACCCCCTCACCCGGTGGCTAATGAAGGCATACCTGGTTTCCAGGAACCCTGTGGAGGCGCTGTACAATACCCGCCTGTGTGCAAGCAGGACTGTGGTCGAGAGGGCCTTCGGGGCCCTCAAGCAGCACTGGAGGTGCCTCGTAGGCCGCCTGGACTACACGGTGGAGACCTCAGCCCTTGTGATCAGGGCCTGCTGTGTGCTGCACAACGTGTGCGAGACCGATGGGGCTGCCCTCGAGTACCCCGTGTTCTGTCAAGTTATGGGGCAGTGGGCATGGCTTATGAGGCAGAAGGCATTGCTTGCAAAGAAGGTTTGGGCACCGGCAAGTCATTTTTTTTATAAGTTAAGCATGTTACACGTTACCTTATAAATATATTTCCTTATACACAACCTCATTTTTTAAATATAAATTAAGCATGTTACACATGCTACCTTATAAATATATTTACTTATTCATAACCTTGTAAGTAATAAGTATATTTTCACATGGGCAGTACTATCATCAGAATATAAGAATATTGAAGTGCAAGAGGGGGCTGGGTGTGAAGCTGGAAGGCAAGAAAAACTGGAGGGCAGGCAAACTAAGAGCAGGACTGAATTGTACAGCAGGTCCAGGTAGCTTCTGCATTGAGCAGACACCCTCTGCTCGAGTATTATATAACCAGAGAGGACTGGCCCACACTGGCAGTAGCCAATACAATGTGACATTCCTCCAGTCAACTGGAGGCACAAGAGGTGCAAAGCTGGCCAGTAGGGGGTGGCACAGCCAACAAAGTTCTAGAGATGGAGAGCAGCTCATTGGACAGAGTCCCTGCAGGGGATCCAGAGTAGATGGGTTTAGTCCCTGCTCTTGCATAATGTCCTGATGGGAGGTGAACAAAAAGAGCACAAACTGAACCTCCTTTCTTCTGGATTCTTCTAGTCAACTAAGGTCCAGTCAGCTTCCTTTTCCCATAACCAATGGCCCATGTTCATGGCATTTCCCCCAGTGGCAGCAATAGGGAACACAGTAAACATAGGTCCACGGCAGGGGTGGCCAGACTTATCATGCATGTGATCCACTTGATCCAGGCATAAATCTAAGGTGATCTACTATGACCCTTCCTGTTGGTTCTATTGCTCCAGGCCAGGACTCCTCCTGCTGGCTCCCAGATCTAGGGCGGCCCAGACCAGAGTATAGCCAGTTGGCAGGGATTATGACAGAGCTGGACTAATTCTGCACCAGATACATCCAGAAAGTTTAATCTTCCCCCACTTTCTAAGTCAATGGCCTGAACAGAATCATGGGTATGCGGACTCCCTGGACCAGTCAAATAGTTGTCCAGGCCGCAATGTGTCATCATCAATGAGGACTGTTTACTAAATAGATACTTTCCCCATTTACTTTTCATATCATCTTCCTTATTCCTATCACTTCCATTTTTTGCATGGAAATAAAGTTCATATTGTTTGTTTTAAAAATTAACAAAAATGTGAATCACAAGAGATACCTGGTGTGAGCAAGGTGGGGGAATAGATGAAAGAGGACTCTGGTAGGAGATGAGAAAACGATAAAGGGTTCCTGTTCAGTTATTCCATAGGATAGGTGGAGGCACCATAAAGTAGCTGACAGGACCCTGGCCACTGACACCCTCTTTGCAGATAGGGGGACACTAGGTATGTTTGTGCTTCCTATGTTATATACGAGTGTCAGATCTAAAAGCTTAGAACTCATTTAAAGTATTAGTCATATTCCTACTGTCCACCTTCTTTGGTATAAATGGGGAAGTCAAGTATATTGTTAGCTGCTTGTCTGCCAGCATCAGCAGAAAGCCACTGAGGAACCTTATACCACTCATGCTGCACTTATTATGATGGGAGAACCAGAGGTAATGGAAACCCCGCCTTGTCCGGTTTTGTGGGATCAGTTTCAGTGGGTGTCGCCCACTGATGCAAGGGATGTTCTTGGGGCTGTTAGAGACATCCTCTTGTAAACTAGACCCATACCTGTCCTGGCTGGTCAAGGGCAGCCGAGAGACTGGCTGTTGCCAGTGGGGGTGGTCAATGCCTCCCTGTGGGAGGGCAGAGTGCTGAGCTGCTTCAAAGAGGTGGTGGTGCAGCCTCTGCTCAAGAAACCATCGGTTGATATTGACTTCCTCGCCAGTTTTTGACCTGTCTCTAACTTTCCCTTCTTATTTATTTATTTATTTTACAAATTTTACCCCACCCTTCCTGCCAAAGCAGCTCAGGGTGGCTAACAAGTATAAAATATAAAAATACAATATAAATATAATAAATACAAGGGTTATGGAATGGAGACTGCGCTCGTGGCTTTGGTCAACGACCTCCACTGTGAATTGGATCAGGGTCATTCAACCCTGTTGATTCTGTTAGATCTGTCAGCTGTGTTTGATACCATTGACCATGAGATATTGATGATTCACCTGCGGGACCATGCCTGGGTGGGTGGGATTGTTCTTGAATGGATCCGCTCTTTCCTGGCCAGAAGAACTCAGCGAGTGGTGCTCAGGGATTTTTTAAAATCTCCCCGGGACCTCTCATGTGGTGTCCCACAAGGTTCCATCTTGTCCCCTCTCCTGTTCAATGTGTATATGCAGCCGCTGGGCGAGGCTGTGGGACAGTTCGATGTTCGGTGTCATCAGTATGCTGATGACACCCAACTCTACATCTCTTTTTCATCTGACTCAAACTCAGAAGTCTCGGTGCTTACTCAGTGTCTGGCAGATGTGGGGGACTGGATGAGGGTGAGCCAACTGAGGCTGAATCCTGACAAGATGGAGGTGATGTTAGTGGGGAAGGCAGTGGGTGTGGCACCCCACATCACTGATGGGGTTTGCCTCCCACTGGTTCCCCAGGTTCAGAGTCTGGGAGTGCTCCTCGATTCCCAGTTCTGCCTGATGTACAGGTGGGGGTTGTGGCGAGGAGTGTGTTTCGCCAGTTACATCTGGTGCAACAGCTTTGGCCATATGTCTCAGACTTTGACCTGACCACTATCATCCATGTTTTCATCACCTCAAGACTCAACTATTGTAATGCGCTCTACATGGGGCTACCAATGGTGATGGTTCAGAGACTGCAGCTAGTGCAGAATGTGGCGGACCGCTTCCTTACAGGGACAGGCCACCGGAAGCATATTACACCGGTGTTCCATTCTTTGCATTGGCTGTGTATAGTCTTTCGGACCCGATTCAAGCTGTTGATACTTACCTTTAAAGCCCAGCGGAGGCACGATTGGCCCAGGCTCTCCCCTCTTTTAGACGATCTTGTAAGACCTGGCTGTCCCATCAGGCTTTCAACCCACAGGTTGGGTGGGATGGTTTTGAGGGCTAGGGTGGGAGGGTTTTTGTTTTATGTTTATATTTTATGGCTTTCCCCTTAAAGTGGTTTTATATTGGTATTTTATATTTTTTATATTTTTGTTTTAAATTGTAAGCCGCCCTGAGTTGCTTTGCAGAAGGGGCAGGGTATAAAATTGTATAATAAATATATAATAAATAAATAAAAGCTGCTCCTCAGCTATTCTAACCAATTGCGGGGTTTGGCCGTGCAAGATCAGGGAGATGTGGGCCCCCCTTTTATACTCCACTCCATTTTCCAGCAGAACATATGCAGGCTGGAGAAACTTGCTCATATTTTTCTGGCAAATTACCTTCATGCGCGCACCCTCAAAGCTTTCTCTCTGGGGCTTGCCAGGTCTTTCCCATCTGCATTCACATACAGTTTAACACCCCACCCCTCCGCAGTAGAATACCTTTTCCGATGAGATGGTGTCAGATCCAATTTTGTACCTCATAGAAAGGTTATGGTTTGCATATAAATGAACTTCCTGTTCTTCCTAGCCATAATGTGGTCTGTTAAGAGTTTGTATCCACTTACCTAGAGAGAGCATTAACATACTAATTTCTGATGCTATGCAGAGGGGAATTTAGGAGCTGTCCGGCCTAAAGGGGCCCTATGTAAAATTGCAGGTCAATACATTACATACAAAGACGCTGCTGGCGAGGCTTCTCTTAGTGTGGGGTTGAATTGAAGGTCAATGCAGTCTGAGACCCTGGAGGGTCCCCCGCTAGCACAGGGTTTATATGGCTGCACTAGTCACACATGCCTAAAAGCATCCTTGCTGCCATGTTTGATTCACACTCGCATGAGAAGGTCACAGATGAAAGGGTCAGATTCCAAGGATTTGTGGGAGCATGCAAGTTAAAATTGAGAAGTGCCAAGATGCAGAGGATGTAACAGACCAGCCAGCCCCCCTCCGTCCCTTACCCTAACTAGAAACTGAGCACTTTGCAAATAAATGTAAAGGAGTAAATTACAAATGGAATAAACTGCAAAAATTCTAGAATAGAAAGGGTAGGCATTAGGCAATATTAATGAAAGAAATTAAGAGGCGACAATAGAAAGCAACAAATAGATTACACTGCTCAGTATAGACTAAACAGTGGAAAGGTCTGCCTAGCTCCCAACATTTCAAGTGACCAAAGAGGGACATAAGCCCCACTCCCTCACCCAATAAGCCTCACGCCATACATGCTCACACTCTTGCACACATGCTCTCTTGCATGCACACTCTCACACTCCATCTAGCAGCTCCCCTACGGAAACTCCCTCACCTCTGGTGGCCACTGTGCAGGACTCTGGTGGTGGCTGTCTTCATCAACAGGGCATTGCCCTCCCACAGCAGGACAATGGGATTTCCCTGCAAAATCAGGATGGTCCCACCAAAGGTGGGACTATTGGGAGGTATGAATGGTTTGAAAACTGTGGGTTTTGATTCCAAAATGAGGTCATTATTTCAGTAGATGGGGCTACAATCCTGCCTGATGTTTTATATACTTTTCATATCTTTGTTGCTGGCTGGGGTCCCACAGGATTATATTTAAGTCTCAAAAAAAGGTGGTTCCACAGGCAAAAAAGTTTGGGGACCACTTGGATAGGAGCAGTTTGGATAAATAGTACCTCACCAGGGGGGCACCATAACAGCTTTATGTGGGCTTGCTTTGGAAATTTGGATACTATTTTCTGCGGGGATGATCTCTAAGGCAGAGACAGTTGTGCTAAGGGACGAGAGAGAGGCCGTTTTTACACGGACATCCCCCACCCCCCGCTGCTCAGTGTTCGGGTGGGTGCGCGGCGGGGAGGCAGTCTGTGTCCATGGCCCGCGGTGGTTGGGGGATGGGTGTGCAGTGGGTGTAAGCCCATGTAAACACCTCAGGGGGTGGGTGTTCCCGTCGCACATCCACCTCCACCCACCGCACACCCATCTCCACCCACAGAGCCCTCCGGTAAAACAGAAGAGGCTCCATGGGTGGAGGTGGGTGTGTGTCCATATAAACGGACACACAGCCACCCCCACCCACCACGCTGAAACACTCTGCACTCCCCACCCCCATCCGTGTATTAACGGTCACAGGCATTCAGCACGCACACAGCACTGTCCGTCTGGGAACTCGGTTTGCACTTGGAATCAGATGAGCTGCCAGTTATGAACAATCTGTATGTCTACCAAGCTGACAAAATTGAGTAATTAGTCTTCTCCCAGCGGGTGAAGGAAGTAGGGTGGCTGGACACCACTGTGGAAGTACAGCGGGAGGATGCCTTTAGAAGAGGGCTATGCCTATTCAGACAGCATACACACACACTGCTTTGGCAGTGAACAAATGTTTGAGAGATAAAGTTAATAATTATTAATGCCCATTGTTGTATCAGTAACTCTGTGCATACTGTTTTCAGCAACAAAAGATGTTATGGATAATGCAGCAGCATTTAAAATTTCTGTTAACACTGTAAAATGCATACAAACTTAGAGTACGCATTTTGTGCATACAGCTATAGTATACACACAGTACATACCAAGCCTTTGAAAATCATGTGTAGAATGTATAGCATTTACATCCTCCAAGCTATGAAGTAGTAATCAAAAAATATTCTAACTCCAAAGTTAAGAGTACAAATTAGGAGACAGTAGCATTAAACCCATAATTCATAACCTTGCTAAAAGGCTGATTGTGTAAGGTTTTACTAACAGTTTCAGGCTTTACTATTATCTCACTGAAGCATTTTTTTTCACTCAGCGCACAATTAACTTGTGGAATTTACTGCCAGAGAAAGTGGTCAAGGCCAGTAGCGTAGCTCATTTTAAAAAGGGATTCGATAAGTTCTTGGAGGATAGGTCCATTAATGGCTATTAGCCAAGCAGGTTTTCGGGACACAACCTCTTGCTGCTAGGGGCTGGAACAACAGGGAATGGATTGTCCATTGTGACCTGTTGGGTGCTTCTCCCAGGAGACAGAGATTGGTCACTGTCGGAGACAGGATGCTGGACTTGATGGACCATTGATCTGGCCTAGTATGGCACTGCTTATGTTCTTATGACCCATGCTGGCTTTACTAATTTTGCCACTCAAGGCAGGAGCACTCCCCCAGCTTGCTGGGGGAGGAGTCCCCAATCACCTGTTCATCAGCGTGAAGGCAGAAAAACTCCCTTCTCCTCCAGCTCCTCTCAGCCGACAGTCCAAGCCCAGAGCTGACTGCTTGCAATGGGGTTGGCAGGAGTGCTTCTGGTTTCCTTCTGAAGAAAAAGGAAACCAGAAGGATCAGTGGAGAACCAGGAGCACTCCTGCAGTGCATCCACTAGGGCAGAGAATTTGCTACCCTCTTAGGCTGCTTGCCCATGTTACCTAGCCTGGTAAAACTCCCATCACAGAATCTCACAGCTGGGAATCTTACGCTTCTCTCCGAACGTGGGCATAAAAACATCATCAGCCAGGCCCTGCGGCATTTTCTCTTATGAATGACAGGGCTCAAAATCCATCTCTGTCATTTGTAAGAGAAAATGCCGCAAGACCCAGCTGATGACATTTTTACCTGTGTAAGATTCCCAGCCATAAGATTCCACGCTGGGAGTTTCGCCGGGTGAGGTAACGTGGGTAAGCACCCTCAGTTTTGCTGCTCTAGACTTCCACCTGCCTACAGACCCGTGAAGAGAAATTTGGGGCTTTGATACATCCTGGTAGCGTCCTATATATCCCCCCACCACCCCTTTGAAAAAGCACTGAAATCAATTTCTGGAGATTATACCGGTATTTTATTTACACAGATGCTTCTTTCACTTATTTTAGTGTAAGTTAACAGAAAATTCTTGTCGAATTTTTTTGGGTGGGGGAGACTGAACTTGAGGGTCTGGTACAATTATACCCCCATTTCTCCTCCCTCTTTCATCAGGCCTGCTTACCTAGCAGTAAAGCTGGGCCTACCACTGACTTTTAATTAACTGTATTATCTCCCTAATAGTCATCTCAACCAAACCTCACAGATCAACTGCATTAAAGGCTGAGCTTAAAAAAAAATAATGAGCAGAGTGGCTTCATTTTCATTCATACAGTCACCTCCATGGTGGAAGCATGGCAACCATTTTATACCAGCAGTGCTACATATATATATATTTAAAAGGTTGATAATTGGGAAAAGATGGAAGTGACAACTTACCCCCATTGGAATAAGTTACTGAGGGACTTTAAAATATTGGAATTTGGCCTGTGCACTAGGACAAGCCAATAGCCATACTAAAGTCATACTAATCAAGGGGAACTGGGTCAGATTAGCCTTTACCTAATAGAACCCACATGTCTAATTAATGTAAAAAATATATGTATGACCCAATATTTGCTAGCACATCCGGTTCCATTTCCTGCAGTGTATTAAGAGAACTCCTTACTAAGCTCCAGGGATGCCAGTGAATAACAAGGTGGTACTGAGATGTATTATGCAACAGTGAGTTTAAGGACTTGTTATTTATTGTCTGCTTGAATACAGCTGTAGTTCTACCTTAGGGAAAAAGTGCGTGCACTTCTATATTTCATAGGAAGGCCCCCATTTCAATGAAAGTGCATGCCAAATAAAATGGTTACATAAAACGGTATCCCCAAACGCATTTCTAATCCTTGCTTATCTTGTTCCGTGTCTTGCCTTGCTTAATAACCCAATGGGTGAGCACCACTCCCAGCCGCCCACTCACATATGTTCTGTCTTATTTCATACATTGCGAAACAATTTTAAATCCATAGTCACTCCGTGATGTAATGGACGGGACTGACCCAAATCGTTATCTGGAACTTAGTACAGAATATTGTCACGGAACTATTGCAGCCAAGAGAGAGGGATCAGTTACATAACCAACGTTGCAGCTGATGCTTCACTTTTCAGAAGATTTAGCTGATGTAGCCCCTCTTGCTCAGCTCCAGTTCTCACAATTTGTCAAATTTTGACCAAAATGTCCCTTTTTGGGGAAACCCAAAATCCAGTGGGACCCCCTCCCCCCAGATTTCAGGGTCCCGGTGTTGCCAGTTCTTGGGAATTTATTAAGAGAGACATGATTTTTAAGCCTCACTTGTGATCCTGAGATTAGTATCACTAATCTGCAAGACTGGGTGACTTGCCATGCTACACTCTGCAGAGCTGACTTGGGATCTGACAGTTAGTTATCTGAGTGGGGAGGGGTGCAGGGAAACCTCTTCCCAGTATTTGCAACACTGGGTGAAAACAGACATAACGCTAACTCCACTTTAACACCACTTTAACATTTCTTATGCATGTTGCAGGACTGTATTAGTAGTGCCCTATGCAGCCCTGCAACATGTATAAGAAATGTTAAAGCGGTGTTAAAGTGGAATTAGCTTTGTCTGTTTTCACCCACTGTAATCAGTCCCTGTTTCCAGGGTCCAATATCAGGGTAGGACACAGTGCATGCCTGATCAGTCCCCCTGGAAATAGGGACTGATTATAGTGTTGCACTGTTGCATACAACTGGAAGACAGTAAATTATCTGAGTGGGGAGGATGTGGCAGTGGATGAAATGAGGGTGCAGTGTGCGGCTTGGAACGTTGTGGGGAGGGATCTTGGGACAGGACGAGGTGACTCAGGAGCAGGAGGAATCCGGGGATGGGAGGCTTGGGGAATCTTGTGGTGTGTGTGATCTTAGGGCAGAAAGCGAAGATCCAGGGGTAGCAGGCTTGAGAGACCTTGGGCCAGAAGGGGGGACATGAGGGTAGGTGGCTTTCTACTGTATTAGGGTGTGTGGGCACTGGGCATTGCTTTTTTATTCTCCTTATAGTCTACATGTCTTTATTTAAAACACTTATTTGTAGGTTATATACCATTCAGTATGTATTATTTATCATTTAATGTTTAAAGTGTGTTCCATTTGTTATCTGCAGTAAATTTCTAAGACAGACACAAGAAAGCACACACGAAAACCACAAAACTTGGACACACAAAAAGACAAAACTTACTCCCCTCCTGCACATCCCTAGTTCTCACACTTTCATAGAATCCAAGAGCTTGGAAGAAACTCCAAGGCCTATCTAGTTCATCCCCCTGCCACTAAGCAGGCTACACCATATGTATGCCATCCCTAATAGGACCACTGATGTAAGTACCCAGGATTTGAACTGTAGTCTCAGAGTAGTCTGAGGGCTATCCCTCACCTCCATCCCACCACTTTCCCTAAATAGTCCACTACTGTCACAGTAGCAAAAAGGTATCCACGATATGTACCAGCTGGTGGAAAGGGGACCCTTCGGTTAGAGAAGAGATGAATAATTTACATAAAACATGTACAAAATTTGAGCTGTACATCATGTCTGTAGAAAATACAAAGAATCCAAATATTGAGTGTCAGATTCTAATGAGAAGAGCTTTTCTTGAAACAAACAAAAAGCTTTCCCCCTTTCCTGTTACTTTCATAGTTTGAAGTGCTTATCAGTATTTATGCAAGACACAGACTTAATTTTCACACATCAGATCATTTCATAGGAGATGTTTGATGCAGCATAATAAGAGCTACTTAGCCAAATCAGCTGCAGAAGCAATAAGCTTCTTAAAGTAATGAGCTTTCTGTGCTCAAAAGGTAAATCACAACAACAAACTGATCTGAATGAGGGGAGAGGGGAAAGTCATCTATGAAAATCAGTCTTTGAACAACAAAGAGACTTGCTAGACAATGAAGGTGAAATTCATCCTTGTGTAGAAGGTCAGAACAAAATGCCTGGCTCTGCCAATTTTAACAGACGTTTTGAAGGACCCTTCTGATGGAGACAAGTAAAGGGGTCTAGGTGTAATGACTAGAGTTGCCACCCCACTGAACTTCATCTCTGCCTCAAACCTGTTTCCCCAAATGTTATTCAGGGTGCGGACATGACCCTGCCCTTTTTTTGGAGCATTGTGGCAGCACCAAAGGGGTGCAGCTGTGCCAAAAAGGGATGAGAGAGTCCCTTTACCCCACCCCCTCCTAGTGGCCACACCCCCTTTGGAATGTTGGGACATCGTGATGCTCTGAATGGAGGTGGAGGGGGCAGGTGAGGTGGAGGGGGCAGGTGGGACAAAGGAGAGACCCTTTGTCCCACCTCCTTTCATTGGGGCCCCACCCCTTTCTGGGTCAAAGGATCCAGAAAGGATAAAGGAGACAACCCTACTCCCTGCATAGTACTATAGAAGAGATCTGTGCTAGTTCTGCATACATTGTTGTAAACATAGGGGCCTGTATAATAAGACAACCTGCCCTAGCTGCATGCCTTTGCATCTGAGAACACAAGCATATCGTTTGCAGGTTCTATCTGTCAGAGGGGAAATACTGATCTGTTATGGAAATGACACAGTTAAGCACACAGGATGGCACATATATGGTGATGTTTATATATAGAGTAGAGTAGTAATGATAGCATACTCACACATAATAAGTAATGATATTAAACACAGTATAGGTTATGAGTTTTAGAGTACTTTGAAAGTCAGGCTATGACGTTGACATGAGCAGAAAATCATGGGATGGTTGGGGAAAAAGAGCAAATGAGCTAAAGGGAAATCTTATCAGGAAATCAGGCAGACTCGACAGGAGGATTGACACCCCAGCTGGTGTGTCTCACTTGGCATGACATGGAAGGGGAAGAGATCAAGGGAACAGTTATGGATGGATGACTCTCTGAGATGCCTTATAAAGACACGAAAATTTAGGAGACAGCCATAAAACTTCAAATAACCTATGAATGAACCTTGGGGCTGAAAATGCATATTTATTTATTATTTATTTATTTAATAAATAAATAGCTCCTGTAAACAGCTCGGGGCGGCTTCCAACAATAATAAAACAATATAAAACAGTTTAAAACAATCAACAAGTTAAATACTTTTAAAAACAGGGCCTCGGGAAACAATTTCAACATTAAAACAATAAAACAGGGTAGGGGAGAAAAACACAACCCTAACCCACCCTCCGCCCCTCCCCAAAGGCCTGGGCGAACAGCCAGGTTTTGCAACACCGCCGGAATGTCAACAGGCTTGGGACCAGGCAGGCTTCCTCCGGAAGGGAGTTCCAAAGGCGCGGCCCGGCCACCGAGAATGCCCTCTCCATTGCGGTCCCAGGGGTCTCACTCAGATTGGAGCGTGTCATGATAGAGGGGTGTCACTCTGGGTGGGAATATTATATATATATAATATTATAATGTTGTAATTAACTTGGAAAGATATAAAAGATATGGACCAATGTAACTACCTTTGTCGGATCAATGAGAGGGCACTAATGATGGGGGGTGTGTACTCAAACCCTCGAAGGTCCCATAGAGGAACTAATAAACACCTACACTGCCAACTGCTTGTCTGTCTCTGTGCTAACTGCTTGCGTGGCAGCATACACCTAAAGGGAACTTGATCTGACACTATCCACCACCAATATGGTGGATAAAACCATATTGGTACAATAGCTTTTATTTTAGTGTACGAGTACATACATCCCTCAGCCTTCTTGGCACTGCCTTGCCCAGGGCCAAGCTCTTGCCTTATTGTCTCTCAGCTCAGCCAGCTCCAGAATATGCTTCTTTCCTTGGTTTTCTTCTGCCAAGCTATAGCTCCAGGACAGTCTGTTTCCTTCACTTCTGGCATCACTCTCTCGGATAGGCCTTGTTGAGACAGGGGGCATTAGACATAACACTAGACATTTATTTTTGACTTAAACACGCATTTATATTTAACATTATGTCTGTTTGAGCAAAGAAACCTTGTGCCACACAATTACAATCCTGGCTCTGTTAAAATCTATGTCAAAATTCCTTTTGACTTCAATAACAGTCACTTTTAGACCAGCAGGTCGCCATCGCGCAACCCGCTCGTGCGATGTTTCACAGTCCCACAACATGGGATTGCATGAGACGCTGGGTGGGGATCAAGCGCATGAAAGGCGGTCACGCATTCTTTGCCGACGGGGAATTAAATAGCTCACAATTGAGGTATTTAATTCGCGGTCGGCAAAGACTGCGCAACCGCCTTTCATGCGCTTGATCCCTGCCTGGCGTCTCGTGTAATCCCGTGTTGCGGGATTTTGAAACATCGCGCGAGCGGGTCGTGTGATGGCGACCTGCTGGTCTAAAAGCAGCTATCAGGATTGCACTTTAAAGATGGACCATTCATTTACCCATTTACAGGTGCCTGAATTTTGCAGTGCAATTTGTTTATCTCAGTACATGGGTAACTGAAAGATGGCTGGTGGTGCATTTTTAAAAAGATAATGATAATATGAAGTTGTTGGATTTAAACATCTGAAATGAACCAAAGGGCATAGAGCAAGAATGGCAAGATTTGTTTCATCTGGAGTGCAGTCAGATGTAAATAATGGAATTAGCTCTGGAAGGTGGCGAGTGGGTTCTTAGCTATGTTCACATTAGTAATAGAATCATAGAGTTGGAAGGGATCTCAGAGGTCATCTAGTCGAAACCCCTCCTCAATGTAGGAAATTCACAGCTACGGCATCCCTGACAGATGGCCGTCTGGCCTTTGTTTGAAAACCTCCAGTGAAGGAGAGCCCACCACCTCCCTTGGCAGTCTGTTCCACTGTCGAACAGCTCTTACCGTTAGGAAGTTCTTCCTAATGTTTGGTTGAAATCTGCCCCCTTGTAATTTGAGCCCATTTGGTTCTAGTCCTGCCCTCAGGAGCAACAGAGAACAAGTCTGCTCCATCCTCTATGTGACAGCCCTTCAGATATTTGAAGACAGCTATCGTGTCTCCCCTAAATCTTCTCTTCTCCAGGCTAAACATACCCAGCTCCTTCAACCTTCCTCATAGGACTTGTTTTCCAGGCCCCTGACCATCTTTGTCGTTCCCCTCTGAACCTGTTCCAATTTGTCAGTGTCCTTCTTAAAATGCTGTGCCCAGAACTGGACACAATACTCCAGATGAGATCTGACCAGTGCAGAATAGAGTAGAACTATTACTTCTCGTGACCTGGACACTATGCTTCTGTTAATGCAGCCTAAAATTGCATTAGCCTTTTTAGCAGCTGCATCACACTGCTGACTCATGTTCAGCTTGTGATCAACTACAACCCCTAGATCCTTGTCACGTACTGCTGCCAAGCCAGGTATCCCCCATCCTATACTTGTCCATTTGATTTTTCTTACCTAAATGCAGAACTTTACATTTATCTCTGTTGAATTTCATTTTCTTAGTTTTGGCCAAGCTTTCCATCCTGTCAAGATCATTTGTTTTCATATAAGTTCAGACTCTGTCCAGAAAACCAGCCTGAAGACACAGAATGGAGCTGCTGATGGCATTTCTTTTTCCACCATCTTGATTCATCCATATTCCCTGCAAAGGTGTCCTCCATGTATTATGGAAGCACTCTGCCACACTAAAGAATGTATACATGTTTAAATCCTTATGTAGAAGCCTAGCAGTGAAACCCCCTGGTAGGTAATATATGTGCTAGCAACACACACAATTCTCACTGAAGTGAATTGCAACTGAAGTTCCATTGTGTTATTTAGTACTGGTGCTAGCACAAGTCTCATTGCGTGTTTTTAGACGGAATCCCGGGTCCGCTCCAGAGTGGGCCACCCCTGGGTCTGCTCTGGTGGCAGCAGGTTTAAATGGAGGCTGCCACAGACCGCAGTCCGCCTGTTTGTCGTCCCCTCTCCTGCACTATAGAGCTGCTGGTGGATCACCAGCTGCTCTAAGCTGACGCCCACAGTTCTATGGCCATTGCCAGGGCAACGCCCAGCCAGAAGCAGACCTGCAGTGACCCATCTGCAAGTAGATGGACCACTGCTCTGCCCCCAGCCGGTGCTCCGAGTTTGGGTGGTCCATTCTACTCCAGGATGTTCTGGGATGGGATGGCGCAGGAGTGGAGCAGGTGTCATCTAAAGACAAGCAAATTGGACTTCCATGGAGGGCTAGTGCTAAAACATACCATCCAGAGGATCACTCTATCAGGTGCATGCATGGTAGCAATGTCTCTAGACTGAAGTGGAGACGTGAATTTCTGTAGGTTACCTCAAGTCAATATAATTTTAACTTGATTTTCTTCCATGTAGTAGATATTGTACATTGATGTCAGCAGTTACAAATGTGAGATTTTCATCAGTGTTACTGAGAAAACTCTGATGTCTTTAATTGTATTTTGGCAGCTTTAGATTATATATCATACTGTTCAACATCTGCACTCTACAGAGATTTACAGACAACTTTCTCAGTGGCTAGAAGTTTGGCAACATTTGAAAAATGGTTGGACAGCATTAAGTACTAGTCACGTTTCCATATACATGCTGTTGGGTGAAATTACAGTGTCATTCTTTGAGAGAATAGCTCTAGCAGTTATTATTATATGCACAAGGCTCATGCAAGTGCTACATGCTAGCACAATGCTATCCATTTGAAGGATCTGTTTTTCCTGTTTAATTTTTAAATATTTTGGCCCAATTGCAGGCAGCACCTGATAGCAAATTGTATTAGCATCTTATTTACCATGGTTCAGAACATGCAGCCTTTACATAACGACTGCTTATTTCAGGAATTTTTATCTGCATTGGCGCCAGTCCTCTAGGTACTCCATCAGTAAAAAACCCATTCGCTTCAGTCAGGCTCCTGCCATTAGAATGCACTGAGGTTCAAGCTGATTGAGTCATTTTTGGCCATTTTTAAACAAGATGCTACCATGCAGGTCCACCCATCCCCCATGCGTGCAAACATCTGTGAAAAAGTGACAGTAGGTGGGTGCATGCTCTCACTGCCCACACACCTCCCCCCACCTCCCCGCATGGAGCAACCGGAAAAAGACTCCACACGAGTGGAAAAGGGTGGGGATAGATGTTCACCCTTCACCAGCCCATGTGCACAGGGCAGCATACCCACCCATGGGACAGGTTCATATTTTAGGGAATAAATGCTGGATATGCCCCAGTCAAGAACGACAGATGATGAGTGCACTAGGTAGCCTCTAGACAGTGTTGCGACTAATGGCATGTCCCACATATCTCCACAGGAATATCTGGACACCTCAGCCCCAGAGGCTGAATGAGGAGGATGTGCCAGGACCAAGCTACAAACGGCCAGGTAGAGTGGCTGCTACCAAAGGGGACCAGCTCGTGGTGGTGGTGGTGGTGGTGGAAGGGAAAAAGGGAAAGGAAAAGGGAAGGGTAATACGGAATAATGCCCCCCCCCCGCAATGTACTGTTGTCCCTTTATGTAAATAAATGTCCATTTATTGCAACTCTTTCATCTCCATGTGCATCTTTCCAGTACACCCATAGAGTTGAGTCAGTACCACACTACCCAACGTGTAACAGGCCACCTGCTTAGATGTTAGACTCAGGGAGCAATGACAGGCGGGGCAGCCATGAGAACTGGACTTACCAGCACATGCTTTTCAATCCTCCAACCCTATTCCATGGTGCTCTGTGGGGGATATGTGCTGTAGGGGGCACGCATCATGTGGATCGCCTGTACCCAATGCTTTCACTGTTCAAGTGCTCATACGGGAGTGGTCCCTTGAGTGTCAGGAAAGCAGGGGGCTCCACCTAGGAACAAGGAGGTGGTACCATGTTCTCTCCCTGTCCCACACCACTCAATGGATCAAGGCCTCTGGGAGGCATCCCTAATGTTTTTGACCACTGTTGGCGTAATGACTGTTTCCTCAGTGATTCTCAGACCAGCATTGTCTTATCATTGTTTATTTAATTTAATTAATTAATTTATTTATTAACGGGGAGGGCGTTCTCGGTGGCCGCACCTAGCTTGTGGAACTCCCTCCCGATGGAGGCCCGTTTATCCCTGGACCTCCCATCTTTCCGAAGATCTTGTAAGACCTGGTTGTTCCACCAGGCCTTTGGGGAAGGGGGTTGGGGAGATTGGGAGGGTATTTTTATTGCCTTAGCATTTAGCCTTTTTAGTAATTTTAATATTATAATACTTTGTTTTATGTATTTTACTGTATTTTTATATGTTGTTGCTGCTCCGAGCCACCATTGTGCAGGAGGATGCGGGGTCAAAATGTAATAAATAAATACATTTATTTATTTATTTGTTGCTTGGGATATGGCTCTATCCTTGCCAGGGGGTTGATGGGGAGTGACCATGGCCTGCCTATATTCCTTCCCTAATTCATGTGTCACTGTTCCCATGCCAGCGAGGGGCCACGGTTTCTGTATGTGATAAGGGCTCTGGGGAATTGCCTGAAGTCATTCCTAGGTTTCTTCTGGTGTCCTCGGGACACTCATATGTCTAGTTGCATGCATCTGTTGCGCTCATATTTGTTTGCTCTCAGCACTGACTGGTCTCTACTCCTGTTGCTGTAGAATGGCAGCCAGTAGCTGGGCCCGATCCCCTACAACCTGTGGTACTGTGGTGTGGGATGTTGGTGGAACCGTTTTACTGGTCGAACTGTGATTTTGTCCTGACATCCAGCAGCTGTGTGTGGATCCCTTTTCCATGAGTGATGGCTATGATGTGTTGTCACGTACCCTGTGGCTCCCGAGACACCATATATGTGGCCGAGACTGCCAGCTGAAGGCTAGCCAGTTGGGATTCCGTGTTCTGGTGCCTGCTGTGCCAGGGCCTCCAACCGGAATGCTGTTACCATGGGAGATGAGTGAAAGCATTGTTTTGCATGACATGTGTGCCCTCCCAGAATATCACTTGTGCCTTATGCATGGTGGCCCATCCTTGCCCATCACCTCTGCGAGCACTCTGCTAAGTGCCCAGGGTTATTGGAGGGAGCATGAAGAGTACGAGGACCGCATGCATGAGCTGGGGTTGCTCGTACCCCTGTCTGAGGGTCCCTATCTGACCAGGGTGCCTGATGCAGCCTGTCAGGGGTCGCCACTGCTGCTGCTGTTTTCTGCCATATAGGAAGTGGGGCCACTACTGCTGTACAGCGCATGGCAGTGGTAGGATGCCCAATGACGACGGCCCACTCATAGGGGCGGAGCTGGCAGGGGCAGCTCCACAAACAGCTGGGAATGCTGGGGGAAGCCCCCAGCATGCACCGGTGGAAAGTGGCGGGGCAGGGCCTCCAGCCACGCTGCACCGCTCCGCACGCCTGCGTGCTCAGCAGGGCGGGGCTAGCCCTATATAGAAGGAGGCTGGGGACACAGCAGGTTACCGGTGATAAGCAACGCTGTGAGAAACTGGCCCCCTGTGTGGATCGTGTGGATCGTGTAGTGCTTGTGGTAACGTAGTTGTGTGTGTGTACTTGCGTGTTGGTATGAGTGGAGATTGCCTGAATTACTGTGTGAGGACTGTGTGGGAGTTTTGGTGTGTGTGGTCGTGTGGAGTTATTATTATTATTATTATTATTATTATTATTATTATTAAACATTTATAAAGCGCCAGTAACAACCTGGCGCTGTACAGAACATATAATCAGCTGCGGTCCCT